>JACCIC010000071.1:1532500-2132500 GCA_018907035.1 Sycobia sp. Sy_11 | reverse complement strand
AAAATCTGTAAACAAGAACAAAAGGCTTCTGAAAAAATGAAGACCGGATAAACTAGATAGAAGAGCTATATTTTTCATTCTTAATATTATTCATTCACTATAAATTTTTATTTTTCAGGAAAATATTTAAGGAAGATAAGTATTCAACGTTGATATTACATATAATACTAATAATTATTAATCTAACAGTATCGAACACATAATTTACCGATTCCATTAAGAATTCCATTATGGAGATTGTCTTGAATGGATAAAAAATTAGGTAAAGGTGTAAACAACATCAATTATGAAACAGCCATTTTTTAGGATTATAAAAAAAAATTAATTTTTCACTAGACTAATATTATTAATTAAACGTTCGTCGTCGATATACAGGTTATCTGTGCCTTCTCTTAAATGCAAACAAGAACTTCCCCCTATAATGATCTAATTCTCAATGTATAACTATCATACAACAAAGCCCAGATTGGAAAGAGAAGGCGTGGAGAGAGAAAATAAAAGGGGCTGCCAAGGTAAAGTCTTGCTTAGGCGAATGCCCAATGAATGTAGGCAGAGCAACATCAGCAACGCACGGACAACAAGAAAAAAAGGAAAAGAGGAAAAGGGAGCATTGGCAGGCAGCAGCGGCAAACTCTCGTGAAAGTTCCCTTTACCTTGATGACAAAGAGAGAGAGAGAGAGAGAGAGAGAGAGAGAGAGAGGCGGGGGGGGGATGGAAAGAGACGAACCTCACTCAATGAAACGGACGAATGGTTATGGAAACAGCATTTAATTTGCATAGAAGGAGAGAGCGAGGGATAGAGGGAGAGGGAGAGACAGAGCAGTCAGTGAGCGCCTCTTTGTAGAAGGGAGAGTCTTTCGCTCTCGCGTTTGCTTTTGCGGAAGAGGGAAAAGAGAAAGAGCTCGGCCGCCGGGCCGCGCCGGTGGGGCGGGAGCGCGACTCGCCGAAGAGGCGAAATAGCCGCGGAAAGCGGGGAAAGAGACAGAGAAGAGCCCATAGCAGAGAAAAGAGAGGAGGCCGCACTTCGGCCTTGCGGCTGTTTTCGCGGTGAAAAGAGCATTGTCTCTTATCTATCGATTCAATCGTATATTTTATTCAGATCGCGCTCGGTATGGGCTCTCTCTCTCTCTCTCTCTCTCTCTCTCTCTCTCTCTCTCTCTCTTTCTCTCCTCTCTCTTGGCCTCGCACGCGCACCTCGCGAACGACGGGGAGAACAGCGTCGAATCTCTTTATGATTGGCCATCGCCGCCTCTATTGTCGATCGGGACCGCGAGCAATACAGAACGCGGTGCGGAGGGTGGCGGGAGGAGAAGGGACGCTTCGAGCTTACTTCCAGTAGCCCCCCCCCCCGGTTCTCGTCGTCTCACTTTATTGCGCTTTCTTTCCCAGCTTTGCGCGCGGGGCCGCTGCCGCCGCGCGCACGCAGACGCACTCGCGCACGGACGAAGGGGGCACTCCCAATCAGATATCGCCGAGGAGACACTAATTAGGGCTTTTGCTTTTCAACGGCTACTGCCCTGCTCCGTCTGTCCATCCCCTCTCTCCCGCTCGCTCCTTCTCACGGAATATATGTACGCTACTCGACACGCGCGTGCGATTTTCTCCCACCCCCTCGCCCGCTCTCTTTCTTCTACACCCTCTGTTTTGTCTCGATTGTTTTTTTTGCTTTAAAGGACCGCCTACCCGTCGTCCAATTGACGTTTCTGGGCTTTGCTCTGTTTTGCAGCAGTGCGCTCGGTCGAACGAATGAAACCTACACCGAGCCCCGGGACGCGCAATTGGCTTATCACAATTAAAGCCTATATATGCGCGGGTCCGCTCTTTATAGTATTAAACCGCGGTTAGCGGTGTCTTACACGCGCGCATTGTTGTATACCTTGGCGAGACAAGAGTCTTTGGTACAGGGGGATTGTTTCGCTCGATTCTCCCTCCTCCTCCGTTCCTTCCCTTTTTTGCCTGATTCTACGACAAAGTAACGTGTACCGACACGCGTAATTGAGAATAAGTGTCCTCTCGGTGTGTGTTCAAGATGCATATCTTCGGAGGGAACGTTTGTTCCTGCTTTCGCTTCTAATGAAATGTACCACACAAGTGCTTTAAGTAGAAGTATCTTATACAATAGATCGGATCGACTTTTCTTATGCCTGTGGAGTAATTAATTTATATACAAGATGGTTTAATTACCTTATTGAAATAAAAGTAATATAAATCTACATCTAAACTTTTTATGTACACGAAATAGCTATGGTGGCATATAGTAGCTGTGGTATATAGTATAAAGTTAGAAGGAAGAAAAGCAAATTGCTAATATGGACCCAATCTGGATCGGATCTGATGTTTTTAAAATCAAAATTTCAATTCAAAAAAATTTCACAGAAATAAAATTATTAGTCGTTCGTAATATATACATCAAAATTAGCAATATTAACACCAGCAGATTCGCAAAGGATTTAAGTTTGCCGTAGTACATTACTTCGCAATAAAAAGCATAGTTGATTCGAAATTGTTCAAGACAAACACAATGATGAATATCTCTATTCTTGTTATAATTTTGTATCCAAAATTACAAATACTCATCTATCTATTTATCTATCTACCTATCTATCTATCTCGTCTAAACCTGGTTAGGCCCATTGATCTTGGATACTGCTGCATGTTGAAAAATGTCAATTAATTAATATTACAATCAAAAAATCTAATTTTTGAATATAGTTACAAAATTACGATGAAAAATCTGAATATAGATCTTGTTAACGGTTCTCATGATGCTCAATATTTTTAAAAATTCATAACTGATCTGTCTCATTGATTGACCATAGCTCCACATCTCTCATCCATATTGACTTACTATTAGTGGATAATAATGATGACATTCTCGACTATGATAACATGACTATTAAATTTCATGCTCAGCATTGTATAGCGTAAAACAATGTTTCGTTTTAAGTAAAAGAAATTTTCTTGGTATTGCAAATAAGTATATAAATAAGAGGTATTGCGAATAATTATATTGCACTTCATGTGTAAGATTCTGATCAAATCACCGCACAATAACAGCGAAAATAGTGTCTGTAGGCTTTGATCTATGTATTCGTAATCTCAGTCATATTATTGATATACTGGTAGCAGCTAAAAAAGCAACTAAAAGTAGGTAAAATCCTTAAGCTTCAAAAGAAACTGCCTTGTGGGTTGGTACGTGACTGCCTCGTTTACATGGATACTGTAGGTCCATTTGCCGCAGTTATTGAAAGACATATGGCTTATCATTATTGAATAAGGTTTTATTTTTCAAAAGGTACGAGAATAACTGATAAATAACAATAAGAGCTAGTTTTTATTGCGTAGAGCATTTGACCAACACAGACGGATTTCAGAAGTTTTCATTCGACTGGAACTGCTTTTCTGTAGTCCACTGATGATATTAGATAAGATTTAAAAAATAAACATATGGTTATTGTCACAGCTTGATTTCATTAAAGCTTTTATCACCATTCGATCTGTACATATGCTGAATCATCATTTTATCCGTGCTTGTTCCTTGTCTTAAATAAAAGGCTTGAATAAACCATAAATCAAATTTAATTAAATAAAACTTAACATAATTCTTAGTCAAGTTTTATTTAAGTTTTCTTAAGGAACTTCATCTACTCTGCATTTGCCGAGGGTTCAGCCTGTTAAATAGAGAAAACCTATTGCCAAACTCAGTGGAATAAATTCCGATTAGGAAAACACCTTCCGGAATGGTCGGTAGAACTGTTAGAATTCGATACCTGCGTCATATTTCCTAGGTTTCGATACCAATTTGTCAGTCTTACACACACCCCTCGCATTCCTTTCTGTAAAAAAACACGACAATTCTTTATACAAAAAATAAAGAAGGTACCAGCGTCCGCGCTGTCACCCATCCAAGTATTAGAGTCGACTCCGATCTCGGTTGCTTATCCCCACCAAAGTATAACATGCCGGTTATAATATATATGCGCTGATAATATATTGATGAAAGTAAAATGATTTACAAAAAAAAAATATAATAATACAGAAGAAGATAATACAGAATATATAATTCAAATTTCAAAACAATCGCTTCAGTAGCTTTTTGTTTATCGTATACAAACGAAAACACGCTTTATCTTTATAAATTAGTATGATCTGTAATATTTTCTAAGTTGTCTTTCACCCCGAAAAACGAAATAAATATGTTGATCTGTCAATAAATTTCGCTGTCTTTTTCATCGATTTAAGTCTATCTGTCATCCCTCGCTCAGTACAGCAATACTCATATAATACATAAAAGCCGATTATTCGCGTGAAAAGTCAATCGTCGAGACGTTAAACCTTCTATCGTCTTCTCCTTCCAGCTCAACAGCCGTATACGTTACAAACCTCGCGCGTTTAAATTATAGAGGTGTCTTCTTATACAAACTCCCCTCTCACATCGTCCCGCATGGCTCACGAGCAATGGAGCGCGAACAAGGTGTGCATATGAAAAAATCGCGATGGCAAAATGGCCGTATGCTCGCAATGCGTGACGCGCATGGCTTGCAAAAGGCCGTTAAAACGCTGTAAATCTTCGGGGCGTCCATTACATCTCCGAAGCGTTCCATATTTGCGCGAAACTGGCGCGGCGCGTGCGGGGACCTCGCCAAGGATGAAGGATGAGACGCGAAGAAAATTCCTGCGGCCGCTCTTCCTCTCGCACCGCTCTATCCCTCTTGTCCGTCTGTGCCTCCTTCGTTCTCGTCCGCAGGATCACGGCGTAGGCTCGAGCGTTAATTAACAAGATTGATCAAGCAACTGACGCGGAAACAGGTTTCACGCGCAGCTGAGTGCAGAGTGTGGCGGGAGGAGGGGGAGGGATGCGCGAACGCGTATTTTCGCAAAAAAAAATCCGAAAGAAGCGCGTCGTATTCTTGAGCTCTCGGTCGCTTTTCTCGTTGTCGCGCGCGCGTGTCGCCGTCCTTCCCCTTCTGCCCCTCTCTATTTATATATGCCCGCAAAGCTCGCCCGCTCCCTGGCCTGGTATATATAATACCTCACGCGGTGTATAATGAGCGATAAGCTTCTTAGGCGCTCGCGGTGCGCGCGCGCTCTCGCACCACGCGGAGCCTGGCAGAAATTCCAGAGGAGATCGCCGCCGCCGCCGCCACCGCTACGTGTACTGCTTTATTTCATTCTCTCATAATTTGCGATTTGCCCGCAATTGTGGCCGTCTAATTTTAGTGCTGCGATATTAGTTGGAAAATAACGGCTCGATGCTCGCCACCGAGGAGATGCGTTCGCGCTTCACTCAATGAAGAACCGGAGGTTGTTCCGGCAGATAAATTATTCGCACGGCCGAGGGAGGCTGCAAAAATCGCTTTGCAAAGGAATTTAATTCTGATGTTTTGAAAATCAAGAAATTATTTAGAAAATGAGTTTGTGTTATTTGCAGAAAATTCATTATGGATTAATTCATTGAAGTACCGCGGCATTCCTATGTTTCACCATATTTTTTAGCAGAATGATTTTCATTCATCAAAACGTTGACTTTTTTCTTCTTTACAAATCGTGCTATACATTTATCTAATTGTTAAAGCATTGTCTTACAATGCTTCTGAGCTTGAACTATTATTTTATTTTTTATTGAAATGTTATATTTATGAAAAAAAAACGTATTTCAAATTTATGTAAATGATTTGATGTATATCAAAATTAGCATCCAAGTATTTTCAGGATCACTGAATACAAGTCTACTATTATAATTTTCATTTTCGAACATTCATTATATCGTACCGAAAAAAGCTTTAAAATTAATAATAAGCGACGATAGCAACCAAGTAACATTAGTCACAATTCTGAGGTTATAATGGTATGAATAATGAATATTTATTTTAGTATTTTTATTTTACTTATTATTGTATTTTTATTTTTATTTTTATTTTATTATTAATTTTATTTTATTTTTATTTGTAATTTTCTGATATAATTTAAGTAATAATAAGTTTTATTTCAGATTCTACGGGGGGTGATCATAAACAAGGACAGTCTGACAATCTGTCATTATTTTAGCTAATATATGATATTATAAAGACTGTAAGACCGATAAAAATATTTATTAATTTAAATAATGAATACCCAAAGAAAATTTTAAAATACATCTTTAACAATCGTTAGATAAATTTTTAAAAAATTATTAAGACACAATCTATACATATAAAGGCTGAATATTCAAAAATATATGTATCCATATCTACTATATTACAGTTTAATGTTGCATCTGTAAAGTATAGTATACAAGACTTGAATACTTTATATTAGTTCCGTAGACTACCGTATAAAAAATACATACTTAGCCCTTTTTATTTATAGATATATACTGGGATAGTTGTTTTATTATTTATTACTTCAAGCAATTGTTTTATTATTTGTTATTATATTACATGCGGATATATTAATATTTTGATTATATATATATATATATATATATATATATATATATATATATATATATATATAAATAATTATGGCAATACCAAACCTGTCGCGCTCGTTTAAACAACGTAAACTAGTTTTTACAAAATATTTGTTTTTAAGGTTTTTTTTATTGTTTGTAATATAAATGTTCTTATTTTTATAGGTTTTTTTAACTGATAAACAGTAATTTAAGATTTATTCTTTTTACAAAAAATATATATTTTGAAAATTTCAGAAGCTTTTAAATTTACTCTCTTCTTCTATCCTGGACAAGAACTTAAAGTCTCTGTCTTGATCCGTAACAATTATATAAATTCTTTACATATTTTTAAGAGATTTTTATTATTTAGACATAGCACTGCCATATATAAGGGCTAGAAATCATTACATAAAATATGAGCTTGTTCTCCCTTTTTTTCTTTCCGTCTGTGGTCTGACTAGCAGTGCGTTATGTTTCAGTGAAGAAAAAGAAAATAGTATAAAAAGACTATTAATACTCGAGTATAATTTACAATTTTTATGAAAAAACAATTCTGTCATCTTTCTCACGGGCAGTTCCTCTTATTGTGTCTAGAATATTCTAGCACACAGGAGTTTATTCTAGATTACATTTCCTGCAAGTAATAATAAGCACAAGTAAAACTTATAAAAAATATTAACAAAATAAATGCATATTAGGTATAATATATTTATTAAATTAAAATATTACATCTCTTGTATATACGAAGAAGTGTTTGACGGTTGCGCTTCTCGGAAATTGGGGGGAGGTAGCGAAGGTTCGGTACCTCTTATGGCCCTCTCCTCCTTTTTGCACACGACTCTATCGCCGTTGCACCAACACAGATTCTATGAAGCATCTTTCTTCCGTCTTAGCATCGGCAACAACGCCATCATAAATTTATCTAGCTGAAATATATATTTATATATATAACACTCATTAGATTCGCTTAGATGTATATTAGAACTTGCATTGGATAGTTGTATTTCTGTAAGCTTATTTGTACATGCCGTACATTCGATTTTCTATGCGTGTTATTGTAATAATTTATAGAAAATAAAACAAAAGAAATAATTCAACATATTATTCTTCAAAAAAATAAGGATTTAAATTTTTTACTTTTATAAAATGATAGGTATTAAATGCGATAAATCAACACAGCATTAAATAAAAAAAGTTCTCTTTAATTTACGAACAAGAACAGAATGCATAAAGAGAGCAATGGATAATCCCTAGAAGAATGTCGCAAAAATATCTTTATATACGCACATATATACTCAATAAGTTGTGAACATTCTTCCTCCTCCCCCCCCCCCCCAACAAAGAAGTTAATTCTCATCAAGCGTACAACTCTGCAATTTAGAAGAGACATTAGACTGCCTGATGTATGCACGCGCGTATTTTTTTCTCTTTCGCCTAGGTAATTTCAATGGCCGTCTCGCACGATGATAAACCGTTCGGAGATAGTTATGCGCGCGGCTCATAACCGCGGCCGGCCATAGAAATGCGAGTGCGGCGATCGCATAAATGTCCTTTCAACTCGATAAATAAACTCGATACGCATATAACCAAGAAGGTATATATACTATCGGATCTTCTTGCCCCCTCCCCCCTTTGTGTCGTTGTCATTTCTTTACGGCCCCGGCTAAAAAGAAAACGCGTGGACGCAGTGCTCGCGCGCGCATGCGCCCGCCCCGCTGTCCGACTCAATTTTTAATCGAGCTCGACGCCTTTCATCCCGCGTCCTAGTAAAGAAAACTCGTTTAACAGTTGAAATAGACATTAGAGGCGTCCCGATCGCGGAGTTTTATGCCGGCGAATAAACGGATGATATACATCGCGGGATTGGACAAATATTTTCCATCGGTATAAAACGGAAGCGACAGCCGTAATGCATCTAATTAACTTTAATAACTTCTCTTCGTGTGATACCGCCAATATGGCTGTGTAAAAAAACCGTAAGAGACATAAAACGTATAAAAAAAAGTTTATTCGTATCCGAACGAGTTGGCTTTCTTTATTCCACGTGCAGATAATTGCTATTATTCATTTACGGTAAATTTAATCTTTGCTTATATATGAATGATCTCCAACTTGTTATTATTACTACAGCGTGTACGAGGTTAATATGGTATTGATGCTTTTTAAAAAGAGATGTATCCACAACGATTTTTCTAAATGTATTTTGAACTGTTAAGCACGTACTCCACCCTCAGGGAATACGCAAAACAGTAGATAATTTGTGCCTGTCTGTTTGTGTGGGCGCATGCGTGCGTGCTTGCGTATGTGTCTATGTTTAAAATTCTGAAAATTACTATTTTACTTTTTTTTTAATCTAGCAACGTGAATTCCACAGTGTGAAGTACGAGTAAATTGAAAAATTAGCTGACTATTATGAAAAAAATAGTCCATTAAATTGCATAATCCTCGCTATTATACATTTCTAATTGTATTCTAATAAATTATATTTATTTTTATAATCTGAATAAAATTTGAAAACTCAATCGAAGACAATTTTATAAAGACTTAGGAACGACCCTAATTGCGAGGAAATTCGCAGAAGCACCGTCAGACAATTCTTCCTCCAGTTCATCCGAGACCAATGAACGGAGAATAGAAGGGAGGAGGGCTCGAGCTGCCGCGAGGTCCCAGGCGCGCATTTCCGTAGAGAATCAGCGATTGTTTGCCGAAGCTAATCAAGCAACATCAAACGAGCCGATCATCAAGCCGGATTGTTTACCCGGAGAGCCTTCGTTCGTTCTCACTCGCTCTTTTTCTCTCTTCGACTTTCTCGTATTAGATGTATATAACGCTCGTGTCGGTACAATCATACACACACACACACACACACTCTATATATATATATATATATATAGAGCACTCTAAGTCCCGCGGGTGTCGCGCTCGTCCTCGTCGGACACGAGACGCGCGGGCCTCGTCGCAACAATAATGTTAATTTAACGTGCCCGGCGTTCGCCCACTCGGGCTGTGTCCTATAATTTACATCGGTAGCGCATCATCCCCCTTGGCGACAATTTGCCAAGCACACAAAAAGAGTTGACAACTTGAAAGGGAAATCGAGCCTATTGACACAGGAGTCAGGCCAATCGTAGAGTAGGTAAATCCTCGGCCCCTCTGTTTTTCTCCATAGTTGTTCTTACGGGGTCTCGAAGTGGGGAGGAAGGCCGAGGGTTGGACGGAAGAATAAGCAGCGACGAGACAATGGATTAGGCTTGATATAATGATAGATGTTGATTTGATTTTTTTTTCATTTCAGTATTCGAGAAAACTAAAACGGATTTCGCTTGATATGTCGTAGCATATAAATTGATATTATTATAACTGTAAATTGTGTTAACCTTAGGTAAACAAATATGCATTGGAGTTATAGTGAAATTACTCGTTTATTTTAGTATATATATATGCTTAATTTATTTTGATTGATCGATATTGACGTAAAGTTTTGTGTAGGAGTTCAATATTTAGCATATCATACTTCATCACCAATATTGAACAATTTTATAAATATTTCTATAAGAAATGCCTAAAACTTTACGCGAAGTTTTGCAATATTCCTGAAGGTCAAATACTTTGAAAGTAAATAATCGTTTATTTAGTATTCAATTACATTCTAAATTATTTTATATTTCTTGATTGCTTCATATAAACAGCAAAAAAAAAATTAGTATAATAAGTCAGATGAAAAGTTGTAGCAAAGATAGAGTAATTACATAATTTTCTCACTTAAGAGAAAATGAACACATACTATTTCACATCAATTAATATTGTATATTCTAATGATATTTGAAATTCTTATTAATAATGAAAATTCTCAACAAATAATAATTAGAGCGCAATTACGTTAGAAGCTTTTTTTTAAACCACATTGTTTGTCAGGCTTGTTTTTAATCATGAGCAATCTTCAAAAGGATCGATTACTTTTGCTACTTGTTAATACTCATTTGACATTTCGCATTCACTCGTCCACTGTTTTTACCCTCTTTTCATTGACTCAACACTCGAGAGTTTCGGCCGTCGAATAAAAGGGAGTCGCATGATCGGTTTGTCCAGCGATAATATCAGCAGGCTATATATCTGATAGGAGACCCGATCAATCACTAAGGCAGCTTTTGTTCCCCACTTTCGTCTAAGCCTTACTTTCATATTGCTTCCCTCTGTAGCTTTACATCGTAACAAATAAAGTCGTTTGTCATGTATTTTGCAGAGTAATTAGGAATGGAGTTTTACATTCTGATATATATATATATAATGTTGTCAGTTTCTTTATCACTTAAACCGCTAAAACGTTACTACTTGTTTATGCTGTGTGGTAATGTCACATTGCTATGGGAATTAATATATCAATTAATTAAACTGTACTAAAATGTCACGTATATTGTTGGAAGAAAATATAAAGATGAATATGATAATTAAATAATTTAATTATATATAATATATTATAATATTCCATTTTTATTAATTATTTCCTAACTTTTTATATTGATAAAAGTTAATATAAATTTATTTTAAATCCATAAAAACTTTATAACAAGTAATACCAGAACAAAATTTTTATTTAAGAGTCTGTATGATATAATATTTTATGCACATAATAATAAAAAATAAATAATGTAATCACATATTTTAGATACAAACGACATTACTGATAAGTAATAATTATTATTATTTGATTTATTATAACAAACAAATATACACATGTATCGCTACATTTTCGCCCCAGAAATTCCGAAAGCCGATACATTGTAAAATGCAAATTAATAACGATAAATAGCTCTGAATGCGGATTAACAGCGAAATAAATCACCGCGGCCGTTTCATATATGTGTAATGCGTTTAATCGGGCACGCGACGAACGAATGAAAAGCGATCTTTTATAGCAACGTAATTAATTCGTTTGAAAGCTACGCTATATATATATATAATAACTGCTCGTTATAACAGACAAGAGCAACCGATGGATTTCTGGTAAACACCATTCTTCGTGCGAGCGTGTAGCCGGACGTGGACGCGCGTCAGAACAGTGGTTCCCGGGTCTAGTAGAATTTGTATGATATATATATCTGTATATATACATACCGGTAGTCCCAATGGATATAGAAATGCTCCACGCGCGCATGTTTATGTGAGGAGGAATCGTTGTCGCGGTCATACGCGCGAGATTTACACCAGCGGCAAGCACAATGATTGTGATCGCTGATCAAAGCCGCTAAGGGAGCATTTCAAATGTTACCGCGAACGCTCGGGAAAGGGCGTGGAAGAAAACAGAGAGCCTATAATGATCTCGGGTTGTCGTTCATTCCCGCGCGCTCGCGCGCGTTGTAAAGACAGCATCAAGCAGATAAATATGTGGAGCGCGATGATCGTCTTCTATACGGTATCCTCCATTCGTCTATGCATACCAACGTTCGCATAACTCAACGAACTGAGTCCGTCTCTCTCTCGTCTCGTGAAATAGTTGACTCGCAATATATATATATTCTATGCGGCCGCGTCTAATGCGGATATACAGAAGGTTGGGTGGCGGCGTATGCGGACGACAGAGAACGTGTTTGCAGCTCGTTTTCCGTTTGATGGTGGAAACTACGGTAGCTAACTGTGACTGATTTGACGACGGGCGCGGATTCGCGCTCTCTGTGCTCTCTCTTTCTCGCTCTCTGCCTCCGACATATATACAAGGATCTCGTGGGAGTTCTGCCGCGCCGCGTCGCGCCAACAACTCTTGGGAACAAAGTTGGCTGATGAATTTGCGGGCGGTTGTACTTCCAACGACGATTACTGAAAGACAGACAGAGACATAGAGATAGAGAGAGAATGAGAGAGAGAGAGAGAGAGAGAGAGAGAGAGAGAGAGAGAGAGAGAGAGAGAGAGAGATCAAGAGAGACCGAGTTAACCAAAGCGGGGCTATTGGCAGAAGAACGAATAGAGTTGCGGAGGATTTTAGGGTTGAGAAGGGGGGGGCATAGACGACAGTCCAAATGGATTGGAATATGACGTGAAAACAAAAATATGCTTATCAGAACATTCGTTGAAATAAATTGTTGGAGTTTAAAATGTGTTTCTTTCAGATTTAATCAATTTTAGCCGTCTTAAATATATATTCGTATATTGGGTGACTGCTTTATACTTTGATAAAAAAGTTATTATACGTGTTACAAAATATTTGAGACCTAATACTCGAATTAATAAATAACTAAACAAAATTTTTTACACGCACAGATTGAACAAATTTTTGCAAATAATTTCTCAGAGACATTTAAATAACTACTAAAATGAAAGCAGTAGCAAATCCAAATTATAAAAGTCAAGAGGGAAAATCAAGATAAAAGTTATAAAAGAATACGCAGAGAAATTTTAG
This sequence comes from Sycobia sp. Sy_11, assembly GCA_018907035.1. Classification (NCBI taxonomy): domain Eukaryota; kingdom Metazoa; phylum Arthropoda; class Insecta; order Hymenoptera; family Epichrysomallidae; genus Sycobia; species Sycobia sp. Sy_11. The sequence goes on along the minus strand of JACCIC010000071.1, from coordinate 2,119,673 downwards.
GGACGCAGACGAGGGTAAAGAAAAAGAAAAAATAAAAGAGCTTAAAAAAAAAGAAACGAAATAATCCGAGTGTATTTCTTCGCGGGCCGCTCTTGTTATTCTTGTCCTCTTTCATATAACCTGCGCATCCTGTCTGTGCTTCTGTATACCGGAAATTTTTTCCTCCTCCGCTCCCGCGACCACCCTCTTCATCTGGCCCCATCATTCTCTATAACAGCGGCATCTTTAGGCGCTACCCCTCAAAGGCACTCCTTCAACCGCTTCCCGTACAGCCGGGGCACCTCTTCGTCACTGGCTCTTTAGCGTCACATGAACCAATAAACATCTTCTTTGATCTCAAGCGCATTAATTAGTAAACGACAAAATTGTATTTAAACAATGCCGGTGAGATTACGCGGCGCCGGGGAACCCGGCTACAGGCGGATGGGAAATCGTCACGTTCTCGTAAGGTGGCCGGGGGAGAGGAAGATAAAGAAAGAAAGAGAGGCAGGCAGAGAGAGAGAGAGAGAGAGAGAGAGAGAGAGAGAGAGAGAGAGAGAGTTAAAGAACGAGGGTGGAATAAGCATAGATAAATTAGTTTATACAGTATCCGTTGCCGTGAGATGACTATTTTGTCTCTAGATATAATATTTTTTCTTCATTTTGCGAGAAAGGAACCTTGAAAAATGAAAAATGTTTCTCACAAATTCAAGAGCAAATATTTAAATAACATACAGCAACGATTATTTATTACAAAATTAAATATACCTAAACTGAATACAATAAAACTACGATGAAACTATTCTCAAATTTATCATGATGCATACTACTAAAATATAATGTATTCAATCAATTGTAAATTGTAAATGAGTGATTGAAGCACATTCAATTTGAATAATAATTCATCTTTATTCTGAATTGACGCATTAAAATTAAAGGATAAATGAAAACAGTTCTATTTCTTCTTATTAAACTCTATTTATACTTTTCTTTCTCTAGATTTGTGTATCTTTTTCCTTCCTTAATATATTACATAGGATAATGTTTTTAATCATATTGACATAAGAGTTTTATATGCATGCATAATAAATGAAAAAAGTTCTTCGATCTAGTAAAAAATTCGATTGCTTCTTAATAAAACATGTTTCACTTTTAATAATGATTAACCAATTTTTAAAGATGCTTAAAATATTAAAGACTCTATTATGGATTCTCCAAATTTATCTTTATTAGAAGATAATGTTTTCAATCACATAGAAACAGATCATTTTTAAGAAATTGGAAAAATGAAACTTGTTAATACTGTTTTATTGCAGATATGTATTGGACATTATTTTACTTGCAATCAATCAGATAAGACAAAGTTTTGTTGCCAATGAATCATAACAAAAACAACAACAACAACCATAACAATTATAACCATAATATGCAGAACAAAAATAGCAACAACAGTAAGCAATAACAATAACAACAACAATATTAACAATAATCACAATATTGTTGATTAGAAACATACTGAAAGAAATTGCATTATAAATTGGACTTTTTGTGTGCAAAAAGAATTAAAACAAAAGTATAAACATCAATCAAATTAGGGTTGAATTTAAATGAGTCCATCAACAAAACGCCTTTGTAGATTTTCATCCTGAATTCAGTGGACTTTATACCCCAAAGGAGAGACGGGACTAGGCAGGCAAAAGGACTTATCCTCGTGGATCTCCCTAAAGAGAAGGAGAAGCCAAGGGCCGCCGTATACGTGTGGAGAGAAGGACAGGGAGGTTGAGCGAGAGGGAGAGAGTGAGGGTTGGCGACGAGGGATGGGGTCGGGGGAGGCGGCGAGTTCAACAGAGGGTGGAATTCAAGGCAGGTAGGTAGGTTGCGCCGTTTTCCCGGGGCCGCCCCTCGAAAGCACCACTCCCGGCACTGATACGTCCCGGCGCGCTAATTCTCGGGACAGGGATTCTCTCGCGCCGTTGCGTTGTCTCTCCATCTTCTCGGGGCTCTCTCGTTTGTCGCCGCTTCGTGTAATATATATATATATATATACATATATATACGTATATACATTATATATACAACTCTCGAGTATAATTGTCGAGGACGAGGCGAGCAGCCGTGCGGTCGCCCCCTGCCCGCCCCTCCATCTCCTGGGCTGTCGAGGCATTTGAATTAAAAGATCCGTCTTCCAGAGCGGAAATAATCACTGGGTATAGCCCCGGCTCTAGTTGTCATCGTCGTCCTCGCCGTCGTCGACCTCCCCGTCACTGGAACCAATGCGAGAGCAGCCTGCACTCCGCGGCACCGCGTCTTTGATATGGCCGATTAAAATGGAGGCGCGGCTAATCCACTCGGCGCGGGCGCTGATTTTAATGCGGCCGCCGCAGCGAGAGGCAGAACAAGAGCGGGGGAAGGGCGGAGGGAGGCTGGGATGCTAAGAAGAAAAGGAGGGTGGCCGCGCGCAGCCCTTGATTTTAGATCGCCGGCTTCTCGATTATTCACGATCGCCTGGCTGTTTAAGGGCGGCTCGGTCCTCGGACGAATGGCGGGCTGCTGATCGAATTAGTCCTCGACGATTTAATAATGAACGTCCGTTTGATTCGCGCAGCCTTCGGTTGGATTTCAAACATGAAAGTGACTGGACTTAATTCATTACATAATAGGTAGCTTGTGTATACATTATGTACATAATTATTAGAATCGTGAATTTCAAGAGATTTGTAAGTAATCCTTAACATTGAATTTTTGATAAATTCTTATTCCTTTAGATTGTTGTTTCAATCGATAAATTTTTCGTTAAAATGTTAATAACTTTATATCAATCTGTCGAATTTATTGTTCCACACTGTTTTAATTTGTAATCCGGTACAGAAAATAAATTTATATAATTTCTATTAAATCGCAACTAAATACTAATAATATATTCTTTTTATTAAGTTTTCTCTACCCTTAATAGGGTAATTTAGCTATACATACAGTTTACAAATTTCTTTTACATCGATTTGATAATACATAGGATTTTGAAGCTTAAGAAAATGATTTTTTAAATATCTATATTGCACATTTTAAAAAATTTACAAATAATACCACATAACGATTCACTAGGTTTTTGTATTAGAAATTTAATTGAAATGGGAAGATAAATTTTATTCATTTCAAGGCTCTGAACAAGTTTTTCTCTTTCTTTATTATAAATTGGACATTGCCAAAGAATATGATTTAAATCCTGTTTTTCATAACCACAAGAACATTCTGCACTATCTATTATGAAATACTAAAAATGTGCAGTGCTTGTACGAATTATTAAAAATTTTATATTAATTTTTAGAAATATGCCGTATACAATTAAATTGGATATAATAGTGTTACGTACAAATAGTAATACAAAGTATAGTAATACAAGTGAGTTCTAATATTTATATTTTTCTTGATGAATATCCACATCATCTAAAATCTTTTGAATTAATCCAATTGCAAACTAAATACTTAATCCAAAGATGTTGCTAAATTTGGACAATTTCAATACAGATTATATATATATCCGTATCGTCCTTGCCGCGCATACTTCAAGCGCAGGCACAATAATGAAAACAATTAGCTAAGTAACTGTCGTGAATAGCATCGCGCACGAGGACGCGGCTCCTCCCGTCGTTCTCTCTTCCAGAGATCCGAGTTTATCGCGAGCTTGTACGGCGAGCTTTGAAGGCGACGCAAAGCCCCGTGCTCTAGGGTACCAGTGTCCAGGCTGATTGTGTCGCCGAGGCGTCGGAACGTCATGGCACGGTCGAGCGCGGGAGTTCGTATGCACAATGAGAAAGGGCAGATCGGAAGTGGCATTGCTCCGTCACAACGGACGAGGCGGCCATTCATTACAGCGGGGAGTCATTTCCAAATGAGTTCGCCTTATATATAGGCTCTCCGGTTTTCTATATGTTTATATAGAGATATATATTACTAATCTGCATGAAACGTTAACAATCAAATGAGTTTTATTATTTAAAACTAGATTTTTTTATCGCGGCTTCGTGGAACTTATTTTTAATTTATACAATTCGACTATGAAGTTGAAAAGTCAATTATTTATTCAATCCAATCTTCTTGGTTTCAAAATTTCATCGGAATCTTATGCATCGGAATTTCATCGGAAATTTTATGAATACTATTTACAATATTATATCAGTGTTTCATATTTTCATAATTAGTATTTATAGATAAAACCGGAAAATTCGTAAAATCTCATTTATCTCATTTTCTCTTTCTTAGGGGTGTACTAATGAATTAACGCTACGAACTAATGTAATAAACTCCTATGACTAATGAAATAATGCTATCGCTAGGCAGTTCCTTTCGAAACACTGTAAACTTCAGATCTGAATCTCGCCTGTTTCAGTATTTGGATACGATTGCCGAGCACAAACTCTACAACCAAACATTTGGTTTTCCGTTTTAACAATTCTGGATTTAAGCTGGATTGAAGTCCTGCTTGTCAATTGGACTTTTAGTCAGAATCGGTTGCGACGCGGACGTTCAAGAGATACTCTTGGATTAGATGGTATTTTCAACGCTTTCCGTTGATCTACACATGTTGTAATTCTATGCGCAAGTTTAATTTTTAAGAATGATTATTTTTACTAGCATTTTTCAAGTCTCAGAAACTAGCTTATTACACTTTAGTAACGTTATTTTCTTGCATTGTAACACTTTCATTCACTCGTTGAGTGATGGTTTTTTGTGCCTTAGATTCAATTTATTAAATTATTTATATAATATAACCGCCATATAATAATTTCATTTTCATTTGTCGTATAAGGATTTGAGAGATTTCCATAAGCAACCATTAGAAACAAAACACGGATTAATAAGATCGTGAAAATACAAAGTTATGTATAAAAACTAAAAAAAAAATAACATTATATTACTTGTTTTCACATTCTTTAAAAAATGGTTTACATAATAATTTTTAGGGATTAGTTTTTAGGGATTTTCATCAAAATACGTATTCATCTCTTTTATCTTCGTTAAGGCTAGTTCAAGGTAATTTTTAAGAAAGTATTTCATTTTTATATTTAATATTTATAAATAAAAGTACGAAAATCGAGTTTATAACGTTTTTCAATTTCTAAAGAAGCGATGCTTCGGCGAGACGCGAAAAATGAATTAAGACAAGAGAAATATATAATATTATTTTCACAATATTTCTATAATTTTTATTCATTCTTATAAAAATTATTTTACTATATTACTGTAAAATGAAATACATGAGGTTTATAATCGTTTTCCATTGAAATCTATGTAAATGTTCATAGTATTATAGCTTACGTGTGATCTTTGGATTCGCTTTTAAGGCCTGTCTATACGATCCTGTAAAAATTGAAACACACTGTCCTAATTAGCAATCAAAAATCTATAAAACTTGTAGGCAATAATAAATAATAACAATAATAATCACAATAAAATATTTGTCAAGATTTTTTCTTGAATAAAATAATATAATAATAAAATATTAATAAATATAATAATGAAATAAAATAATAAAACTAGATTTATATAACGTCAGCAATATTAAAAATACGTACTAAATCAGATAGAATAAACTATAGCAAGCTTATAGGAAGGATATAACAGAAATTATAGATAGGAATACAACTTCTAGCTACATCCAGCGCAAATTCTTGTATGCATCTAACCGAATCTAATGCGCGTTATATATATATATATATATATATATATATATATATATATATATTTAAATATATATTTAAATATATATTTAATATAAATATATATTTCAACTAGATAAATGTACGATTGCGCTGTTGCCGATGCTAAGACGGAAGAAAGATGCTTCATAGAATCTGTGTTGGTGTAACGGAGATAGAGTCGTGTGCAAAAAGGAGGAGAGGGGTATAAGAGGTATCGAACCTTCGCTACCTCCCCCTAATTTCCGAGAAACGCAACTGTCGAGCACTTCTTCGTACAACCTTGCAACTTCATATATGACAGTCATATAATATTTACATTTAATCAAAATATTATGTAAATTAGTTTATAAATATTACACAAAAAGTACATTCATATAGACGTGAAAAATACAGAAATTTTTCCTGTAATAAGGAGGTTGTTTTTCTGAGAAGAAAACTTCACTAAAAAAAGGATAGACATTCGCGTAGCAATTCTTGAGAAAAAGAAAACGAACTTTTCGAACTGAATGTGAGAATTTTTTGTTTCTGGCAGGTCATATTTTACGTGACAGCCGCAAGCTTAGAAATATATCATTATTTTGCATTACTATTGTCACTTGTACGATTACACTTTCTTAGGCTATTTTTTAAGTACTCAAACATTTCAGTTCTTTCAAAAAATATACCGATTATCAAATCTTTCTACTTTCATCAGTTTTTTTCTATAATTTTTTCAGAGAGACTTCAAAATACAAATTTCAAGTATGTTGCACGAATCTGAAAGTTCATTTCACTTATTTCAATTACTGTAATGTAATTTTAAAATATAAAACTTATTTATTATTTATCAGATATTTATACTGGATAAAAACAGTTTTACGATTTTCACACAGCTCTTTCTCATTTATATATATCAATAGATTTTCAAATGTTGTTTTTTCATTGGGTAGATGCATGCAAAATTGTTGACTCATAAATTTTTTTTTTCTTTAATTAAAAAGCTTCTCGTATAATTATAAAAATAATGTTCCATTGCAAATTTCCAATTGAATGACAATTATTTATCTACTTATTTATTTCTTTGGTCAGTCATTTATTACATATTATATTTATCTTGGGCCGTGGCCCCAAGAGTAAAGTCTGGTGCTTTAAGATGGTAAATAAACCGACGGCTTTACCGTCTGAGCCAACAACTGCTTAAAAATTATAATCATTATGTAACTGTTTTATTATAATTCTTTAAGGATCAATGGTATTCAATTATAGCTTATATGGCATTTCAAAACAAGAATTTACAGTTAGTAAATTATGAAGTTTACGAAATTTACAAATTTCCAGTTATTATTAATACGAAATACAAAAATGACAGTTATTTTTTGAACAATTTTAAATTCACTAAATTAAATTTATTACTAAAAAGCTTCAGTAAAACAATTCTTTTATTAACATATTTATTCTGCATTATTTTATAAAGTTTTCAAATGATACGTAAATATAATATAAGTCCTTTATATTTGCAAATTATACATTTTTTTGAATCATATTTTTGTTAATTTTCCCATAGCACTCAACGAATTTTCTTGAATCGTTATAAATAGATAAAATAAACATAAATAACGAACATGATTATCTAAACTTTATCTAGACAATAAATTAAAAGGCAGACCTACGATATTCTTATATATTGCAAATAAATTCTTTCGCGTTGTGTACCTTGTTTTGCCCTACTCTAAATGATTTTCCAAAGCACTAATAAACACGTATACAGGGTTATTTCATCGCCGTCCGTCTTATTAATAAAGTTCTATATTTCCGTTATAATTGTGTACATGCAATATTTACAAGGAGCCAAGTTCGCGCATAACCATACGGAACTTACTGTAAACCTATATACGTTCGGTATATCGTCTCGAGCTCGGCCTCCGAATATACAGCTTCTCTTTTCGACGCGCGCTTCCGAGAGCGCCATCAGAGACGCGGGCGCAATCGTAACTTGGATAAAGTTGGGCACGCCCCCGTCGGCTTTGAGGCCGACTAGAGCCTGCTTCGCACTTTGGCAATATCAACACAAGATATTAATTAGTTCCATGGATTTGTCCGCAAACATTATTTGCAATAATCCTAGGCGAGCGTCGTCATCGTTTCTTCTTCTACACGATATATATATATATATATATGTGTGTGTGTGTGTGTGTGTGTGTGTGTGTGTGTGTGGTGTGTGTGTGTGTGTGTGTGTGTGTGTGTGTGTGTGTGTGCGGCGTGCGTGCGTGTGTGCGTGCGTGCGTGTGTGTGTGTGTGTGTGTGTGCGCGCGTGCGTGCGTGTGTGCGCGTGCGTGTGTGTGCGCGTGCGTGTGTGTGCGCGTGTGTGTATGTGTATGTGTGAATGTGTATTATATACGGGTATATAGAATAGGAACGTCAGGGAAGTGAAATGGAGGAAATGCAACGGAGGCACCGAACACCATTTCAGAAAGCTCAGTTTCTACTCTCGGCAACTTTCTTCTTTTTGCTCTCTCTTTCTTTTATCATGTTTATTCGTCGATTCTATAATTAAACAATTTTCTTCTCTCTAACTGTAAATTCGAACGCGCATAGATTTATAACTGCATTGAATTGGCCGTGTACAAGAAAATATATCTTGGCAACACTCTTTGGCCGATAAGGAAGGTCGGCTAATTTACTTCTACAAGCGAATAAAAATAATAATCGAAACTCGCTGTCGCATGTCGTCTCGGTCGTCCGCCGCGCGAACCGGCACGGCGCTGTTCGGCCAACTTACGTATCGGGCCGCACTGCTGGCCGACAGGCTTAGACAACGTTAAACGGCATTCGAGGAACGTATACGTGTGTACATAAGCCGATCCCGATAAGAGCCGATTATCTCGATCCCCGATGGCGCAAACCGTCGCGATTCGGCACTCGATCATAAGCGGGCCGCGAATACGAGCGCGCGTTAACGCTGTACTAATAGCCGGGCGATCGCGCCGCGGGCCCTCCTGCGCGGTGCCAATTGAGTAAAATTAGAAAGTGAATTATAAAGCCGATTGTAAAATCGACGGTGCGAGAGATAAGGCACCGCCGGCAGGGGGGCCATTCAAACGCGTTTCTTCGCCGTCTCTTATCTCCTTATTAATATTAATGCGTATCGAATGGATTAATAAGCGCGGCGCGATCGGTCGCGTACTGGAATGGTGATCGCCGGGCGCGCACGTTACAGCGCGGGGGAGGGAGAGCGTTGGAGTACCGCGCTCTCTGCGGCCCCGAAACGGGACGACGTAACGGGCCGACACGGAGACAGGTGATAATTAACGATACGCGCATGCGTATGTGTATATTCTAGGTAGATTTCAGTCCACGCGACGTTTTAGAAGCGCAAGAGGGCTTTCGCCGGGAGGAAAAAGGCTGTAGGTTTGGCTTCAACGCTTTATCTGCTCGCGGACTTTGACGCATCGGGTGCATACTCAGTTAGACGTACAAACTCGAAAAAACGCCTTCTATGGCTTTGTATTAAAGGCGACTCTTGTTTCTTGTATATATATATATATATCGAGAAAGACTTCATATTCACGTCTGCATGCACACGGGGCTGCTTGCATATAAATGCAAGCTCTACAGCCTTCCACGTCTATACGTCCTTACTTGTTTTCGCAGCTTTCGGTTAACCGTTTGTCATGATTATTTCGAGTAGTCATTGCGATCTTTTACGTGAAGCTTCGTTTCTAAAGTAGTGCTTTTATAGATTATGCTTTTCTAAAGTAGTATGCTTTTCTAAAGTATATGCTTTTCTAAAATAGCACGAGTTCCTACAAAATTCACTAAAAGGTAGAAATTTCTAAAAGAACTGATAAGCATTCCCATGGAAACTACTATGCTTTGCAGTCGTTATCTGCCTTATATTCTATGTTCCCGTTGCCCCGGCTGTTTGTTTCTTGTAATTCGTGAATTTTCCCATCCTCCAGTACAGTAGCGTAGGCGCACCCCCCCCCCCCCACTCACCGCCGGCTTCCCACGGAATCCTTCGTCTTTGCTGTGCGCATGAGTCCGCGTCGCCAAGTTCTCTGCGCGTGTGTATATACATTGGAATCGCTGCCCCTTTCTATCCTCTACTCTGACTCCCCACCCTCCCCTCCCCCTTCCCACCCTCTCGTTTACGCTTTACTTTGTAGCTTCGGGTGCGCGCCTTGCATTACAGCGCGGAATTGACTTCGATCCTCTTTGCAATCTTGATTATCTACTCGAATGGCGCTTCGCTTTGAAGCTGAGGGCTCTTGTTTAAAATGCATTTTCGCAAATGCTCCCTCTGCATACGTCCTTTCAGTTCGCGGATTACTTCAAATCGCTATATACTCCGTATATTATCCTGAATTAGTTTGACGGTATTTCTGTTATCTACGAGGCATTACATATTATTCTGAAAATTAAAGGAGAATTTCATTCAAAATATATTATTTTACACTTTAATTGTTTTGGATCATCTTTGTCAATCAATCAGCTAAACTCTATCTTACAAAGTCGTAGCATTTCTATAATAATGTGAACAATTTTATTTTGATTATTCACAGAATGAAATATTAATTAATTAGATTATTGTAATGATTATATTATATATTATATATTATATATATTGTATTATAAATTCAAACATTAGATATATTAGATTCTCTCTTTGTTATTGTACTTTTCTAACACTATTTCATTGTTTTTCTACAGTAATTACATTATATTTAAACAAGAAATTTGTAACCAACATATTTATAAGAATTTTTATACAACAATTACATTATATAGCAGCATTCCTGATTTGGTTGTCATCAATACGAGACATATTTGTACAAGTATCTGGGTAATTTATAATATATACCTTCCAAGCTAAGATAATTATGTTGTCTTTGTATATGTAACGACACATTTATGTATTAGAATACAATTTATTGATAATACAGTCAAAATCTTTCTAAAGAATAAAGTTTTGTAGAACTTATGTAGTGATATTTAATTATACAGTATATAGCTATATATAACATAATAATATACTTATATATAATTATATAGTATTCATATAACATTGATAATAATTTTATAAAGATACATTATTTTCAATAATAGAATCTGTATAGTAATAATAAATTGAGTGTTTTCAATGTATGTCTAAGTCATCTATTGCAAGCATTCTGAGACTCTTTGTGATATTACAAGCACAATGGCAGTATTATACAGACGTTAATAAGCAGATTATAAATTTATACCTTTAGAGCCGCGCGCGAATACGAGAGCTTTCGTTTCAATCATTGCTTGACAAAAATTCGTTGACAATCTGCAATTGAAGTCACTTGCAACATCATACCATCTCCTTGATACCTCTTAATACATATCATTAGGCTCGGGTGGATCAAAGCCAATTCCACTGATAGCGAGAACAAAAAAGTGGCAACGAGTAACTGTAACTCCAACGGTCTCTCTTTCTCTCTCTCTCTCTCTCTCTCTCTCTCTCTCTCTCTCTCTCTCTCTCTCTCTCTCTCTCTCTCTTACTTCGTCCTTGCCTCTAGACACACAACTGTTATTAAGACGATGGGCATTACGCGGAAGTGCATATAATGCAGCATGAGCACTCTAGCGCGATTCTTAACTTGCAAGACGCCCACGATTGCGTATATATATATATATATATATATATATATATATATATATGTGTGTGTATATATATCGGCGCTAACGCTGCCATGTACACTCGTACTTAAAATTCCAGCAACGACGTCTTAATAAATGCGGTTGCGCGAGAATTTTGCCGGCGGTGGACGCGTACCTGCGCGCGTGCTCCATCCCTTCCCGCCCACCTCCGTCCTACATCCCCGTCCGGAATGGAGCTCGACCCCTGCGGCAGGGGTAAGGGGGAAGCATTGTGGTCGCTCCGCGAAATGGCCCCGGGGAAAGGACTCAAGGAGCTTCTACAATTCCTCGTGCACATTCGGATTGTGCTCGCTCGCCCTTCCTTCAGTCTATTCGCCCCTCTGGCGTCCCCGTTGCCGTTGTCCTCGGTTACTGCACGGGTGTGTAAGAAATGCGATGAAGTTTTATTGCCTATGATATATATATATATATATATATATATATATATATATATATATATATATATATGAGAATATTGCAAATGCATGAGATGTTCAAGCTTCAAAAAAGGATCGGTTTGGTTATTTTATTCTTTTATATGCATTGCCTGTTTCGCCGGAAAATCGGGTAGAATTTATTTAGGAATACAAAACATAGGAATTGCCAAGTAGTTTGCTGAATAATGTAAAGCAAACATCTATATTCACTTAAATATGTTTTTTATGTCATTTAATATCGCTCTATTTTGGCTCACAAATGTTGGTGCTAATCAACGACGGAGGTGTACGATATGTTTGTAAACAAAGCACATGTACAGTTTCAGAGCGATGCTTGTGAAAACTGTCCGAAATCGTTACTTGAGCTCGAATCACCAAGATACCAGTCCTTTGCTTTAGCGATTGAACCATTCGCGGACATATAAAATAATATAAATAATATTAAAAAAAAAAACTTATATTATTATGTATTTCCAACTTATCGCAGAATGAGACAATTGACAATTTCAGAATGATTCTACATATTGATAAAGAGATACAGTGCCAAAAGTGTTGAAATTATATATGAAAATTTATAGTTTTATATGGATTATACAGTTTTATATAAAATATAGAGAAACGTTTATATTTATTTAAATATTGATTCATCTGTTCTTGCATCGTTTTCAAAACGTAATATTTGAAAAACTATAATATTGCGATTAACAGAAAGCTACGGTTGCTTGAATAGTAATTTCCAAATTGAATAAAGCCTACTGAAAGCATGCTACTTTGCATTATGAGCATCTTGAGAATAAGAAGTGCTTTTTGAAGAGAGGTCGAGCCTCTTCTAAATCTACATAAAAAAAACATGTACATTTCAAATTTATTGCAAATATGAGGGAGTCGAGTTCTATACGTAAAATTACTTCTTTCAAAAGTGTATTTGACTTTATTCTATCTGTTTGCAATGTTGAAACGGTTTTTTTGCACTTTCAATTACATCTATTTGATCAGCACTGCATGACAATATGGTTTTCTACTGATGAAAAATCGTGAAATTAAAAATCTCTTAGATACTAAGTTAAAACACTACAGCTTCATGTGTTTGGTAATGTCTTTGTGACCAATACTAGCTTGAAACAAGCAGTTTTTTGTAAAGCAATAGTTTTTTTGTCAGAAGGTCGTAAAAGTAAATTTCACCCATTCAACATGAGAGTCAATGTTAGTATCGTATTTTACACGTTTGTAGAATACCTGTATCAAGTTTCGTGCGCGAGTTGAACAGATTCGTATGGTTACATAGCTGTCTAATTATCTATTATGGACTGTTTTTCGATTCATTCACGAATCTCACAATAGTTCGTGAAAAGGAATTTTCCGGCTATATAATATCAAGCATACAAAAATTCAGCTGCAATGTAGTAATACAGTGCTAATTAGAAAAAACCGCAAATTGTTAACGAAAATGGCCAAAAACGTTAACTTGAGATGATAATAACGATAAAGAAACATAATAATAATAATAATGATAATAATGGCCATACGTGCACCCGCGCGATACGTTCTTAACTCTCGGACCGCCAAACCACTCGCGTGCAAGCGCTTACGGTATATGGTATACGTCATATTACCCCCTATATTACCCCCGTCGCCCAACTGACCGCACTGTATTTTCTACTCGCTGATAAAAGTGCGCGCGGCTCGAGGGGCAGGGGGGAGGGACAGGTGAGGGGGAGAAAAAGTCGAAAGCGGAAGCACCGGGAATTGTGTTAACGCTTCATGGTTTCGCGGGGCCGCCGTCGCCGTCGCCGCCGCGCGCCGTGGCAATTTTCGCTACATGATTTTCCGTGGCGATTTTTAGACGCGACCGCAAACTTTTTATCAGCTTCCCTTGGAATAATTTTGCAAATGAGATTTCTCTCTGAATACGCACGAGCACATATGGATATTTTAAGAAAAAGTTTCGGCTTTTCTTTGTCGAAGAAATTCTGAAGCCGAATGTCTTTGTGGAAGAAGCTATATTTCTATGAAACGTATATGTATCAAATTATTACGTATACCTTGATTTTTTTACTTTAGATTTCATCTTATTTTATTCGAAAAAAAAAACTTTTGTGAAAAAGAATATGCTACTATAGCGGAACTTTTTCTAAACTGAATATTACTAAGTTTTCCGCGTACATTAGTCAATCTTTCGATAAGGGTTTTAACTAATTGTTATAAATAAATAATCTATTATTTTTATGAACGAAAATATTAACAGTAGCGTAAAAAAATTAGAATAATTTTCAAAAACTCAATAAATGAATCACGAGCATAAATTGATTAATAGAAGAAATAAATTGACTTGGTTTATGACAAAAAAAATTTTCACTGTTATATAATATGCGCATCGCAGACATCTTTGCTTTCACCTTATATGTATGTTTGTAATTAGGGAAAAGTTCTAATTTTGAAAAAAGACTAAAAACTAGGAATGAAGAGAATTAAATTTGTATAAAGTTAATCGTGTGTATTTATTCACAAGGTCCTTCGGTACAAATATAAAATAATTGTTATTAAAAGGCGTATATGACTTACGAAAAAGTGCACTTTCAAACCGAGGCATCTCTCACCGTTACATATCGGAGGTTCAACATGAGAACTTGAGGACCGAGGAAGTTGATCGATCTCTTCTATGCTGAGTTGTGGTTCCGACTTAGGAACGGAGACAATTCTTGTCGCAGAGGGAACTCTTCGAAGATCGGCGCAGTGCGGAACGCCGATCACTACAACAATTGGATTGTACTCGCGCTGGGTGACATAGCGATCATTGTCCACGCAAGCTCTCCTACGCACGCGACCAGCATTTCCACACGTGCTCTGCAATAACGACATTGACAAGACGCACCTGAAATTGATTGCTAGCGCTTGTCGATCGCGTCTAATCGAAGGCCGGATGTGCATTGAGTTACTGATCGCTCCAGCTGGAGAAGTAAAAGTCGAAGTCACGTATCTAGCTCCTGATAAAGCTGTGCTTTTTTATATCTTGGTATTCTATTTTATATTAAGGATTTTATAATAAGAATTTTCCCGAGCATTAGGATTGGAAGGGCGGAAGAGGAGCGGAAGGTGAGATAAATATTTTATTAACACTTGTCAAAATAATAAGTCATAATAATTATAATTTCTATTAAAAATTATCATATATATATATTAAATTTTCTCATAGTTCAAGCATATCTCTTTATAGTAGAAAGTATAGTAACCTTAATAGAGTATTTCTCCCCGTGTAATATACATCATCTGTGCTCTTACCACAAATGTACCAGCCTCTGTAGGTTGTTTGGCACGCCATAATTATAATTGTTTTCTGTCCAAACGCATTCAGAGGTATTTAATGGTTGTTTTATAAAAATAATATCTACATCAGTTTAGAGAAATTTAATTCCAAAATAGATAAAAATGAAGAATTAGATAAACGACATTTCTGTCGCAAAAGCACAGAAAGGAATACTTCAGTTATTTACAAAATAAGAGAAAATAGTATTTAACATTTTGTACTCAGATAAGTGCTGCTTATAATATTTACTGTTTATAAAAGCGTACGCGACGATTTTTAAATTATTTACTTGTTAATTATTTAAATTTTACAATTATTTTTTAAGCTTAATTATTATTAAAAATAAAAATTTATTTTACAGAAATTCTTTAAATTATTAATTTAATTTTTTTTAAATTTTAAAAGCATAATATTTATTTGACGCGACAGTCCTATTACATTTATATACTATAACCTTTTACTCTAATCAACCATGCTCAAATAATTATCGGTATAGACTCTTTAAAGTGAAACTACTATTAACGTGATTAAAGAGATGGCTTCATATGTTCCTTAAGGATAGTGCGTTTAACAGAAAGCAGAAGAAAATAAAAGGAGCGTACTCAGCTCCACTGCTTCATTCGAGATATCAGACAATACGGGCAATCAGCCATATGAAGAAATCACGCGATTGTTTCCTCAAGATTGTTTAGCCTATTCTAGTAGAGGCCGTATCAAATCTCCCCCCAGAACAGTAAATCCTGAATTCTAAGCCTTCGTAGACTTGACATTTCTAGCCGATAATTTAAAGTTTTCTGCAAACCCTTTGTATAAGACAATGTATACTTCATTTTTTATTAATATTTTCGTTTAGATATTGAATATTAGATTTAATATAAAATTAATATTTTAGATCTTATATTGTAGTTATCCTACTAGTTTCAATCAACATATACTAGGATCATAAGGCCATTGGAAAAAAATGAGTATGTTCGAATCAGTTTTTAACTCTAAATAATGATATTTAGAGACAAATAGTTAAGAGTTATGAAGTGTGTTTTGATGTAAATTACAACTTTTTCTTGAACCATTTTTTACATTTTTTAATATTTTCAAGAACAAGTTTAAAAACCTATGATTTTTATGGGTATTCCATGGTTTTCATTGTAAATATATTTACCTTGGTATTTTTTACTATCATATTCATAATAAGAACCTCGCAATATATAAAATGACTGTATTTTTTATTTTTCCGAAATATTGACATATTCCGAAAGCAAAATATTGCCATGGAACTTCGTATATGGAAACTTTTACGGGTATTAATAACAAACCTAAAAATAGATTATTATTAAAAAATAGAATTTCTCAAATTAACTCATTTCATTCAAGGTAAGTAACACTCTTTTGAACTTCGTATACAAATATTTTTGGAGGCACTGAATATGGATGGACCTATCAATTTTAGTTGTTGATTAGTAAAAAAAAAGAAATTATTGACTATTATGTTGAATGAACAATTTTGATAATCTAATCTCAAATTCGGTATTAGTACTCTAAAGATTTCTACACACAAAGATTCACGGAAATATTTCAAATTGTGTAATACAAGTATATGCTTAGAAATATCAATGACGAATGGTTTCGGAGTCCATGCAGAAACGCCACCTTTGACCTTCAGTATTTGAAAAAATAAATACAAATTTCAACTAAAACTACCGATAGAATAACTCTCATCATAAACCATAATTTCAAATAACGATACAAACGTAATTAAATAACGATCTTTAAACCTTTGAAAGTACTTAATCGCAAAATCTAAGTTTATCGAAGTTTAACGTAGTTAAATCAACTTCATTTTAAAGAAGTTGTAGAACTTATTTCTATTTTATAAACCTACGTATTGATTATTAGGCGACTGTCTGCATATGCTATCTATTAATTTATGGACACAAGCTGGATAGAAATTTTTTGGTTCAAAGCTTTTCTCATATCAGGAATCAAAATTTACATCAGTTGACAATTAACAAAAAAAAGTATATTCAACTGAATTATCAAGAGTAATACAATTTTTATTCTTTGAATTCTAAAAATTTTGTAGGCTTAATTAGGAAATAATAAAAGTTATCTCGCTCAGATCGGGCTAAGCTTTGCTCTCCTTGTAAATACTTTTCAAAATCTACTTCATAAATATTGAAAAAGCTTTCGGATAAATGAGTTTCATTTGTTGCGTATTGTTCATTGTTGGATGCAAAGTAATAGAATCCGTGAAATTAATTGAAGAATTAAAATTTGTCTCAAAAAAATGCCTTGCCCAGTTGATAACGCATATTTTAAAATTCATATTTTTCCTTCGTCGGATACGGGTATGCGCTTGTACGTACGCTTGTGCAGAACAGCAACAACTGGTCTAGTTCCGCCATTTATCGCGAGCAACCAGTAGGTCTGCGAACCCACACCGGCACGCGGAGCTTCGATTTCCGTTTCTGCGAGCGAGGAAGCGCCCCCGCAACCACCTCGCTGTCTCGCCGCCCTCTCGGCACGTCCGAGCCGCTCGCTTCCGTCGTTCGACGCCGCCGCCGTCGCGACGCGCGTCTACCTCTTCGACATCTCTCGCCCTCGCGGCCGCCTCGGTCTCTCGAGTCGCCATTATTCGCATCGGTGCTGGCGTCGAGCGGCGGCTATACGCGCTCGGCCACCTCTTCAGAATGGAACAATCAGCCGAGAATCAAGCGACCACTTGTTCTATGCGCGGGCGCGAGGGACGCCTCGCCGGAGGTCGCTCTCAACTCTAGTACGTATAGGTGTACATATACACATGTGTGTGTGTGTGGGTACGAGTTTGTACGTCGTCGTGCTCTTTCGACTCTCTTGCCAAGAGGCGAGGATGTAACTCGCGTTCACTCGCTGGCGGCTGTATACAATACCGACGACGCGGGCGGCCCGACAATTATTGCAATTATATATCAGTGCGGAACTGTCGCGGCAAGGATCCATCCACGCCGGAGAGTCGAGGGCCGAGCGCGCGTACGTGAGCCCCGGCCCGTCCATTTCGCATGCAAATCCGGCTGGTGAGCTCGGACGCGGCAGCACCCGTACCATCGCGCCGCCCGTCCAGAATCCTCGTCCCCGGTTAAACGGGGGCGAAGAACGCGTTGCGAAGAAAAAGGCTTGCAATTTAGACGAAAATTGATTATGACCCTTTTCGATTGTGCCGCTTTTTCGGCCCTTGGCGCCTGCGAGTGCGTAGAGTGATGCGTAATGAGAAGAAGCGCTGCGGCGCGTCCTCGTGCGTTACATCCGAGCTTGGATCCGTAATGATGTATTGACAGAAAATATTCAGGTTCCCTGGCGGTTTGAATTTCATTTTTATCCAACGGACTTGTACTCCTTTTTCTCACTTGATGATGAATTAAAGGCTGGCTCCGTTGTTCATAACTCGACAATATAACACGCGCATGAAAGATTGTACAAATTCTAAATTTATGATATTTGACAAAAAAAACATCGAAAGTTTGCATAAACATTATTTTAAATTAAATAATAATGTCCAATTAAATAATAATTTATAAGGCTTTCAAAAATTCTTGATTAACAGTACTTTATAAAATTTATATAATATATGATGGAAAAATAATATATTCACGAATTTTGAGTTTTTCTTACAGTCAGTTCTATCTTATTATAATAAAAATACGTTTTTTAATAATGAATTCTCTGTTTATGTGTAATTAATTTTCAAAACTTAAGTGGAGTATATCATGGAAGATTATAAAATAAATATTACTCTGTTACTCCAGTAGAATGCGGGCAAAATTATGGATTTGGAGAAGTGAAGTTTATTAAAGCCATGAATTTACAGAGTAAGAATTTTTGTGACTATGTCCTCGACTTTGAATCGTTTCCATCACCAATCTTCATGTCTTCAAGATTCAAGTATATTTCTACTAAGATAATTCGATAAGTAAGCAGACTGCAAAACCAACATTTTGAATAAGTGGCGATTTATTTTTCAATACCGTCTCCTTAGTTTGATATATTCGATTCAGCGATTCTCCTTTAACCCTTTTAAAAAATCAGTTTCCTCAAGATTTGCAAAGTAGACTTCTATGGTAGCAATAGCTGTATGTGTACTTGTGTATATCTGTGTTGTTATTTAATAAATTTTAATATAATCAAATTTTAAATAAGAATTAAGTAATATGGAGTTCAATGCTTTGTGGAAAAATGTAGATTTAGTAGTAAATGAAGCTTAAAAATTCGTAGCCGATTGAATGAAAAAATTCTGCCAAGGGCGCGCTCGCTGGCTGAAGGGGCCAAAGAAGAAGCGGCTATATGTATCGTCAACAAACGAAACCTGAAATTACGGCTGTACGTCGCCGTACAAATCGAGTTGTTACACGCGCACATTAGTACGCTAAAACAAAAGAAACGAATTTCTAAAGGGTACGCGTCGCCGGTGCAAGAGAGAGAGAGAGAGGGAGAATATATACAATTATACGTTCGTGGGCGCTTCGCGCGCGCGCGCGCGTAGCGAAACCATAAGACAAGTGCCCGTGCGACGGAGAACGAGAAAGAATCGCTCGCGCGCCCCGCAAGTCCGTGCAAATTGCAATAAGAAGGAGCGAGAACGGGGCGCTCGTGCAAGGAAAAGAGAGACAGCGAGCGAGGAAGGGAGAGAGTGAGGTAGCAGAAGCAGCAGTAACAGCAACAGCCGGAGAGCATTCCGGACGGCTAACGATGGATGGGGTAGAGAGCGCAGGATCGTGTATTTGAGGACAAATGACAATGCTGACTGCCGCTGGAACTGATGAAGTGTCTGTGCGTTTCTTTCCCCGCTGGCTTTGCCGACCGGCGAATATCCTACATTACGCTATATGCTTCTCTCTCTTTCTCGGTCCCTCTCGCGCGATCGCGTACATTTTCTCCTCCAAGTACACTTGCGTCGCTTGTTTCGCTCGTTCTTTTTTTGCAAGCTTTCTTTATTGTCATTCGCTCTCACTCCCTCTAACTCTCTTTCTTTCTCTTTCCACCCTCTTATTCCCACCACGGATCCTCATACCCAGCGTCGTCGTCGTCGTTGTCGTCGTGAGATTCCTCTTCCTCCCCCTCCTCTCTCTCTCTCTCTCTCTCTCTCTCTCTCTCTCTTGCTCTTTCTATTTCACGCTTTTCGCAGGGGCCTTTCTATGCGCGATCGCTCGTGCAGGCCTCGCGTTCCCCGCCGTGCGCCGGCCCCGTCTGTCTGATGTCCCCGTGGCGGCGTCCAACACCCTCGCGCCTCGGCTGCCGCACGGCGCAAGCGAATAACTCGCCCGCAACCCCCCGGCAGGACGAGGCGAGCGCACGCGCCGAGCCGAAGTTATTGCAGCCGTTACCGAAACCCTCCGCGTAGCAGTTAATTGGGCAGCGATTGTCGCTCTCCTCTTTCCCGCTCGCTCCCTCCTCGACCCTGCGTCGATTTTTTCTCTTCCTTTTTGTTTTCTCGATGCCTCTCCGCTCCCCCGTCTCACCTCTCCTGCTTATATACCCCTTCCATTTTCGCACAGCTTCGCGCCGCGTGCGCCTTTTTTTCTCTCTTCGTCTTGCCCGTCGTGGACTATATAGACCGAGGCTGTGGTGAAGCTTTGATTGGAATGGGGGTTATAATGCGTTGCTTTGATTTTTATCGGGGTAATCAGTAGAGCAGAAGACGAGTCGTTAAAGGACCGAGCATTTTTATTTATGAGTTTTTCTGTCAGAAGAAGATTTCTGTACACTGATTAATGGCATATATTATATATACGTATGTATAATTTCTTTTTAATCTTAATATATTGTTCTTAAATAGATAAATAGTTGGAAACTAAACAACCTCAACTACAATTTAACTATTATCTTCACACCTCTATAATCAGTAATATTAAATGATGTTTGGTAAGAGTTCGTTTTAGTAATCAATAGTCGTTTATTAAAATATGTAAATATCAGTTTACAGATTCTAACCTAATCAGTTGTTAAGGAGTGAAAAGTGGATTAATATATTTTTCTAAACACGATAACTTAAAATTTAAAACAGTTAATTATTATTTGTTTTTGACGCTGTTATGATGGTGAAATATATACTTATTTTCACATTTTTTTGTATGATTTTTGTTAGCTGATTACTATTAGAATTTATTGTTTACTATTAGAGTGACTCGTTGGTGAATAGTAATTTTAAGAATTGTTGAAGTATATTTCGCAATCAAGTTTCATCTACTACATTTTTTGTAAGTTAAATTTTTTACGTGGCTCTTTTGAGTGATATTTGACTCAATTTAATAGAGTCATATTCGTTTGAAAAACTGATTTTTGGCATAACTTTGAGAACTGCTCTGCTGGCTTTTGGAATGATTAAAAAATCACTCGTTTTGAGTAAAAATTGGTAGTAACAATAAAAATTTTATGTTCTTGATAAACAAATTTATCCTTCCTTCTCCTCCATAAGAGTAAGCAGTTGGGGACTGGTGTAGATGAAGAAATTAATATTCAATGTTTTTACAAACAATCAGTTCTTTATTACTTACAGATATTATTTTTTTTATATTTATTATTATAGCACAAGCGAAGCTGTGATAGGGTTGTCAGTATGTAATGAAAAATGTGATAATATGTCTTATCTAATATAATAAAATATCTAATATAATTAACAGAGATATACATAATATTTAATATGTCAAAGGATTCGAGTACCAAATTTAAGATGATAATAATTTATATCTAAATTTTATAACGATTGAATAATAATTATAAGGATCAATAATGTTGCTTTCTTTCATTCTATTCATGTATAAGTAAGATAATAAAAAATTGTAAGTGTAAGGCATTACAGTGAGATTCTTTATTAATATTTATACATTTTCTACTAACACGCTGTTCTCGGTCATAGTAAATCCGCAAGATCACCGCTAAGATACCAGAAGGAAATCAACATCTATCGACTGTACAAAGGAGAGGGAAAATGCAAGCTCAGCCACTTTCGTGCGGGTCGATCGAAGGCATAGAAATTTTTCGCCCATTGATTCGCGACTAATTGCATTCCCCCGGGCGTTCTCGCCTAGAAACCCAGTGACACTGACGTCGTCGCTCGCCCACGATCAAGCGGGGGTCGATTTGTTCCGGAGGCGGTCTCAGGCTGCCGCCGAATTTCATAACTGCGCCAATAATTCCCTGCGCGTGCCCATCCCCTGTCGAAACCCCCTCGATCACCTTGTAATTGGATTCACTCGAGGGACTTTTGCGCTCCTTCTTCCTCTTTCATTTCTTCCACAATACCGTGAGTTTCTTTGTAAGTTCCTATTTATATATATATATATATATATATATATATATATATATATATATATATATATATATACATATACATATTAAGAGATTGAGACGAAGAGACAGAATGATTTCTATTGCTTTAACAAATTTTGTGGATGGAACGGTATGAAACGAAAATAATTTTTCAATAATAAATACGGACGTATTATTTTCCAACACCGTTAGGACAGTTTTGTTATGAATATTCAGTGGAAGGCTAGTTAAAGACGACATTGCTGTCAATAATTTTTTTCTCTTCTATTATAGTATAGTCCAAGAGATTTATGAAGAAGTAAGTAAAAGTAAAACAGCAGTAAAAGTAGTTGTTATTTTGTGTTTCATCACATGTTTCATATGCAGAAAGTTTTATGACCAGAAATGTAATAATTTTTTAGACAACATCATATTTCATTTTTACATAAGTAGCGCTGTTCTATCTCGATTGCTTTTACAATGTTATTCATTAATAATTTACCTCTTTAAAAATAAACTGGCTTTACTTTAACATTGATTACACCATTCTGTCGATCCCAGTGACACTCGCAATTTCGTATACGACTTAAATAAGGTCTATTACAGATGGCGTTAAAAGACCTTCCAAATCAGGAAAATATACCCATACCATAACGGTATCGCGGTCCTTTTTGATGCTCATCTAACCAGTCACTAAGCATTAATAATCCCCAAGAAAGCGACGCACTGGGAAACAATAAAAAACGAAGAAGATGATTTTCCTCGAAACTCCCCTTTTTCGTGAATTTCGATTTTTAAATGCTTCTCGGATTAGCATAGAGCACCATTTCTTATGAGAATCGTTGAAAAATATTCTTGATCGCGGCTGTGGAATGCTAGAGCGACCGCATGGCGCGACGTATACACACACACACACACACACACACACACACACACACACTCGCACTTACAGGCATGTTTATATACATAATATATACGAAAGCAAAGAATCAAGATCTGCTCTCCTCTTTCTAATCCGCGAGGCGGGCGCTTGCGCGCGGGCAGAGAAAGAGAGAGAGACACCAAGAAATAGAGGTAATAAAACGAAGAAGAGGCTCGTATTTCGTAACGTAAATCGTCATTGTCTCTTGCGAGTTTCTCTCCGACTTGCGTTTCTCTGCGCTTGCTACACCCCCTCTCCCCCTCGCCGGCTCCTCCGCATCCCAATCGCCCCATACGGCTCCACTCGGCGTTGTATTTGTGGTGTACCTCGGAATTGTGCCGTCCGCGTCGTCGTCGCAGAGTCCCGTAATTGATTAGAGACGCTCGTTTCTACGTCTCTTCCGACTTTACACACGCGCACAACTTTCTAAATCCTTTCTACATATAGCTACACACACACGTGTGTGTGTGTGTGTGTGTGTGTGTGTGTGTGTGTGTGTGTGCGTGCGCGCGTGTGTGTGGTGCGCACACGCGATGGAGGGAGGGAAAATAAGCCAAGGAAAGGCTTAATTGCGATGTGTGCTGCTCGTATATAGAAGTGGAAACTATGCACTGCCCGGGTACATCTCGTTGGACAATCGAGAGGGACTATTCGAATACCCCGTATAAAGGAAGAGTATAGATTTTGTTCTCGATCAGGCTCCAAGCTTGTTCCGATTTCATGACTGAATAATTTAAGCGCGAGATACGCATAAAAATTTCTTACCACAGATCTAACAGTTTCTTGTACCTTTGCTGTAGTATCGTAATTTAGAAAAAAAATCAAGTTTAAATGTGTTGCTAAATTATTTTTCGTAAATATTCAACTTGTTATTGCGTATAATATTTGTTATAAAGTACGTAAAAGAAATTCAAATAGAATGCACGTTAATAGAATTTAACGAAACTTTTCTGTATGCAACTCTATTAAAAAATGACAAAATAAATACTACTGATTATAATTAGATTAAAATATAACTTTGGATTAAAATTTAAGCATCCTTATTTTCATATTAAATGCTCACAATCGTTGAGCAAAAATTTAAGTTACAATTCGTGTAGTATAGAGATACGCGAACTAATCTATTCAAAGATTTAATGTTATTCTTCGTTCTTGATTCCTGTGTAAGGAAAAGCAAGGAAGGACTATTAGGGAAATAAACATATACGGAATCTCTAGTCAATTGAGAGGAACGAAACGAATGGGAAGCAGGAGAAAATGTGATTTTAATTTAGAATTCTGAATTCAAATGGTAATTAAGTTTTATATATATTTATTGCTTTTTAAGATACGAAGAGCAATATTGTCGAGGAAATTAATCGGCTAATTGAATTACTATAAAAGAAAATAAAGAATCCGCTTTCCAATCGAAACCCAAATGAGGAAGGTAGAAAAATTGCGTTCTGCTTTGCAGTAATACAATTATCATAGAATATGAACGAGCATCGGTTTATTGGTGAACGCAAAAGCAGAATAATATCGTTAGCTTAATTAAATTTTTCTTTCTAATATAAATAAAATGCTCTACTATTTTCCAGAAAACTTATATAATTATATAAAGCATATTTATATTTAATGAAATTTTTAATTTTGTTTAATTAGAGTTTTAATCGATATGCTACTAGACGCCTCTTCTTCTATCTAAAAGTAAAAAATTTAACTTCATCAATGCTTCAATCGGATATTTACGTGTAAGCCGTTTACGAACAATTTTCACAGTCGTATCTCCTTTCGTTCCTTTAATTGAGAAAAATCCGTGTTCGATATTGTAAGTTCGAATTTGCAAAATGTAAGGAAAAACGCGCTGGCGCTCTATGCGCTCCGTTCACCTCAAACGATGCGCATTCGCGCACCGAGATAAAATGAATATAGTATATATAGTCGTGCACGCGTATTATACGGATTACAGGTGGAACGGACAATCGAACTCGCTGCACAGCGGCTCGCCCGCGCGCCGTCGTAGTCGTATGCACGGGTAAAAAGGACAATCGCATCGCGATACGTCCGTCGCATCAGCTCTCCCTCTCTCTCTCCCTCTCTCTCTCTCTCTCTCTCTCTCTTCATCCTTCCTCGCTCTCCTAGAGGAACATCGGCTCGTTAGCCGCGACCGCGTGGAATAGCGAGGCTTCGTCTTCGTCTTCGTCGTCGAAGTCGTCGTCCCCGTACACCAGGAGCGCTTTTAGCAAGCGGGATACGAATAAGCGTTTGTGCTTGATCCGCTTCGATGCGTCAATATATATATATATATATATATATATATATATATATATATATATATCGTATACATCGCTTTTGTGCTCCTTCCTCGTGAGCTCCTCCGCTCCGCTCTTGCGCGCGGGCTTTATCGTTTTTTTACAGTTGTTTATGCCCTTGCGAGCGTCTAATAGGACGGAATGTCTCGGAAATAATGGTTTTCCGCATAAAACATGAAAAGCAAGGTATACAGGGGGAAAGGGGTGGGAGAGAGAATGGAGTGGGGGAGAATCGGCCCTTTTGCGGGGGCTACGTAGAGCGCGGGGGCACTGTTACGTAGGCGAACCGATGACGCGAAATTCCGGAACGATGTGCGTGCGAGCGAGCAGGCGAGCGATCGCTCTGTGGTTTAGGCTGCGCTTTCAGGAAGTTTCTTAAGACGCGGGGCTCGGCTCCGATCCCCCCGCAATGACAATATTGATCGTTAAAAGGCCTTGTTCAAGAGTCTATATATAGCTAATACGAGTCCGCAAGCACTCTGTATCGACTCCCTACGTTCCTTCTACAGTTTCGAGAATATTTCAGGGGACACTGGACGGTCGCTAAAATCCAATCAGCTCTATATAGAAACTTTTTCTCCGCTCGTATAGAAATATTTATTTTTATACTTTGTTACATTTAGTACAGTTACTTGGACAATTAGAAAATAGCAAGGTCGTTATAAAATTTTACAAGTTTTTAAATAAATTTCATCTAGACCTTGATATCCGCTTGTTATGCCCGCTATTATTATTTTATGTTAATTAAACGTTTTCTTAAATCCAGCGATATTATTAAAACCAAGCACGTATACACGTTTTAATGCGCTTAAGGAATTATCTTTTACTAGTGCGTTAATTGGAAGGGAAAAACGTATAAATAATTCAAAATCCAGAGTAACATACCTTGTTGCTTTTAATTGCAGAGTTGAAAAAATTAAAAAGTGTAATAATAGTTATAGAATCGGATAAAGTTGAAAAAGGCGGACGTCGGCCGAGGCCGGAGTCCCGCTCGCTTTATTAATAAGCCAGCGCGATTGTTTAGCGGCGTATTATCGCCAACGAGATTCTCAATGAAAAGTTTAAAAAGCCAGAGAGTCCGTGGTAAGCGTATAATTTCGCGCGTCTAGCGCACCGACAATTCTTCTTTCCAAGATTTAAGTTCGAGATACATTTATCGCCCGCGTGTCCGCCCCGGGAACGGGAAGGAAAAGAGAAAAAAAAGAAGAAAGACCGAGCGCGAGAGGAAGAAAGAGCGCAGGAAGAGCCCATGGCGCAGCACCGCGTATAGTAGAAGAAAAAGGGCGAAAATACCGACGAGCGGAATTTATAAATTCGCGCGCGTTTGACGGCGAGGGGACGAACTTGGGGGGGGGGGAGTAGTGCAGAGGGATCGGTGTCAGAATGCGATTTGCAACCATTAAAGTTCCCACTCTCGGCCGGTCTTATCCCTGCGATGCTTGATCCCTCTTCTCCCGCATATTCGCGCGTGCAGCCCGCCCCCTCCTCCTCGCCGTCGTGTGCGTTTTAATACCGTGGCGGCGACCACGGTGGTGCATGCGCTTTCGTACATACAGGCAGGCAAGCGAGCGGTAAGCTGCGTGCTGCCTCGCTCACGAGCATTGTTCCCTTCCTTCTCCTACCTCGTATGAGCGTGTATATATGGTGGTATAGGGAGGGGGGAAGGGGTGCCCGCTAATTGCGCATTGTATACCATTGTTGCTGCTTCTCCACCCCTCTCTATCTTTCTCTCTCCTACATGCGCACGCAGTCGGCGGTTAACTCCTATCGACCTGTTATCTTTATATAAAGTAACAAAACTACGTAATTAATTACCAGTCTTCCAGGCATTGTTTGACGATAAATAACGCACGTGGTCTCTCTTTCGTCTTGTCTCACTCTCTCCCTCTCTCTCCCTCTCTCTCCCTCTTCCTCCCTCGCTCTTTTGGCGTTCTCTTTCCTCGCTCTCTCAATTTTATGTGGGATGCGCGAGGCCTACCGTATGGATCTCGCCTTCGCCTCACGTCGTCCTTCTGCGTTCCGTTCGAATCCAATTAAAATATTCAGCAAGACAAACGACAATGAGAGGGGACCACCCCGCATCGGACGCGCGCTCGATGACTCCTTTTATACGATCTTCTCGATTCTGCAGCACCGAGACGCTCGATTCTAGATTCTTTCGGCGCCGACCAAGGGATTTCCGGATCGAGAATTCTTGTGGTACTTTATTTTTAAATCGTTCAGTGTTTTCGACTTAACTTTCACATAACGTATGCGTTAAATATTAGAAATATAAATGTACGTCGACATACTTGATATTACTGAAATAGAATAATAATCTAACAAAAATTTTTCAAGAATTCTACGATATCTAATCACAATTCAAGATAAAATTTTTATTAGAAAAGCAACATTTTTTAGAATTTTTTTGTGATATATAGAATACAAATCTATTGTTTAATTTGTTTAATCATTAACACGGATTTTAGTATCACGAAGCTATTTAAATTTTTGCGATGCTTCTAAGACGATTTTTTATAAGACATAGCCTTAACTAGGCAATACGAGAATTACTCTCCAATGTGCTTCGAAACTTTGTCTAAATTCGTGCTCAGTTATTGATCAGGATAAATTCGGGTAGTTGGGATTATTTCGAGATTTTGACTGCACGAGATGCATACTGACAAAGTCTCAGTTTTTTTTTTTATTTTCATCTCAGTGAATCCCTTTATACTGTCTCTTGGTTCTAGGAGGGAGTGAACGGAATTGTTTATTTCCATAACCTTCTGGAAACGAAATTCACTCGGCTCGAAATACAAGAAATAACTTATGGTACTAATGGTTGGCGTCCCTCTCTCATTACGAAACTTCGTGTACTTTTCAATTTTCACTTATAAGGTGAAAACAAAGAAAACCAAAAACTGCCAAAGACTAAGGGCTATTCGTATGGAGATTTATAAAACCCTTTTAGACTTTGAAATTTGATAGTTCATTCTCTGGGAAGGGGAATTTGATTATCGTCAAAATTTCGCAGACGAACACCTGGCAAATCGGATAGCTAACCTTCAACTATAAGAGAAAACGTTACTGAAATTGGGTGGACTCAAGACAAAGATGATTCTTCAATCACTGTACGGGCACCAGTTTCGGCTCAAAATGTCATATTATTGTTGTTTCATTAATACAAATTCCAAGAGGCAAACATAGTTAGCCTTTAGAAATAAAAGTCATGGATAAGGATTTTTAAGACTTTCAATTGCAGGTTCTTAAGTGACCTATGTAGTGGTAAGTTAAGCTGATCTAAAATGGGTAAGACGAATGTTAGCTGGTCGACTATTGTGGCTCAGGAGCAATGATAAATAACAAGTGCTAAAGTAAAATAGCAATTTATAAAGTTATTATTCAAAACTGAGCTACATCCATATATTTTCCTCATCAATGATCCTTGATTGGTCAGCAGTAGCATTACGACACGGGGGGCTTTCATGCTTTTTTGTGATACAAATAATTAACAGATCCTCGTTACCAAACACGAACAACCGAATTAGTAATCAAAATCCTAGTTGAGGAGATTCTTGGGCTCATAATCGACTTAGCTGAACTTCTCTATATCTGTTTAAGAGGATGAACTAGAGGTACCTATTAAAGTAATGAAATACTGTTCGAAAATTAAGATTTTTTCTTTAATTGGCTGCGATGCTAAAATTCAAAAAAATATAAAAAGTAAATATAAACATTTCAAAATCAATACTTTGAAAGTTATATTCAAATTTATATTGCAAGGACAAAGTCAATCGCTTAGAAATGTCGTTAGTTGTCTATCCATCGTCGAACGATGCTTGCTCTTTCAAAACCCAAACATTAAATGAAGATAAAATTTAGAGAAAACTGTGTTTAAGTTACCTATACGAATAACCTGATATTTGTTTATGGAAGCGGTCCCTTTCATTTTTCATCAGCAAATATTCTTGAGAAACAGAATTGTTTGGGTTACATGTCTTGTTATCCGTAAAACAATAGCATATTGTACTTTATATCTTTTTTTAATATTCATTTTCATAATTTCGCAAGACGCTGTTAGCTATCCGGTATTTCGACTATCTACAATTTTCTTAGGAACGTGTATTTCAGCACTAACATATTTACATACTATGACCATTACGACAGATTATATAATAACAATTGCAAATGCTTTGTGAATCTGATTCTGTGCAATCATATTCATTCTCAGACCCCATGTGAATTTGGAAGGTCAACTGAGAAGCATAACAATATTTCTTACAACTATTTTTATTATAGTAAATCTGAATATACATAAATTATGAAAGAAAACAATTTTTATCATTATGACCTGTATTTTTTACAAATTAAACAAACTGGAAGTTGTGAATTGAATTTCAGATTTAAATTATTCACGTAACATCCACTATAAACGAGAATTTGAATACAATTATCTATCTGTCTATATATATATTCATAGCAATAAAAAGCAACGGAGGAATCTTTTTATTGCAAAGGCCTTAAAACGGGGAAATGTCTTTTTCCGTAATATTAGGAAATGTTACGTGCTTAAAAATCAGGGAAAACAAAAAAGATCTTTCAAATCCCAGGGCGTTATAATTCAAAGGCCTGATATATCCGCGGCGCGCGCGGTTTCGTGAGTCGTTAAGGATTTTCAGGAAAAAAATTCCACGCGCGTCCGCGAGAAGTCTTACAAATGAGCGGCTCGCGCGTGCGTGAGTGCGCACGCACTCACTCGCAGCGCACATGGAAACTAAAAAAGGACCGTCATCGTGAAAAAGAAAGTCGCGGGGGGCTGACGGGATCGACAGTGTGCGGCCACGGCGGCGGCGGCGACTCCATGTCTCTCCGAGAATAAAATGGGCATAGTTCGACCGGTATTTCGCATAAGCTTCTTTCTATATCGCAAACAAGGCGACCCGGTTAATTGGCGGTAAATGGACGGTTTTTTTCCACTTCTTCTCCCTCTCCGTCTCGAAGAATGCCGAGACAAAAATAGCGGCAGGGTTTGCGCTGCCCAAAGCCAGCTCGAGGCGCATGCCAGGAATAAAGATCGAAAATGCGGCTATGATTGAGAATCATTAGTAGCACCTTGACGTCACGCGCGCCTTCGGTCATGCAAGAGTGCGCGAGCCAGTAACGATTTGAAAGTATCACCGGTTACATAAATAAAAAATCCACGTAATAAAACAAACATTTCTCTTTTGCCCCGGCCGTTAGCGCGGCGTCTCTCTTCGCGCACGGAAGCTTCGGAGCGACAACGCATCTTCGGATTGTCGTGCGCGAATAATTTAGCTGTCGTAGCTGTTTTTAAAATGGATCTTTACCCTCCCCCCCCGTTCCGCCGCCACTCATGCCGGTTCAACGATAGTACCGTAAGAGCTGCCGATTAATCACCATAGATATATACATACATAAAGTTTCAATCGCCAGCAGATTGCAAATTGTGAAAACATATATATGCCCGAACTTCCGCGTCTAACGACGTACAAAAAAGTTAATGTTACACGAGCACGCGTACAGGCTCGACGATAAAGTTAAAGGGACGGCTCTCGTGAAAAGCCGAGCGCGCACGCACGTATGCGCGTCCGGAGCGATATTAATTTCGGCGATATATTTCCCTCGGCTCTGAAGAGCCAGGCGAGCGGTTCGCGAAAGCCCCATCGATTTGAATATAATTACAACAGTACAAAAGTGCCAAGGGAAAGTCCGTCTCTTACTCTATACCGGGGGCAAGATTGATTAGCCCGGCCATTATGAAATATGATAAATTCCACGAAGACCCAAATGAAAACCGGGCGATTTTTCGGGACCGATTCTCATCCGCGAGAGCAAGAGGGATAGGCGAGAGAAATAGAGAGGGAGAAAGAGGGGGGCGGAAAGGAGAACCTCGTCTCTCCCTATAGGACGCCTTGATTGCAGGTTGTCGAGCTCTCTCCCACTTTCTAATGCGCCCGGTGAGCGATCCTCGTGTGGAACATATGTATATGTATACGTATGTATAGGATTAGCTTAGAATTTTTTCTTTACTCGGCTTCGTCTTTTTTGGCTTTCTTTTTCATGATTTTTATTCTGCTCTCCCTTCATATTCTTCAATCCTTCTTCGTACATACTGTGAAATGGTTACATCAAAAAGGTTCCTAAAATTTTCGTTTTTAAAAGATTCGGCTTTTTTCCCTTCAACTCCATCTCTGGAACAATTGTATTAATTTCTACAAGAACTATTGCCGAGTTACTATTTTCTCTTGATCTTTAGTTCAGAAATACAATTGGTCGACATCTTTTAGATATGACGAGGCATAATAATGAGTTTCTTTAGCCTCATAGGCATAGGAACAATCTAGACAACGAAATCTCGGTCGGAATTTTATATAATTGACGTATAATTTATCCGAAATTTTAATTAATGGGAAATGTTAATTGCCATGTAGAAATATCTTCCAGATATCCTCAGTACAAGTTAGATACTAGTTCGTAATACTGGTGACGTACTACATGACGTATTAACTCGCTAGATCCAAGTAATATTTCCTTACAATTATTCCATTTCCATAATATTCTATGATTACTCTATTAGATCTAGTTAGATTTACTTAATTTTTCCTATATAGGAAGTGTCAGGAAAAGATAGGAATTTCACTTTTGAATCACATAAATATTCTTTATTTTTTCTTAAATTCTCGTAACTTAGAATTTCCTACCTAGGATCCTATAAAATATTCCATAGTCCCACGCTTTTCGTATAATCGAGATGTCAGGTATATATATTTATCAAATATAACGATAAGTAATCTGTGGCATGGAGGTTCGTCGGTTCGAGTAGCATTCTAGAAATGGAGATAACTAACTGGCTTTGGGAAGAATTCTAAGCTAAATTTCTAAACGCGTAATTTTAAAAAAAGAGTCGAGAGATTTATAAACTGTATCTTTGTCGTCTTAAATGAGATGCTTGGCACATAATGATAAATTACTATAGATTTATCATAAATATTTTTCATCCTCTGTAAAACAATTATGCACTGCTTAACGTGTTCTAATTGAATTATTTATTCATAAAATCTACTTTCATAATGTATAATTTAGTGAATTTGAACAATATGTATTAACTCCAATTTAGTTTACAGGTATGTAAGTATTAATATTATGAAGTTAAATTTTGTTCTGCTAATAAACTGGATCTAGCTTTTCTTTAATCACGCCAAAAAAATTTTTCGACAGCTTGGAGAAAAAAGTTCACTTTATATATATATATATATATATATATATATATATATATATATATATATATATACATACTAGTTTAGTAATTGCATCATTGCAGAACAAACTCTGTAACAATTATCTAAATGAATTGGATATAGACACGAGCCATTGGATATCGATCAATTAGTCGTCGGTTTAGTTTTTTCTCCGTCATTTTCATAATCTATATATAACCAAGCACGTATAATAAAATAATCAAACGACTGCTCGAGGTACTGGGTCCCCCGTACCACAGAGCGATATAATAGATGGCTTAACGGAGAACTCGCTCCTACGGGATATTAAGAAATTAAGAATTGGAGCTCAGCGTGCGACTGGTTCGCCGCTCATTAGCCGACGCGACCTCTTCGCAAGGATTTTCCCCACGGGCGAAATTCCAGTTTCGCGCGCCAACCAAGCCATCAAGATAGTTTTGTGTATGCGTGTCCGCGTGCGTGCGTGTGTGTAGGTGTAGGTATAGGTGTATATGTGTATTCTTGCACGGCGCACGCGTCGGCATATTAGCTCATTTTAAAAGCGCGATGCTCGTTCTGCGGTATATATATATATATATATATATATATATATATATATATATATATATATATATATATATATATATATATATTATATCTCGGGATGTAAAAGGCGTGCCACGCGCATTGTCTCGCGACCCGTATTGTTCGAGCTGTACCGAGGAGAGAACAAGAGGTAGAGAAAACGAGAGAGAGAAGAGAGAGAGAGAGAGAGAGAGAGATCATAAGTGAACCAGTGTAAGAGGGATAGACACGCGCGCGAGTTAATGACAATGGGGCGTCGAAAAAATGGCCAGCGCGAAGACGACGACAAAAAAAGGAGAAGCCGAGTCGAAGCCGTAAAAGGACGCCGCGCGTAAAATCTCCCATCGACGCGGAGAGCGAGAGAGGGAGGAAGAGACGGAGAGAGAGAGAGAGAGAGAGGGAGAGAGAGAGCGAGCGTGAGCCACGTATTTTCCCAGCGGCCACACGTATATATACGTACTCTCCGAAGACAATAACGTTATAACAAAAGAGGATCAGGATTAATTTATTGAGCCACCATATAGTGTCTCTCCTCTTGTCGAGGCCCCGGGGATTTGCGGTTTTAAGCTCCCGAGGCGGTGAAAGAGTTTCGGAGAAATGGATTTTTTCGACAGCCGGATCTTGCGATCTTTAAGTAAAAAAATTCAACGAGCGTAATTCATGGTTTCTTTTTTTATTTTTCAGTTTGTTAAAAGATTGATCGTAGGGGAGTCGATTTAGATAAATAGGTCGATAGGATTGAAATTTCGGGATGATTAATACTACATGTTGAATAATAACAGAATATTTGAAAGGGATAAAGAAATACATCTCCATTACTTTGTATAATTCGCTAAAAGTCCCTTTTATTATATTTTAAAATTCACTACTGATTAGTAAGAAATCCATGTCAATGTTTTTCTATAAGCATTTTATTTTTTCATTAACAATACAGAAATTGAGTTAACAATTTGTGAATAATAAAAATTCTATTCGTTTTAATATTTATAAAATATTCATAAAATCATGGAAATAACATTAAATACAATAAATAACATCAACAAAAAAATAAAGAGATATTTGAATCAAGCTCATAATATCCCGAGAATTTTTATATTTTAACTTGTCTAAATACACAGTTTCGAAGCCAATACGGTGCTTAGGCGAGCTCTTTATTAATGCTGAATTTACAATTTAATTTTTTAAATGCCATATCGTTGACGTTTGTAATAGCGAGCCCTCAATCTCCAAGTACAGAAATCAAAACGTCACCTGCCGTATGCCGACCGCACGGCGACGCGTGTTTCTTGTCCACTTCCCAAGCCTCGATCCGTATATATATATATATATGGTACATGTAATTACAGTTTTCGCAATTTTTTCGATAGGGAGAGAGGAGGGAGGGGGAGATGAACAGCATCGCCTTCGCGCGTGCACCGATGCGCGTGTACACGTATCTGCGGTACAGTTGTCCCGCGAGCTTCGGCTATGAATCACGGGAACGGTATAATCAGGCCAGGAAGATCGATGCATTGTAACGAAGGCTCGAGCATACATGATAAAAAGCTTCGCGCGCGCGCGAAACTCACTGACTAAATTATACCGCGACGCCTCATTTTTGCATCGTTTGTGCGCGCGCGCGCGCTCGCACGCAAAGTGAATCTTTCACTTTGATGGATGCACACGCGCTCGCGCCCCGCGTCGGCGTGGAGCCTCGCGTCAGAATCGGCCGCCCCGGAGAAGCGTTAGACTCTCCGAGTAAGTATAGGATGGCTCATCTCTCTCTCTCTCTCTCTCTCCCCCTCTCTTACTTTTCTTCGTTCTCTCTTTATATGGCTACTCCGTGGTAAACGGAAATTAGTTAGTTCTTCGCCGTGGCAAGATTTGTAGCCCAAAAAAATCAATTATTTCGCTCAACGGACTCTTTGAACGATCGACGTATGGATCTTTTGTGGTTGCGATGAATGGTGCCTTCGTGATGAATACAAACTCATTTTTAGTATTTATTTTTACGCGGGGAAACCTAGTTTGCAAAATGCCGTTACATTATATACGCACACGCATTGGATAAATAAAATGTCTAGGATTAGTAAAAGAACTTTACGTACGATGTGAGGTAGACAATTATTGTCTGAGAATAGAATTTCTGAATTTTTATGCACAGAATTTTAATAATTTTAAATGCTTTAAGTAGGATAAATAGCAAAAAAAATTCATACATAGGAGTTCAGAGAATTTTAAAAATGATCTATGTACACAAAATATCCACTATTTACATTTTTAACATTTATTATCTCAGAAATTAAATAAATACTACTCAGAAATTAAATAAATATTACTATCGTATGTAGATAATATTCTACTTTCGTTAAAAGAAAAGAACAAGTCTGAATGAGGGGATAAAAACAGAAATAAATAACATAGATTAGTAGAAACGAGAAAGTTGAAAGAAAACGAAGAATGCATATCGAATGTTATTCCGTTACGTTAACGTATATATGTAGAAATCTCCGTGCGGTCCTGCCTCTTGAAAAGGGATTTATTATGTGATCATGTGGATAGGTGGAAAATTACACTTGAAGATGCGAGATACAATGAAATTTTACATCGATTCTCCCATACATACGCGTGTACATACATATATATATATATATATATATATATATATATATATATATATATATCACCTAAGACGACAGGATTGGTTTCATATTTGGGAAATTTTCTTCTTTACCATTTTCAAAAAATTAAGTGAGGAATTTGCTGTTCGAATAATGGCTTCATATACTCGTGGATGAGCATGTTTTATTGTACAAGGAATTAAATTGAACATGCTGATATTTGAAAAAAAAAATAAAGCAATTTTATGGATAAAAATATGTGTACGATATGTCAATACGGCAATATGGATCAATTTATTAGTCAATATGCATTAGTTTTAGTTGGCTGATAAATTTGAACAAAATTAAAGTATTGTAATATTTTCCATTTTCATACATGATGAGATCTAAAATAACATATTCTATATATGAGGACTAGCCGTTCTGTAAGTTAATTGCGATCGTTCAGAATTAAGGTAATTTGTGATAATTTCAGCGAGATCAAATACCAACTTCATATACAAAATTTCTACCCATAGAATATATAGAAATAAAACAATTTATATACATATATATATATATATATATATATATATATATATATATATATTATAACAAGATGTATATAAACAAACTTTTGATAATACAGTATCTAGACAAGAAATTATTCGAGCAGCACTTTTACAGCTCCAACCAACCGGGACCCCCATTCTAATCTGCCAGAATGAACAACTCTTGTGTGTGCGCGCGCGCGTGTGTGTGTATATAGTTTACGTACACAGAATAAAGTGTTAAAAATTCGTCATTTATTCTTATGTATCTGCATGCGCGTCTGTGTGAGTATGTGTGTTTACGCGCGTGCACGTGCTTGTTTTTCTGCGGGTGTTTAACTTAGCCTCCTCCTCTCCTATCCTCCTATCTCGAAAAAACGGCAAATTCTCCGGTTTAACCCTCTGTCAGCTCGGGATATAAATTTATTTATGCACATACCGCGCAGTAGTATCAACGAATTTTCGCGGTTTACCGTTTTCGTCCGACCACTGCCTTTCTGTTTCCACTATAAGCATTCCCCCCTCTCTTTCTCTCCGTCTCTCCGCCCCTCCCTCGAGTGTACAGGTTATCGCGACCCGCGCGGACAATACCGGGAGAAGTCCGCGCGGTAGCCGGATTGGGAGATTTCGGAATGAATAATGCCCGTGGTGCATATAAATATCTAAAGCTGCGCGAAACTTATCTCCTCTCCTAGCATTTACCGCGCGTTGTCAGTGGTAGGAGAAGCAACGGCTATCTCTCCGTGTCGATCGCCGTTAATCACGGGACACCGGGCGGATCAAATATTTAAGACCCCGCGGGGCGCGAGCAGCGGGACGCACCTCGTCTACCTGACAAGGAACATCGCTTATGTTCCCTCTTCTCTCTCTCTCTCTCTCTCTCTCTCTCTCTCTCTCTCTCTCTCTCTCTCTCTCTCTCTCTCTCTCTGTCTCTGTTGTCGCTCGCTCCTTCTCCCGCTCTTAAACGCGCATGCCCACATGGACTCGCTCCCGCCATAAGTGGAACGTATAACAATTCAGGCCGAGCGCGAGTCGTCGCGTCGACCGAAAGGAAGGGAGCACGGTTGCAATTCAACGCCGGGACGGCCATAACGCGCGAAGCTGGCGCGCACCGGCCGCGGCGCTCCCGCATTAGTGCGGCAGGGGGAAGGGGGACGCGGTGACCTTGTGAAGGTTCACTGGTCTGTATATACTGTTAGAGTTCATAACTTACCGCGCTCGTTTATGCATACAGCAGGCGCTGCAGCTGGGCGGGCGGGCCCGAGGCTCCGACATGTACATATACGCGCGCGTGTGTGTGCGTGTGTGCGTGTGTGTGTGTGCGTAGAGACATGTAGATATATAATGCGTTTTCCGCATCCGAGTGCGCTCGCGCACAGTGACCGGTGTGCGAATTGTATTAAAACAGGCCTGGCGCGGGCGACACGGGCGATTTTTGCCAATTACCGATCGTTTATTGCTACGGCCTACGTGTTTTCTATATATATATATATATATATATATATATATATATATATATATATATATATATATATAACAGGGCCTCCGCGACTGTTCTCTCTGGACTCTTTCGTAACGACGCCGCGTGAGCGCGAGCACGCGCCGAAGCGAACAATGGTAATAGATTTGTCAGGACGGCGCTTATCTCGTGTAGGCCATGTCGGTTGAATTTTTTTGTTTTTTCTTTGTTTTTTATAACTCGGGCCTTTCTTTGTCTCGATTTAATGATAAGAGTCGCAAGCTCGCGAGCTCCGAAAACTCATTTTGATTTTTAACTAGGGACAATCATGCAATGTAATGCGACTGTATAGCGATATTTTTCAAGTCTTGCTGAGCCAGTATAGAAGCGATGCTTTTGAAATACATTTGCGTATTTCTAATGGCAGATAAACTTGGTACAATGATATAATCAGAGAAGTCAGAGTATAATAGATTAGAATAGATATAAAACTGATACGTTTATTATGACAGATACATACTTTAGCTTGACGTTATTTCCAATAACTCGAGGAATAACTGTCGTATATTATTTGCATTACTAATGTTCGTTAATACCATTTTTAATTATTCTTAAATATGTATTCTTAAATTATTATGAAAGTTTTTTAAAAAAATAAAAATTTAATAAGAAAAATGACGTTGATCAATAAATCTAATATTTGTAAAAATCATTTTAAAAATTTAAAAGAAAATAGAGAACTCTTAGAGCTCATCAGTTGAAAAGGTGAAACGGACCTTATTTGTTATACTTTTTCAAGATCTTTTTGAAATATATTTGACAGTTTTGGATATAACTGATTCTTTGTATTTATCTAAATTATATTTTAGTTACGCAATTATACTTGAAATGACTCGGTACGTTGATTATTAATAATGGCGATTACTTAAATAATTGAATCATACTTTGATAATAATTAACTGTTTAATAATGAAATAATTTTATTGATATTGTTGTTTTCTCCTTATTATCAATGGAAATTAGAATTTCATAAGATTGAAATTGCAATTTTTAAAACGTATACAAATAAATAATATATTTTTTAAATCGGCCAGGACAGAGCGGATGAGGGCAAACATATGAAATAAAGTAAGACACTTAACAATTATATGTTTAGAACCAGTGGGTTTGTGCACGACGTGATTAACGCACGTTCCTCTGTGTCGTGCGATAGTAAAAAAATGTAAATAAAAAAGGAATTATAAATAGTAGAATCTTTGAAATAATTTATTTATCTGTTCGTTTAATCATTTTGATCTATACAATCGTGACTTTAGCTTCACGTTTGATTTGTGCTGGACGAAAAACATACATATTGAATCGTTTTATTTCTTCTATTGTTTCATACATCTGCAATTTAGCTGCTTGATGTTCTTTATATATATTCGTGAACAATTGTAAAATAAGTTTTGTTAATGTAAGTATCTTGAAATATAAATAGCCAAAAGGCAAGACCACAGTTTTCTATCCCTACTATTACAGTTTTTAGCGTTTGTATACATTCCATCATATTTTTCTTAATAATTGAATTATACTTATTTTGATATACTGAAAATTTTATAAAAATCAATATAAAAAATTTTAACATCCATATCAATAAACGATCATCCAATCTATGGATAATGTTCGCATATAGTTCGAAAAATTTCGCGAGGCAGATTCAGGATCGCGATATAAGGATTTTTAATTGGATATTGTAAAATCCCGAAAAATTATTTTTATCGAATTGCAATACAAAGAAGGCTTTCTATTAAGGAAACAAAACTTTAATACATGCGTTTAATTGAGATACGCTCGTTGCAGGAATCAAAATGGAATGGCTCGATGAATTTAATGGAAACTTCTTATGAGATTAGTCTTGCTGTCTCGAACTTGCACATGAAAAACAAACGATTACAATCAATTTGCAACGCAGCATATTACAATTCATATATACGGCAGATTATACGTATGTATGTATTAGGCTGTCGCGCGTCCAAGGTATATTTATCGATATTGACGTGTACGTTTCTTCAAGATGTTAAATTGAAAATGAAATATAGTGGACGCGAGATTTGCATTAATGCAAATACCGGAAAATCTGAATATAATATAGATGCTATAAATTAAAGATTATTACGGAACGACTAACGTAATATTAAAAAATCGCGAGAATTCCGTATGTGCCTAAGTTATATAATATTTTCCTTTTATCAAAGGCAGATAGGTGCCCGCGCGCACGCAAGATACTCGCGGAATAATTGCAACCGAGAACCACAATCCTACGCCTTTTCTCGTAGGCGAACTCGCTTTTTCACACTCGACGCTCGAAATGGCCCGAGCAATTGCTCAACGCGCCCATAGAACAACGGAACATAATCGCGCAGGGCAGCGCTGAGCATTCGCTTTGACGATAAAGTGCCGCTTGTCTGCGTGTGTGTAAATATGCATATTGATCGTAAGGTCGCGCATCGGCAGTCTGCCGGAGATATGGCGAGCGAACGTAAGAACGCTGCTCTCTGACAATTCAGAGCGATCGTTCTCTTTCACGTGGGCTGCCCTGATTGTTTACTGTGCATATCGCGAACTCATATGTTACACAACTATAGAGTTTCAGATTTTTATTTATATGTGTGTGTGTGTATATATATATATTGCTCTTCGGTATGCGGAATGTCTTTGAACAACTTTTGAATAGAAATCAAACAATATCCTTTAATTTTTCAGTTTTTCATTTAACAATTCCATTCTGTTTAAGGAACTGGTACCTGTAGGAAATTTTAACGATCATAGTTCTTTCAATGAATATTTGCAAAGACCACGACGATTTATTTAACTACAAACACTAAAAAAATTACATTCCTGGAATATTCTGAAAGCTAACCGGTTTTGTAAACGTTGTAACTTTGGCAATGATCAAACTGAATTTTTCTTATTCTTAATCGAAGCTTGGAACACCAACTTTTTCCTGGAAATTTTCAATTTCAAGCGCAAACACGCGGCATAAAGAGCACACACTACACACTATACATGCGCACACGCGTACGTACATGCGCACACAGCAATAACACAAAATAAATACAATTAGTTTTAGAATTGATTGAACCGATTTAGCTCTTGTAGTCCACTACAAGAAAAAAATGACTATAAATAGATATTGTATAGTGAAACAAGAAAGTAACAGTTTGAGTAATTTACATAGAAAGTGTTTAATAACGCGAATCGAACAATGTGAAACTCATCCTAAACGATAATCATTCGCAGTGCCATTAAGTGCTGCTCCCGTCCTCCTTCTCCTACTCCGAATTCCGAATCCGTCTTCCCTCTCACCGTCTCCTCCCTCCGCGGAGGTATATCGGCATTGCAGTCAGGTGCCGCTACTTACACAACCGGTATATATTTCTTCTCCGGGCCCCCGAGAGCGGTTTCTATTTTCTTCCATCTCGAGCTACACATAGGTACGCATAGGCGCAGATTTCATCGAGGCACGCGTTCGTTCGCATGTACGTACGCTCGTTCGTTCGGCATCGCGCAGCCGCGGTCGGCCAACTCTATATGCGCACGTCGATTTATAGTATCGCTCGCCATTAGAGATAATTGTCGGGGCAGCGCGATATAGTCCTCGGCTTTTCCACCGCACACGGATCTCTCGCGGTTTTGCCCCGGCCATCGGTCGATGGATTTATATATATATGTATACACACACATGTATAATATATATATACATGTCCGTATACACTTATACGTCCAACTCTCTCCTCTCCTCCCGCATCACCGCTATGTACAGTCGCACGCAGTCTCTCTTCGCGCCCCTCCCATCTTGTCTAGGCTTTATTACGTGCGAAATTTTTCCCTCCCCCCATCCTCCCGCGGCGCGGGCTGCTCGATTGTACGAGCTGGTTTTATACGCCGAAGCGATAAATGGGAGGTGTTCGCGCGTATCCCTGTATATATGTACTTATACACAGCAAGGAAGATCGGTGCACCGAGAGTGCATATCAGATCTGCGAATGGCGAAATGTAAAGCGAGGAAGTTGCTGGAGCGCAGAGCAAGGGCGAAGAAAGACGGTTCTCCCGATGCGATACCTAGGCTTTCCACAGCCAAGAAAGACAGATTGGGAGGGAGGGAGGGAAAAGGAGAGAAATGGAGAAGGAACCGAGCGGATTAATTGGAATGTTGTTGCCGCGATTAAACTATTTGGCCTGGCCCGCGGAATGGGGCGAGGGAGAGGCGCTTTTCATCCGTGGCGCAGCTCCTTCTCCTTTTTAATGGTCTATACGTGGAAGTGCACGCGAGGAGCGTGCACGCGCGATTTCTGAAAAAGCAATCGGCGCAAGGTCCGAGGAGTCGAGCGCTCGCGCGCCGTAGACGGGGCGCTGCGCCCCGCGCTCGGCCCGGCCGATTGCACTTTTCTGCGCGCGACATTTTCGCTAGGAACAAAAGCAAAAAACAATATATATATATATATATATATATATATATATATATATATATGTCTATAGCCTGCCATACACGCGAACCCGCAAGGGACTCGGCGGTCCCAGGAAAGTCTTTGTCAAAAGGGACGCGTTGCTCGTGCGAGCGGACAAGCGATATAATTGCCAAATGCGCTCTCGTGGCGCGGCACCGAGGAACGACGTAGAGAAAGGCCGACGTCTCGGCCGAAATAGAAAATAGCTGTTTTTAGCGGAACTAATTGTATATTTAAGACAGGGTTGAAATGGGAAAATTTTTCGCCTTTGCCATTTTAATCGCCCGTTAGTTAACCGCTTCGATTTATTTTAATTATTTATCTTCGACTGTGGGAAATACGGTTTGCCAAATCATCGCCAAAATAATAGGTTTGTATATTGACATGACAGATGTATATATATACACCAGATTGAAAGATTGATTACATCGTGTGTGCAATAAATGTTTTCAAACATGTTGTCCATTCTTAAATTAAAAATAGAACCAAATTTTAAAATTTCTTGGGAAAATATACTTTTAATAAATAATTTAATAATTACAAATGATAAGAAACTGAATTAGAATTAACAAATAATAACAAAAATATATAATTTTATTTTAAAGTAAAAACCCTATAG
Organism: Sycobia sp. Sy_11; assembly: GCA_018907035.1. Classification (NCBI taxonomy): domain Eukaryota; kingdom Metazoa; phylum Arthropoda; class Insecta; order Hymenoptera; family Epichrysomallidae; genus Sycobia; species Sycobia sp. Sy_11. The sequence continues at coordinate 2,076,617 of JACCIC010000071.1, read as the reverse complement.
CGAAGTTTTTACCTTTTAACATGAAGTTGTATAAAGTTTATCATATAATTGTAGCTACCAGTTTTTCTTGTACATAATTATCGCAAAAAGATCAAAAATGTTATTACATATTATAGAAAGACCCACGTTATTCAAACGTTATTATATATTATAGGAAGACCCACATTTTGAAGCATTTTTTTAAAAGCCTTGCGATAATTTTCTTATCATTTTATTTGCATTACATTTGTGTTACATGATTTGCAAAAATTCCTTAAAGGAAGACATGCAGTAAAGATGAAATAAGGTAATTATCAAGAAGCCACAATTATATACATTTTATTATAAGTAAATATTTTCTAATATTTACCTTTAGAAAAATTTGTCAGTTGATGTCAGTAGATGTTTGATATAGAATACAAGCGTCCTCGGTAATTTAATAGCAGCAATAATTTACATAAAAAGTATATTTAATAAAACATATTATTATTATATGCTATATTAACTTCTAAGTAATCCAGTAATGAATTAGGAGCAAAGTTTTATATACAACTAGAAAAATCAATTAAAATAATCACTATTATTTCAAATACATATTGATCGAAATCTGAATGATATTTAGTGTGCCAGACATATTTTATATTTTGCTTATTCGCAGTTTTCGAAGTCAGAGATGCAATATAGGTATTCAAAATCCCATATCTGACTCGTGCAATATATATACATAGAACATTTTGGAAACATGTGTTGCATTTCTATACGGCATTGATACTTATACATTATATATGATACATACAAATTTGTATATGCGAGATTTTATACGACAGAAGATGAACTTTGAGATAGGGAGGAATATTAAATCTAGATGAGTGAAACAGAAATGGTAACTTGATTCTGCTCTTACTTTATCTCGCATTCATTAACACAGTCAGCAACTCAACACATTCAAAGATAGTCCTAATGATCTAATACTAATTTCAGTGAAAGCACATTGTGTTTCAATTGTAGGCATTAAAGAAAAAATATGTATCGAAACGAAAATAAATTAATTAAATCTTTAATTCTTGTTGGCATTCGCAGAAATTAACAACGAGTATTAAGATATTTATAACAGTTGTCGGTCGCGAGATTAAACAGTATTGTTGTAAATAATTTATTTCTGCTATTATCCAATTCCAGCAAATTCCTTCGGCCAATTTTCGCACGACTCTCGTTGCCTCGATTATTCGCGCGGGGCAGAAAACACGCCGTTGCGTGAGGCATTGTGACGTTTATCTCGAGTTCTCGACGTATTTGGCATCCTGACCGATCCACTCAACTCGTCCCTCCCTTTCTCTCTATCTATATACTCATTCGTACGTATACGCGCGGTGACAGAAAAAAGAGAAGGTAAACGCGTCTTTCCGAGGATGAAAACGAGACTCCGTTGTTTCCCGGCAATGTCGCGGCAAGAGCGCGGGACATTCTCGTATATACTTGGGAGCAGCAATAAAAGTTCGCTTTATTGCTGGAATACTCGTACACGTATCGGCGAAGTCTCCGCGGCGATTCTCTCTCCATCACGCGGAAGAAAAATGTATCGACAAGACTCCGGTGGAAACGTATCTGGTTTTCGAGAATTACTTGGAAAGCTGGCGAGCTGCAGCGGAAGCGGGCAAGACGTAGCTGCTCCGAAGAATACAAAAGGTTTTCCGAATAAAGAAGCACACTTCTTTAAAGCATTGTATGAAATAATAATCATCAACTGAATTTATTTTAAACTCAAATCTGAATTTAATGGGTTAACGTTCTAATAATTGATTCTCTAAAATCATGTATGAATGTAGAACTGCAGCATAACCTCGTGTAGAGGTTCAGCTTCCCCAATAAATAAATAAAAAAATGTGGAATTTGTCGATTATTTGGTCATTTATGTAATTAGTCTAGCTTGCGGGCAATTTTACCTTTACTTCTATTTACCTATCTTTTTCTTATTTGTAGAAATTCGACAAAAATGAAGAAAGTTTATATACTTAAACTTTAATGCACAATTTCTAACAGCACTTCGTGTCGTTTTATAGTATGGAATTATTATTTTAAATTATCGCTATAGATAAAGATTATAGGCTTTTAGATGACTCAAAAATTAAATTGATTATACAAACTAAATAGTTAAAAAATGCAAATAAAGTAGACAACATGTTTATTGATCAATTTATTAAGTATAATTATCTATGGAATGGAATTCTGGTTAAATAAAATATATACATTTCATTTTCTGTAGAAATCTTCAAGTATGGTAATTATTCCTTAACATTTAAATTCTGACTTAACTTGAAATTTTTATTTTAAATACAAATATGAGCTATCTATGGTAAATAAAATTCTATCGTTAAAATCAGAATTATTGGCATTATTCTATTATTAATGGAAAATTATTCTAATCGGTAAAATACGTAAACTAAATTTCTATAAATATAAAATACGTAAACGAAGTTTCAATATTTTTTTGCTTACTATTAATCAAACATCTTAGTAAACAGCGTTTTGAATAAAATTCGTAAGTATTCGCGAAGCTAACCATACTTTTAATTTTATTTTCAGCTTACAATACTGCTAAAATATTCAACACTATATAATATCGAATTATTACCTATCATTTCGTAATGACAGGAAAATTAATTCAGGAATTTTTCATTCATTAGAAAATATGCACGCATATAAATGTGTAACGACACGACAAAGTCTTTTTTCCTTAACGACTTAGCATGAAAATCAAAGCACACCGTCCAATATTGGATAAAATTAAATCGCGCATCTCTATCTCTTTCTCTCATTCTCGCTCGCTCGCTCGCTGGAAGCTTTAAGTTTTACGAGAACAATCAACGCTTGCCGCACTGCTCCCGGTTAAGTAAACACTTACTCTTAATTCGTCGATGCATCGCGGGCTTTACGATCGATGGTTGGCGGGGAGAGGAAAGAGGGGAGGGGGGGGAGGAGAACGAGCCCGCGCCGATACAAATTAAATTCCCCGCGGTGTATATATACGCATGCTCGGCGGCGGTGCGCAGGGGGAGGGAAGGGGGAAGCAACATGAAAATACGCAAATTGCCCTCGCGGCCGAGACTCTCGCGCGCCGCTCCAAAGGGAGTGTCTCTGGCGGCCGGCGCGGCGGCGTCCCCCGGCTCCCCGCCGCCGCTCGCTTCTCTTTTTAGCTCCTTTCGATAATTTGCGCGAGCGAGCGCGCGCACCGCACAAGCCCGTACTGCACACGCGCGCACGCGCACACGCACGCGGGCGCGCGCGAGACTGCTACCGGCGGAGCAGCGCGGACGAGATCGGTAAATTGGATACCGGTTGTGCCGCGGGCATTAATCTTGCGCAACCCCGGGGCGATCGCGGCGAGGGGAGTCGATATCTACTTATTAATAAATATAGCCGCGCGATGCCAGAGCGCCGTATCGGTGCGACGTGCACCTGAATTCCTGAGGGGGGGGGGCGGTTAGGACGAATCGAGAAGTGCGCGTGCGTGCGCAGATCATATATATTTGCCATTACTAGTATGTACGCGCGGAGCTATACGATGCTTCAGCTATACAATCGTACAAAGTCTAGAATCGAACGCTCTATTTAGAGAAAGAAGGATAGGAACGAAGGGCCGATATCGAGAGCATTTCACAGAAAATTATTGTTCTGTCATGTTCGGATTATAAGCGACTAGTTTGATTCAACGTATCGAATAATATAACGTAACAATCTACCTTATTAAGAGGTCATGAAAACTGCTTTTTTAAGTATAGACTTGGTTAAGTACAAAATTATTATACATTTTTCTAAAATAAAAAGATATAGAAAGAAAAGAACGGACGGCATTTTTGGAAGATACTAAGAAACAATTGATTTTTATACTTATTCAGATTTAAAAAGGAATAATGAAAGAAACGAGAAAATGTGAAACATAGGCTGTGGGTTTTCATTACCGAAACTGAATGAATGTGGTATAAAAATATGCATTTATTTTTTAATACATACATAAAATTTTGACCAAAATGATCTAAGAGTGGATTAATTTTAAAATTAAAGAACGCTTTTTATTTAAAAAGTAATATTTCGACGAATAAAATGAGTGAGAGTTTATTAAAGCTAAGCTATAATGTTGAATTCATCCCTGCAATCTATCACTGTCATAAGCTTCACGCACGGAATTGTAGTGAATTTCTAATCGTTGAAATTGTTAAGCGATTAAATCTGGTATATCGATGGATAAGCAGGAGATCAGTTATCCCAACGTAAACAGGTGGCTGTAGTATCCTTTAATACTGCGATAACGAATGATAAATTGTCTCAAGTATTTTACAAATATGATTGACAAATCTTAAAGTGCGTAATTCATGGGAGTAGATACCGAGTGTCAATGTATCGGCTGAAATATCCAACTCCAGCGCGCTTTCAATTTGCCAGTAGCGTTATATCAGCGAGCAGAATTCTAAATCTTTTATCGATCTATCTATATCATAGTCGTTTTCAGGGCTTAACTTCTGCATGACTAATTGAACCGATAAATTAACATTAACTAGCCGATTTGCTGTTTTGTTTTCGACCGCAGTTATGTGTGTGTGTGTGTGTGTGTGTGTGTGTGTGTGCGTGCGTAATATCATATAATTTTCGATCTAGCTTCCGAAGAAAGCAGTCTAATTATTATTATTGTTGGCTTTTGTGTAAAATTATACATCATATTTCTATGTATAGTTTCACAGCATTGTAACAGGGTTCAATTTGTTTTGCTAAACCTATACCCTTAAGATAAGAAAACCACCTTTGGCATTCCTTTTTGAGATCTTAGATAGTTTGAAAAATAGAGGGGGAGTGGATTGATTCATTCCTGAAAATGTGGTTTCACGAAGACTACTTTAACTTCGTATCTTTCTCTCACTGTCTCCCTCTCTCTCTCTCCCTCCCTCTCTCTCTCTCTCTCTCTCTCTCTCTCTCTCTCTCTCTCTCTCTCTCTGGTTCTCGCCCATTGGCTCTCTATCTCAGCACGCGTCCCTCTGGCGAATGTCCGTCGCGTCTTTCCATTATAAGATCGTCCGCTCAGACGAGTCGCAAATAAAAATAAAAAGCAATTAAAATGTCTTAATTAACGCTATTAATCAAGTTGTCGAGGGGGAGGGGAGGGGAGGGGAACGGGATAGCTACAGAGATACACAGAAACGGCAACGGAGTAGTCGGCGACGGGGGCTCGCCTTATAAACCTCGCCTCGCCGACTCGTCGTTCTCCTCCCCCGTCGGAGGGAAGGAGAAGAAGCTATATAGCGAGGGGTACTCGCGGTGGCGGCGTGCCACCCCCTCCCCCCTATTCCGGGCAGAAATGGTAGCGACGATCTGTAATTTCTTGCACGCGGCTACCTGGCGGCTGCCCTCCCTTATATAAAAGGTCTAAGGGAGATTGGGAAGGTGCTCGACACCGGCACGCCACGCCTTTATTTAATTTTTTTTTCGTTTCCGCGCTCGTCTTTGCCATCTTATTACGTTGGCTCTCGAACTTTATGTTGTTGCACATAGAGTAGACGACTAGTAGTAGTAGTAGCCTCGGAGGCTCTACTTTTTATCCATTCGTCGATTGGTTAATATACCGATTACCCATTGGCTATATTTGTCTGCGATATATTACCCAACTGAATCTATAACACATAGCTATTTATCTCTTAAATATTGCGGTGATAGTTATGCTAAGATTAGTTATTGAGATCTAATATTCGGCTTTGTATTATTAAATAATTTTAACAATACACGTTTTATTCATACACGTGTGATAAATAATTTTAAACTAAATTTTTTTTTAACGCTTCGAAAAAGTAATTTTTTTTAACTTTAAATGAATTGAAAATTTTGAATATTTTTTATTGAAATAAATACAGTCATATTTCCAACGTATAGAAAGGTGACGACCGAATACCTAGAAATGCTCGACAGTTGCACTTCTCGAAATTTCGCTGGAGGGGTGGGGACTATGCCTCGGGACTCGGGTGCTCGCGAGCCCTCTCCCACTTTTTGCACGCGGGCCGATCGCCGTGGCACCGTGGCGTCTTCCTGGATTTTTGAAATATTAGCTATATAAAACACGCGTACTAGCTGGTACTAGACTCGTATTAAAATTTGCACGCGAAATATTTGCATAATAGATTCTTATTTCTACGTGCTATATTAATGACTATGAATACACATAAGATTTCGCATTTTAATTATTTATATATCACATGTTCCTGTGATAAATACAATCGATTTTCAAGTTATAAACGTGGTATCTCTTTGTAAAAATTGCTATACAAAACATCATGGGTAAATCGGAAAAGGCGTAACGTTCGTGAAGATGATTCATGTGTACGTAATGATTAGATTTTTTAAACTATTTTTTATTTGATACATAAAAAAGGCATTTTGCGTATATATAAATTTGACCTTAAAACATCAAGCTGGAAACTAGGTATTAGAGATAGCACTGCTAAAAATTTTTAGCTTATACCGACTCTCTACCTTATAACTAATATATTTGAAACGTATGGAAAACAGTTTACATATTTGATTTGGGTCCTGCATTTAGCTATAAATTACAGAATCTTTTCTAATATATCCAAATATAACATCTACGCAACCTGGTCCAAAGAAATTTCAAATTAAATTTTTAGCGAATACATACGCTAATAAATAATTTATATTTCCTGAGAGATTCTTCGTTTTATATAGAAAATAGTTGGACCAAAAAAATTTCTGGTTTTATTAAAAGGTATCAAACAACGATAAAATATAATATAAATTATATTCCATATATTTTTTGTAATATTTAAAACACAAAATTCGATAAAAATTAAGAATTTTTATAATTACAAGACATATATTTATAATATAATATAATATAAATTATATTGGATACTTTTACAGTATTTCAATTATTCTTTTGGCTTTAAATATGTGTCTTAAAAATTATGAATAATGTATGGAATTAAGTTAATCTTATTTCTATTTATTCTTTATACATGTTTTATAAAATAATTGAAGTTTTTAGTGGCAGTATTCTAATTTCTTTTTAACGAAGATGGCAAGGAAAAGAACGATTGTATAGATATTGCGTTTGGATAGAAAAAATTCTCTGAGATATAGACGAATCCAAAGAAGCTTTGCTTTTTGGGGATTTTGTAAAACAGATAATATTATTAATTATTAATTCTACCCATAAAAGTAACAGTTAATTACAATGAGCTTCTTTGCAGCGATGTGCGTTATAAAATTAACACGCATGAGAAGAAGAAATGTAGATTATTGCGACTAATACTCTTCACTCAATTAAAATGAAAGGGGCCGTTGTGTAAATGAAATCGTGAATAAATAATCAAATCCGGATATGTTTTTCGGAAAGAACGTCCGTCCAAAAGCAGTATCAGCTTTATTGATAAACGAATGTTTTAGTTTGACGGAAGTTCTCAACACATTATTGGCATTTTCGTGTCGTGCACGAAGCGATTTGCTCCTCAAAAATCCAGACCGAAAGCAAATCAAGCGCGCGTCTCGCTAACAGGTCCGAGGCGACCGAAACACTTTACCGACGCGCAATTTCGCGCGCACCACGGCCTTATCCATTCACGGATAATATATATGCGTTTACGACGAGCCAATGACGCAGCCGCGCCGCCTCTCTTATCAGGGGCTCGAAGTCGGCCCGTAACCCATCCTGCCCCGTGCGTTATTTATCGGCCCGTATGCGCCATCGGCCCCTCTCCGAATCCGCGACTATGACGGGGCCGTGATGGGACGACCGAGCCGTACGTCACGCGCTCCGCATACCTGCGTATAAGACGAAAGCGGTCTTCTGCCGCGCGGGGCAAGAGGGCGCGGTGAGGGGGAGGGGCGGCGCGCGGACTTTGACGCGCGTTCTTCTTTATTCGCCGAGCTCGCGCGACGCGCGCAGCGCCGTCACGCCGGTGTATACGGACGGGATAATTATCCGAGCTAAAATATGAATCAGGCACTTTAGATGCATTGCCGACTTAATCGAAGCTTGATTTAACGTCAACACCTGCCACCGCGAGACACCTTCCCCATCGTCGTTCGACGGGGCTCCGGGAAATGAGCCGGCGACGACGATGGTTATTCCAGATTGGGTGTATACATTAATCGGTATTGCTTCATTAACCAAAGTATCCGCTGGATGCCATTAAAAACGTCGGCCGAACAGGCGCTGAGTATATATAGTTTCTTTGACGCCATCGGGCGCTGTGGGCTCCTGCTTTGCCATCGTTGGACCGTATTATTAAATTTGTTATATATGTTTCAAACACGCAGCTTAAGGTGAGAAAAACGAGCGACCGAAGGAGAAATAAATTTGTCGGGGCTCAATAATTAGTTTTCGTAATAGCAACCAAATTCCAGAAAAATGGGAATACCGATTCGCATAAAGATATTCCGCGCAAAAAGTACAGTTAAAATAGCTTATCTTCCGTATTAAATTCAAAGGGTCTTTAAATGTTCTTTTTCATAAACGTCGAATAACTTGATATAATTTAATATTAGTATGAAAAAATTTAGAAAAAAATACCTCTCTTCGTTTCCATAATTATTGCTCATGAAATAATTTTAATCTAAGTTTGTCTCTTATCGAAATATTATTCTTATGAGCAGAATTTGGTCAATTCACTAATTATAGAAGAGCGCGTCTATACCGTTTCCACACGACTTTGCTTATCTCAAGCTGGAATTCGCTGGGTTTGCATTATATTCTTTTCTCAGAGCAGGAAATGTTATCTAAATTAATGAACATATATATATATATATATATATATATATATATATATATATATATATAAATTCTAGTATTATATTCAATAATAAATTATTAGCCTTTTCCTGATAGTGATATTTTAAATAACAATTTCAATAATATTTAAAAGGAAGCATAATTTGATGAATATAATGTTAAACTTTTATTAAAATTTATAATTGAGATAGAATAAAATACATTTAACTAATGTGAAAACGATAACAATATCAAAGCAATTAAATTTTTATTCGAAGCATTAGAATATTTTATATTTCAACTGTTTAATCCAAATTCAAGTGTCCAAATAATTAAAATAATCTATAAATATGAACTTTTTAATGAATTGTACTTATTCAAATTGAACATTGATTTTAATCCTGTTATGCACATTAGCGCTACGAAGGAGAGTTTAAGAACCGACGCTATGGCGCAATCACGAAACTATGCATTTGTAATTTGGTATTTCTAATTTTTATTTAATGAAAAAAATATATTAATCATTAGTCTACCGAAGTATTTAAACGCAAATGTATATAATGTTTATGAGTTTAGCTATATACTTTCCAACGGAAATTATTGACTAAAAAGCTGTTTTAGGACTAAAACACGTATGCACTTATAAAAAGTGTCGAAAAAACAGTATTATCGAGTGCTCCAGTATATAGTAATAGTAATAGCATAGCAAAATTTTTCTCAAAACGCTATACACACGTACGCTCGCACGCACGCACGCGTTCGAACACACACGCACACGTTTTTAAAGAAGGTATTGGGCTGTTAATAAGAATAAATTGAAATAAAAGTTTTTCCTGTTTTGAAAGATTTTATACCTGTAATTTTATTTCATGAACGATTCGTTCCAGGCAATGCATTGGTTGCTCACCGATAGTTCTCACTTTTCCGACGAAAGGTTAGATCTACGATTTGAGTGACCAACATAATGTAGATGATCTATTATAAAATCATGTAAGATAAGATAATATTTGAATTTCATAAATATGCTACAGTAAGAAATTATATATATATATATATATATATATATATATATATATATAAAATATATATTTTATACATATACATACTTTACAAATGTTGCATACCAACTGTGTTCTTAGAAATGTGTCAATGCAGTTTTTGAAATTGTCATAACTGAAATTAAGCGGCAATTTCATAAAATAATATGCATTTTTTAACGTGCTTCACATTATTTTCAAAAAAATTGATCTAAATATAATCTTTTTAAGTTGCTTTAAAAATTTCTTATTCATAATCTAAAATACGATTAAATACTTAATTCTTAACGGCCGATGAATTATTTCGATTTAAGAACTTTCCATCTCCAACTTTTATAGGCTCCAATAAAAATACATCAGATGCAACGACATAAAACTACTGTAGTATGTATCTATTAATACTTGAAACAATACGCGACTTTTATAGGATAAATCGAGGCTATAAGGAAGGGAGATTATAACTTTCAAAGATGCTAAGTATTATTTCAGTTAAAACGTTACTACTTCAATAATAAAAAAAAAGATGTAAGTATCTATAGTTTCTTCATTTCCAAGCGAGCTCACAAAGCCGTGTCCGCTTTAACAACTTTGTAATCTAAAAACCGATTATAAAGTAATTTTGAATTCATTAATTAAGAAAGACTGGCCGTGCGGGACGGATAAAAAATTTTCCCTCGCGCAGCAAGAGCGAGGACCCAGGTAAAGTAAGAATGTACACACGCGCGCGCGCAACACACACGGGTGCGCGCGGTCGCGAAAAAAGGACGATCGCTACATATATGATAATACACGTGTACCGCACGACCGCAGGCCCCATGAGGAAGAAACGGCAATGCGTGTATGTATATACCGCAGAAAAAGAAGTTAATGCAACTAGCAATAGAGAATAGGACGACCACTGCACCACCGCGCCGCCCCATCACTGCGCTTGTCCAGCGCGCACCTAATGCACCTGTGGGCGCACGCGCGGTTTCGTCTACAGTCTCCTGTTGGATTAATCTCGCGCTCACGTAGACTGTTTATTGGAAGCGCGTACACGAATCGCTGGATTTACGTACATATGAAAGCCACCATTTCCGTATATGAGCTTCGACCAAGAGGTAAATGTTCGTTATACTAATTTGCAATGATAATGAAGGAATTTCGCGTGCCACTCCCACCTTAATCCTAGATAAATCACAGAATTCAATCAGAATCGGTCGTTTTAATTTGTTCTTATAATTAAACTAGTGTATTTCATTTTCGTTTGATCGAACGACTAGTACTTCGTGTAGAAAATTGTTTAACCAGTAGTTTTTTAAACCGGAAAAACATATATATTACAGGTATAATTACGTAAGCAAGGTGTAATCACGGTGTACTCAGGGTGTGTAACTTGAGTCTTATACTACATAAGAAATGGATATAGAGTAGAAAGTATTTTATGCACAATGTCCTATATTACGCCCGAATGAACGGATGATATTAGAAATTCAAGACGTGATTCAATTGATAGATTATGAAGAATTTATCATAGCCTTATATATGAGGCGGTTCGAGAGACTGCTATTACTTATACTGTGTTTTTTATTTTGGAGTTTTCATCTTGATTTTAATATTTTTTTCAGACTACGCTTTAATCCTTCTTTGGAGTTTCCATTTATCTTTGTTATTTTATTCGGTAAAATAGAAACAATGGTTTATTAATGTAATTATATTTATATCGTAATTTCCATCTGTGTCATCTCTTGAATACAGTATCAAAACAAACTGAGATACCAACGCATACATGACTACATAAACTTAAAATGTGTTTAATATTAATGACTGAAACTCGCGCGACCTGGGCGACCAAATTATTCGAATAGATTTATCACCTGATATTTCGCTCATTCCTCTTAAAGAGAAGCCGAATCAAGATAGAAAGGAGGAGGTTAAAAGTGAGAAAGATAAAGAAAGGGAGGAAGAGAGCGCGAGAGAAAAGATGCCATGAAATTCCGACAAAGATATGTAAAATATCTCCGGTGGTTCTGAACTTAATTACTGTAACTGTACATCTTCGGCGGCAGTCACAGAGGGCACAGGCTTGAAAAGCGATCGCTGCCGAGCGATTGTGGAAGTCCAATATTCTTCTCTTTCTCTCTGCGCAGCCCCGCGGAGTTAATTCCGATTCATCTGCGCTCGCTTATTAAGAAAATATTGTGTAGTCGTAAAAAAATTCTATCCTCTCGATTCTGAAAGAGAAAGAAAGAAAAATCAAGTGTCGAAAGCTGCTGAGATTCCTGCTTTTATGGTCTTTACCAGAAGAACAAACAAGTTGTCATTACGATTTGCCATTCGTAATAAATTATTAATTTTATAGGTTTTTATTCCGAACGGGTTCCGAAAGATAGGCTCCCTTCTTCCTTGTAACATTTGTTATATTTTTCTTTCAAATTTACAGCAGAGCAGCGAACGTAACGAACAATTTTAACGATAATCATTTTTCTGTAACATAACTTATACAACGCCGCTTACATGCATATGAAGACAGAAATACATAATGTTCATTGTTGGCAAAATATCTGTAATGATAATTGATCTTGCTAAATAATCTAAGAAGATCTACGTAAAGAAAGTGGCATCTTGCTCGAAAGCTTGTTCGAAAATTAAAAATGTATACATGAATATAAAGTCAGATTTTCAGTGAAAAAAATAACAGGAACTTAAATCTTTAATAGATATTATAAATTACGCTAGATGAAGTAAAGTAAGGTTAAAAAATGGTTTGTTGAATGTCCGAAGTTTATTTATATGAAATAACTTTAACTCCAAAATTGAATATCGTATCAGTAGGTACATATTTAGCCCGATTTGCGAATATATTTGAGAAAAATCAGAAATTTAATATACCAGCTCTTTATGACTGATGTAAAAAGTACCACAAATTCGGTGTGGAGACCAGCCGGGTCACACATGCCTTGTAGATTTCTCGCCGGATTTCGCAAGCTCTCTTGCTCCAGGATCATTGCAATTAATAAATTATGACGAAAATTTATGGCTAAGAATTTTTTAACAATGTACACGAGCAATTATTAGTAATATTTTAGTTTTTTCCTAGCAGATGCCTGACCATTTTCCATGGGTTAGACAGTAGTTACTTGGCATTAAAAATAGAACCAGATGTCAGAGGTCAGTAATAACAATCACAATTCAGAATGCAAGTTTTAATTATTATAATGGAAATAATGACTATATGTACACTCGTATAATATTATGTTATTTATTTAATAAAAATATTGAATAAGAGAACATCAATCAAGAACTGCATCGAATCAAGAACTACATCGAATACCTAAAAAATGGTTCAAGAATATATATCTATAAGATCGGTAGAAATAATCGGAAAAAGTGTTTCATAAAATTCCAAGTACTGCCGAACATAAATACCTTGTTTAAATACTTATCAAATTACATAGTTTAAAGATTTAAAATTGAATTATTTCTACAATGGTGATTATCATCATTTTTAGGATGATAATGGCCTTTCTTGTTTATTAGATTGTCTTATACAATTTTTATTTAAATATGAATTAAGATATCATATAAAAATTACAGTTGTTCAGAACCCACTATAAACTAGACGTCTAAAAAAAGTCGGAATGATGTTTTGGAAGCAACAAATGAAAGTTTTGGAGCTCAACCGGTCGATAAAGCGAAAGCTAGGTGGAGCCGGGAATGTTTATGTGTATCACAGTAAAATATAATAATTATATAGTTCTTTATGATTCTAGTATTTGTTCTTTTTTTATTTTAGGTTAGGCCCTTCAAATACTTAAATAAATTGCAAAAGATATATTTCTATTTATTCTAAATTTATTACAATATATTTTATTTAACTTGATCGAAATATGCATATTTTAAGAATACTATTACAATATCTATCAATAAACAACTATTACTGTGTACACATTTTTATATTCAAATTTGTAATGTTCCTTTTTCTAAGTTTCTCTTTTTATTATTAAGTTGTAACATATTTTTATACATCTTATAATTTGTCAAAATTGTTTATAAGCAGAATGTCTCAACTGCGGGTCCGAGACTATAATAAGAAAAATTTAGCTTCATCTTTGTAATTTATAATATCATTAGATAATTTGCGTAGTAACATAATAGTTCTAACGTTATATTGGTCAACTGTATTCAGTTTTAAGTATATGTATCTGCATCAAACATAAGCTCTAATTGAGCTCTAATAGCTTTAAATTATTTCTTCTCGTATTTCACCAATGCAGATACACGTATATAATAAACGAAATAATCTGTGAACTATAATATTAATTATGTACAATATTAACATATAAAATACAAATTTAATATATAATTATATGTTGTAATAATATAATGATAACAATTGCATAATAAATTATATCTGCCCGATCTCATTTTTTACAATTGGTGCCTGGTATGAAAAATTTCTTTAACATTGATTATTAATTTTTTTATATAATAATCTTTAATGTTAATTGTTAATCAGAAACGATAGGCCAACAGCATCAGAAGCACCGGCGTGCTCAGCGGCTTCATAGAAGGTATTACGATAAGTAATGCGTCTAGAGCAAATGCGAATATGGTTGAGAATGTGATGCTCTTATTATCAGATACATTAATTAAGATAATAATAATTAATATAAGTAATTAAGACAATGACTGTAATTCAGTAAGATGCGGCGTCTAAAACCGGTTATCCTGCGTTGGATTGGTCTGCGCTAAATAAAAAATTGCTTAAATTGTCCGGAAACCCACTGCAGTGGATCCATTTCATGAAAACGTACGAGGAGGCCGTAGAAAAGTTTAGCGATCGACAAATGATTAACTGTTCAGATAGGGATTTTAGAAGTAAGACTTACGATCTAGTTAAAACGCTGCTAGATAAGACGGATATTGCGAACGTAGTGGCCAATGATCTGAAGCGATATATCGGCAACAAATTCCTAATTGCCCGCGATGTTGTAAGATACGTGCATTTGTTACCGTGTTGCAAATCGAAGAAAAGAATTTTGTTCGAGTCGCTATTAGGCTTTTTTCTTCGATTTTGGCAATGTTCAGTAGCTGTAAAAGCAGATTTAAAGTATGTATATCTTCGGGTCCAATTGAATCGAACTGGTTAACCTGACGTTTATGAAAATTCTATGTATTGCAATTTACGTCAAGAATAAAAACGCCGAAAGATTTGCGAATATAAAACTCGAGGATGCCCGAAGTATTGTCAGAAACAGCTATATGGATGACTATTTCGTATCTAATATTCAGCGGATAAAATAAAAGAGTAAATTCCCGAAGAAATATTTATCAATAAGGAAGCGAATTTCCAATTACACAAGTTGGCTTCGAATGATCTGAGCGTTGTTGCTGATATAAAGGAGAAGTTTAAATTAAAGGAGCAGATTCAAGAAAAGCTATGGGGATATGGGAAAAAGCTTTATTGGGACCATAGAGACGATACATTTAGTTTTAATTTAATGCAAATTTTCGTCTAGGAATAGTAAAACCGACAAAACGTGAGTTTTTCATTATTGCGATGTCCGTTTACAACCTGCTGGAAATTATAGCCCCTTTGACACTGCAAGAAAAATTTATAATGAAAAATATATGGCGTAGAGAAATTAATTGGGTTTCAGTCTTTCGAGGCGAACAGTTTAGAGGTTTGATTATCTGGTTAAACAATCATAACGAATTGAAAAATTGTAAAATGCCGCGCTGATACTTAGAAAACAATTGTGAATACGGGAAGATAGAATTGCACGTTTTCTGTGGTGCAAGCTTAAAAGCATTTGTCGCTGTCACATATTTATCAGCCGAGACACACGAAGTCACGATTAGCACCGAAAAAATCCCTGACGTTCGTCGTCATGATTTGCCAGCAATCTCACTTAGAGCAAAAGAAGTAGCAACAGTGGAGCTGAATTAGACATTAAATCTCATGAACGTGTTTTCTGGTTTGATTCAACGACCATTTTACATTGAATTAGCCAAGAGCAGCGTGATAAATTTATGTTCTTCGCTATTCGGCTAGAAGAAATAGGTGACATAACTAAAGTTACCGCATGGCGTTAGTAAGATAATAAAGTTAGCGAAACTGATAATCCGATGCATGCGAAGATTATGTAGGGGCAATCTATATCACCGAAAATTTAGAAGTGTCAGTGCGACTAAAAATGCACGATTAGTCGAGAATTAGAAAGACAACGGAGCACGTAAGAAAATAATTCTATACTTGGCACCGTAACGCCAAGTTCAAATACGAAATTTCTAGAGATGTATGTCAGAGCTACGACTTTTGTAATTAACAACAACCTGCCACCGAAAAAGTCGTAAAAGCGGCAAAAGTTAGCTCTCGCATGATAAAATTGGCATGTTTTCCGAAAGAATTGTAGCCGTTGAAAAAGAAGGGCAAGGATTTATCGAAAGGGAGCAACTTTATTGGGATAACCCGGTTTGTGAACGAAGAGAGCTTGTTGAGAGAAAGGGATTGCCTTTTAAAATTTTGTTCGACGTTTCAAAACAGGCCTATAGATTAGATGCGAGATATTACACGACAAAGCTTTTTCCTGAATTTCATAAGCGACTTGATCATCCTAATAATTAGATAGTAGTCAATGAATTGAGTTAAAATATTGCCGGACTACGTACGAGATTGCGGTGGCTCGCTAAGAATTGTACGATGTTTCGCTTGTGTCGAGCTAAGCTTTCACATCCGCCCATCGCCGATTTACCATGTTGAGTTGTGTACAGACAACGGCCCTTTACATATTGCGACATTTATTATTTCGGTCTGATGGTCGCAAAGATAGGGCAGCAACGAAAAAAGTGGTAGGGCGTAATTTTTATTTATACGACCACGCGCGCGTATACTTGAAGATTGCATAAATGCGAAATTGGGAATTACAGCTATGCAGAGATTGTCGGTAAAAAAGAGTTGTCCGCGTAAAATATACAGCGATAATTACATCAAGTTCTTAAAAGTGAACGAAAAATTGAACCACAAGACGGTAGCTCTGGAATTTCAAAAATAGTTGGCTGGATTAAAAGGAAATGAATGGGTCTTTAGCCCTTTCGATGCCGCGCACATGAAGCGGAATGGTACTAGATTTGATATTTTTGGATCCAGACGAAATATGAACATAAATTTTAAGCTCAGTTGATATAAGACAGTTTTTCGATTAGAAATCTCATTGAAGTATGTACAAAATATAGTAAAGCGAGGGATCAGTGATAGATGCATAAATATAGGCACATGTACCACATAACGGCATTGAAGAGAACAATAACTTCTGTATTGGCTAGATCTCGAGGTATTTGGAAAATAAAGGTAATGAAAGAGTAAATCTGTTGGGATTTCTAGAATCTATATCTCGTCTTTATTCGAATAAAGTAACCATTATACAAAGAATATGTAACGCGATGAAATAATTCAAAGCAGCATGTGGTAACTCTCAGTGATATAGATGGTACAAAGGGTTCCTTAGTTGTGAATGTGGGTAAACATATATAAATGCATCCTCAATATTAATCTATTATGATTATTATTATGATTATAAATAGCTACAGCATCTCTCAAAACCGATACCTTTTCTTGAAAGACTGAGGATGCCTAACAAGTATTTTCCCCAGATCGAAATCTCCCGATAATTAGCAGAGCAAACCCTGTGAAAAAGATTTATTCCCTCAAAGCTATAAAATGAGATTTAATTCGCCCGAGCGTACAGTTTTACTTGTCACCTGGTAACGTTACAAGCTGCAAGAAGGGGGCGAGGTCTTGGAATGGCGGGATGAAAACAGCAGAATTCGATCAGGCCTCATCAAAAAATAACACGACGCGTAAAGGTCTTTACGTATACGTCAGCGAGCGTGTCTCATCGCCGACGCCGCTGCCGCGCCGCCACGCGGAACTGCAACGCGCGCGAACGAGCGTGTTGGCGCAGTTCGTTAAATCACTCGATGAAGTCGTAAATCACATTAGCCATGCTGAGCGAGGGGATAATCCGCGCGAGAATTTTCAGCTATGAGCATTATATGGCTCTTGGGTTCACGATTACAATCAAGCCGTACGGACGAATATATAAGCGCAAGCATAATGTGTGTGTACGAAGGCGCGTGCGAGCGCGTGAGATTCACGTGGGAATTCGATAGTTATATTCGATCGAACTTTAACGAAGCGCTTATGCGGGACGCGCGATGTTCTCGCGAGTGACAATTACCCCCCCCCCCCCACCTTCACCACAACCCTCCTAATTTGGAAGAAAGATGGAGATGGTTTTCTGGCCATCGCTCATCGTCAACGTTGAAATATTGTTTTTCGTATATATAGACGAGTATTTAACAATGTTTGTAGCTGCATAATCCGCGCCATCGATTCTTCAAAATGGATGGATTTTTGAACGTTCCTTTGACAGATTGCGTAATAAAAAGCTACGTGCAAAAGGTTTTTATTTTATATAAATATTATCGAGTAATTATATAAAACATGGCTTTGCTACAGAAAAAGTTTTATTTTGTAATGGAATTCCATTTCATTTCAAATTTTGTTTTAATTTTGTAATTTATTTTCAATTTTGTTCATTTATTTCTTCATTGACATTTTCAACATTTCAATATAAACAATTTTAATTAGAATATACAGAATATAATATAATAAGTTTCATTAATGCCATGTACAGATTACAGTAAGCTTTTTACATATTGAATCCCTTGTCACAACAGTCCCGTGCTTGCCGTCTAGATTACATGTGCAAAAAAATTGTTTTAATGTTTAGGTTATCGCTATTGACATTTTGATTTTTTTTTATTTTTTACATTTTCTCTACACATTTCCTATCTTCTATTACACTTTCCTTCAACCGTTTTTTAGCTAGCTAATATTTCTAATGTTCTATTATATTTACATTGCTTTTTCACTGGATTGCTTTTAGTATTTTGTTAGTGCTCTTTTGAGCTCCTCTCCCACCCCTTTTAGCCCTTTTTCGTCTGATATATTTTTCTATCCTTGCGCATATGTTTCTTAGCTTTTTCGGAGTTTTAAATATATTCTATATATTCTTCTCCTTCCATGCAGACTTCATTATTTTTTTCTGTCCCTATGTTGCCACGTCTCAATCTCGCCCATTGCTCTTTAATTTCATAATTCCACTTTCTCTAGCTCCAGTATTCTCTCCATCCTAGATTTATGTTCCAATGCATATAGTCTCTAAAATATCCTGACTTCTTTATCCTATTCCAGTTCCTTATCTTCCATCTTTCGTAACGTCTTCTGAATTATATTCCTCTTTTTGCTGCATTATTGTTTTTGATGTTTCTTAACTTCTTTAGGCATATCTTAGACTACCTGTGTTCTTATATCCTACGTCCATTAAATGACTTTTCAATTTTATTACAAAGATGAATAAATATTCATTTGCTTTTTTTATTGAATTCAGTTGTTATCAAAATTATCACGTATTGTAATATTTTTCGCAAATCGAGATACTTTTGTCAGTTCAAAAGTTATTAATTTAAAACCGTAGGTGAAAGGAGTACCTCAGAAATAATACGAATTGATTGACATTTCTAACATTTTTAACGTCACCTTAATTGAAATAATAAAGATTATATTTTTAATCAAATTGGCAGTTCAACAATTGTGCACGAATTCGGGGTGCTGAAAAAACCAAATTACTTCACGCCCATTTGTGATATACAGCTTCGAGAATGCCGTAGAATAAGGTCGGGAAAAATAAAAGAGTGCATAAGTAATTGACGAAGGTGGTGGTTCCGGTTAACCGTCGCGGTCGCTCGGTACAATGGCGCGCGTTTTACGACTGCGGCCACTCTATAACGAGGACCGAACCGGTGCGTTAGGCGAAAGCACCATTGCTCGCAGAGAATGGGGGATTGCTGATTTACTCGGCTTCCGTTCCTTCCATCACCGGTGTATCTGGGCGAGCCTCGTGTATTTTCAAATTACGAATTGGATCTGGAACTACCGTAAGCTGAGATTCGTTTAGACTTCTTACGCGTACGCGTGAAAGAGGTATCGATTACGGTCATAAACAAATTTTTAGCCTTTTTCTACTTAGTGCCCAACTGATAGCTTAAAGAACGACTTTGAAAATGAAATTTAATTATTTGTTCTTATTAGGTCGTACTATGATATTTTTCTTGAGAGAATGAATTTATTTTAAAATACTAAGAACACTTATTAGTTTAACACAGGAAAATAACTAAGTACATGAAAAAATAGGAGAACTGTTATAAATATGTTTCGAAAATATACATTATTTGAAGAAAATGAACTAAGAAACATTTAAAGAAGTATTTTATAAAAATAAATGGAAGTAATAATACAAGTAAATGTAAACACATAAACTGCATTACAAGTTTAAGATGGAGTTTAATTAAGTTTAGATACAAGTCTGTTCTTTATGGAATGCATTGAAAATAGAAAATTTTTATTTTAAATAAATTGAAATTCTCTTTAATTTTTTAAATTCATTATCTTAGTCAAGAATATTAGATTTTTTTAGTAATTTACAATCATTCTGCAGCTCTATCAGGTCACGTTTACTACTTTGATATTTCAAAAACATTTGGCTCAATTGAGTATAATATGAACTTTTTTTGATAATGTAGAATAAAATAGTAGATTCTAAAATTATGAGAAGGTACAATGTCAGTTATAATACATCAGTCAATAATTAGTATAATTTTGTTCCACTGCTTTAACATACTTTTGTAAGATTGTAATAAGTAATAATGGAAAATAGAAAGGAAACCATAAATATTAATTTACATTAATGGATTTTTATAATTGAAAGCGTGGCATCGTTTATTCCGGTACTTCGAGTTGGCAATCCGCTTCCAAGAGCGAGGCGCGAAACTCGAGGGAGCGTGACGACGAAAACGGAAGATGCTCTTGTTTTGCGAATCGACGAAGTGCGGTAGGAGATGGGGGAGCTTTTCCTCATCGCGTTCCTATTCTCGACGAAGCGTCTGCTGCTGCTGCGTGCTTATCTGTGTGCGGGTACCGCGAGGCACGCGGTCGGGCAAGGTGAGCGTTTCTATGTACACCTCCGCTCGGGCGTGATAGTGGAAGTAAGGCGGTGAGAGCAAAGGAGCGAGCGAGCAAGCGAGCGAGAGAGAGAGAGAGAGAGAGAGAGAGAGAGGGAGAGAGAGAGAGAGAGAAGGATGGGGTGGTTAAGTTGTGTGATGTAATTAGGTTGTCTGGAACACTCACGTCACGTCAGCGAGCAGCGACTCCGTACCGTTGCAGGCTGGATGGAGACATAATGTCGCGTAATGCTTTTCTCTTCCCCTCTGTCTCTCTTCTGCTCCCGCCGCTCCTTCCTCTTCCTCTTATTTGTCGCCTCCGGCACTTCCTCAAGTTCCTGCGCTCCCCTGCATTGCTTCTTCGCCGTCTTAAGCAGCGGGAGAGCACCTCCCTTCTCCCTCTGTCACTCCACCTTCTTTCTTCACTCTATTTCCGTCGACCTGATTCCACGACGCCCCGGCAAACATTCACGGGTATTTCGCGCATTCTCGCCATTCGCTCGCTCGGCGCTTGCTAATCGAACCGACAATAACGACACCGACTAGAGGCGGCATTAACCCCTTGATTAACGAAAACCTAATTAACGCCCGAGTGCTGGTTGCACCCTGGCGCCGACTCGCTTTTCTTCAATTCCTTGCCCGAATTTTGACGTTCTCGAAATTGCCCCGCGGTACAATCCGCAGAACGGTCCCGCGTAACTTGCAACCGTACTTATGTGCGGGCGGCCCTTTTTTCGTCCCCTCGTACTGCTCGAACGCGAAAGCGCGCGCGACCTGCGGTTTTGGCGATTCGAGCGGCTCGACGATTGAGATTTTACATTAACGAAAAGTGCAGGTTACGGTAATTAAAGCGCCGGCAAAATCGCTCGGGCTCCCGAGCGAAAGTAATTGCGCGCAGTGTATACAGGATGTGCCGGTATATATATATATATATATATATATATATATATATATATATATAAATTACACGTGGTTCACGCGCGCGTGTACGTATACGCACGCGTCCGCTGGCAATAAAATTAAGAGGATAGTAGCTTGAGCGAGGAGAGAGATTCGCCTCTCCAAGTTGAATTTTAGCATTCGAGGTATGGGCGAATATATAAAGTGGCGGCAGAGAATGAAGAGGAAAAAGCGATTTCGGAGCTTTTGGTTGACAATGTTTAACGGCGAACTTTATCAGATGAATAAGTAGAACGGCGTTGTAATAACTTTAAGCCCGTATTTATACGATACGAGGCGCCGTTCTTTTTTGGATTCCTTGGACAATATAAAATTTCTCACCAAAGCAATATCATCAGCAAGTTCATCAGCTTCATTCGCCGAGGTAATTGTCCCTGTGATTGTTTGATAATTGCCGTGATTGATTAGATCTGCGCTACTCCTTCGTTTTACCACGACTCTAATAGTAGCAATTCGGCGGTCATTATTAACCTCGTTAAACTTAAGGTATTTTTAATTTGCTACCCTTTGTCCAACGTCTCCTGTGTGTGTATGTGTATGGGCATCCACGTACACGCGCAGCAAAGACCGAGCAATTACGCTTCTTGTTTACCTTCTGTGCTACTGCTGCTCCTCTTTTTCTTGTCTCTCCCCGGGCACAGCGGTCTCTCGGTCTCTCTCTCTCTCTCTCTCTCTGCCCTTCTCTCGTGTCCCGAGAAGAACCTCATTTCCTCTCTTTTCAACATTTTCGGCGTATAATCATCCTTATTGATAAATAACAACAAATAATCATCCATCGCGTCAGCGGAGGCAATTACCGCTCGCGTTTTTGGGGCTCCGCGCAAAATTGGTATTCGCGAGCCAATTTTCGAAGACAGAAGCTCGATCTCCCGCTCGGCGATCTCGCTCGGCACTCTCGGCCTCTTCTCTCCCTTGCTCCTCTGTTCCGCGCGCACGGGCACACGCGCAAGCGACCGCCACACGTACACGTGCGCACATGAGCTCTTCCGCGCGCGGGGACCGCGATGCGCGCGTACACGCATTCCTTTTATTCCGCGTCGTCCTCTTCTTTATCTTCGTCCCTTTCCCCCTGCTGCTCCTCCGTCCGTCTCTCGCTCACGGGAGGAGGAACAAGAGCGCGGCTCCGAAGTCATGTGAGCCCCGTTACCGAACTTGGTAACCACTTACAAGGGAACAAGTAAATGATGGGTTCTCTCCCTGTTTCTTTCGCGCTCCTTCTCTATGCCCTCCCTCCCTCACTCTCACTCTCTCTCTCTCTCTCTCTCTCTCTCTTTCTCTCTTTTCTTCTTCTTCTTCTTCTTCTCTCCCCTCTCGGCTCTTCACTCGCAATCACGTTCCCGACTGGTACCCGACCGCGGTCTTCGTAAAAATAATATCCTCTCCGCCTCTCTCTCCCTCTCCCTCCAGCCCCCCCCTTCCCCCAGCCCCCCTCCTCGTCGCGAACGGGCAGCTGCGAATTATGAGACTCTTCCGAGTATTGATAGGTAATTGATCGTAATTCAACATTGGCAACGGGCGTTGCGCCGCCGCTCCCCACGGGCACGCGCGCTTGACTGGCATTATACGCAGATCCCGCGAGGATCACCCGCATTTCGTCCGGCTCTCCTCCGTCCGGGTATTATGCGCGAGCGCGCGTTCGTCTGGCTTTTTCACCCTCTCGCCATTGCCGTCCCGCAGCCATTTATTTACATAAAGCACTTTTACAATGCCCGCGTTTCGGTGTGATGTATCGTATAATTGCGCGAGCGCATATCTCGGGCGCTCCTTATACGAATTTTTTGCACTCGGCCGAGAAAGAGAGGGCGAGCGAGAAAGGGAGGGAGGCGGAGTGGGAGAGAGTTATGAAGATATTTTTCAGCGCCTTTGCATAATTAATAATTCTTTCGAGGGAGGCTATTACGACGGTCGCTTCGTTCGCGCCGCAAAACCCATTGCAATCGACGTTAACTTTCCGTGCGATAAAGTAAATTTAAGCCCGGTCTCCTCGATACGGAGGTGTGGTAGCTTTGGTATTTTTCTCGTTATAAGAAGCGATTTATGTGAAACCGTTGCACCGAGATGAAACAATATATTAAACATTGCCTTGGCATTATGTATATAAATATTTGATGCCGATGCACGCGTACGAATGCGCGTCTCGTGAACGTTTGTGCGAGGCGCGTTGCACCTGACGATTATAAAACAAAACGGATTTATTCTCAAAGTTCTCCTTCCATATAAATTACAGTCACTGTATTGGAGCATGAAAAGAAATGAAAAAGTTCATACGAAAATTATTAATATTACGATTTCGTGTAAAACTTGTAAACGGCCAAGACGCCTCCCAAGCCATACGTGATAATTTATATCTTATCTTCTCTTTCTTACTAATTTTTTATTTTTATTTATACGCGTCATCGTCGGGGTAAGTGGGCCATAATAAGCGCGTTATCGAAACTCATGAATACATAATGGGAAGGCTTTGCGAGAATCTCGCGAGATCGCAACCACCCCTTATACTATCCCCACCCCCCTCATCTACCGCCACAGAAAATGTTTCCTAAGTGTCGTTTTACGTATATAACGCAGAATTGCAGCCAGCGCAGTGCAATTCGGGAAGCAGAGGGGCGAGAGAAATGTTTTCACGACAGTGGCGGCGAGCGCGTAATACGAGCAGCCGAACGGGCGGAGTGCAGCCAATATATATATATATATTTATAAGCAGCGGGGTGCTCGGAGGGTAAATCGAAGAAAGCAATTTTTCAGATTTCCGCTCGAGACTTGCAGAGAGAGAGAAAGAAAGAGAGTGCCGAAGCAAAAGCAAATAAAAAAGAGAAGCGCCGAGTAGGATGCCGGCGGGATATGAGTTAAGAAGGAGCAACTTTACCTCGCGACGTATAAGTCCGTTATTAGTTTCACGGGTATATATATATATATATATATATATATATATATATATATATATTTTACCGAGCGCTCGCGCATGCCAATCTAACTAGTAAAAGCGAACTTCTGTGCGCTAGCGCCCGATCAGCGATTTAGCCAGAGCAGCAAGAGAGAGAGAGAGAGAGAGCAGAGAATAAAGTATACAAAATCCAATTCTGTATTCAATCGCATATCGAAAAGTTGGAGCTAAAAGCGTAATTTCTTTAACTCTCAAAAAGTAAGATTATCTTTGCTTTTTCTTGATCGCCTCCTCCTCACCCCGTTATCTCACTCCGCTCGCTGCGCACGGTGCCGAGTCATCCGCGGCTATTTTCGCCGCACGTTCGCAGGCCGGGCATCAAATGCGCGCGGCGTACATTAGACGATGAAAATTAGCACCTCGGAAGAACGAGTGCCCCATCCCCCCACTCTCGCCATCGCTTCTCTCTCGTACGTGCGCACGCCTGTAATTCAAAACCGTATTCTCAACTGATTTACAATGAAGAGCCCTGCCAGTGCATACCGGCATGTATAATTACGTTTTATTAATCGAAGTGCTGATGTTTTTTATTTTTGAGTACATAGAGGCAGAGGGGGAGGATCAGAAAAGTGGCTGGTTCAAAGAGATTAGTTTCAAACTTCGAAGCAAAAATTTCCACGTTACTTTATTATTTATTGCATGAAATATGAGTAATTAGATAATGATTATTGTATAATAAAACATTTTACAGGAGAGTTTCCTTAACTGAAAGTAACCAATACTTAATGATACAGTACGTTGAAGACATAACTGAAACTAGGTGTAACTATAAAAATTTTCACTGTAATAGATTATATTGAAAACATCGTATAATTTTGTAGTACATAGTTTTTAGCGAAATGGTATTTTAAAGACATAATGTTCAATACAGTTCTATTGAAAGAGACTAACATTTCTATGGTGCATCGAGTTCATCATAGGTCGTGAAAGAGAGTTGAATTAGCATTACATTTTCAGCTTTGCAAAAAAATTAATTTAAAAATATGCAGATATAATAATAAACTCACGAATTAAATTTTTCTTATTTTACCATAAGAATACATTGACTTCTAAAATTAAGAAAAGATTCAATTTTTAATGTAAGAATTCAGAATCCCCTTCTATTTAGGACTTTATATTACTATATCTGCAAATAAAGATTGACGTTGATAAAAAAAAAAACAGAAAAAATGTAAAATTAACAATTTAGAAATAGAAAAGGTACAGTTGGGAACTATTAGACGTATGAGCATTTCGATTCTTCGAACTACTAGAACGTTTTATAGCGATTGTACAATTGAGCTACTTCAGCTTATCAAACTGTTTTAAAAGTTAGTAACATTAGTACAGGTATATCACATGTAAAAATATGAACAGCTGTATAGGACATTAGATTAGAGCTGTAGATATTTTGCTATTTACATAGAAAAACCCCTTGAATTGTTGAATCAGTTTCAATTATCGAATGCCGCGAATGCTCTGAAACTCTCTGAACAGTTTAAAGCATTAACACAAATTTTTAATTTATGAAGAACTCTCATATGTTTCTATTATGTTCGTCTATTCCTTGGTTGACAATTCATCGAAAATACACGGCGACTATTTCACAATAATTTCGTTCTCTTGTACTGCAATAAAAGTAATTCCCAGTAATCATACTTACGCACGTACGCGTGTACACGCACACACAATCTTTGTTAGGGTTAGATGAAATGCTTGTACTATTTCCGTAAGAATTTTTTGACAGGCCATCTACGTACCGATCACTCTTCATAT
The DNA here is from genome assembly GCA_018907035.1 of Sycobia sp. Sy_11. Classification (NCBI taxonomy): domain Eukaryota; kingdom Metazoa; phylum Arthropoda; class Insecta; order Hymenoptera; family Epichrysomallidae; genus Sycobia; species Sycobia sp. Sy_11. The sequence goes on along the minus strand of JACCIC010000071.1, from coordinate 2,050,129 downwards.
TCGGTATTTTTGTAAAGGTGATTGAGCGAGTTATTATGAGTTGGATTCGAGTCTGATCTAATACTGGGAATCTCACACGATCCTCTATAAGAAATATAGTGTAAATATAAATATGTGCTATCATGATATTGGAAACTTTAATGAAGGGGATTGCGAAGCTCAGTCTTCGTAATAATAAAACATGTATTTACAATCGTTCCACGTAATACGTTTTACATTAATCTGGTGTATCTATTTGAAGTAGGACATTCAAGGTTACAGAAAATTCGTCAAATGTTTTTTCATTTAAAATTAAATCTAGTTATGCGACGATTACACAGAAGGAAATTTCCCAGCGAAACCAAGGTTTAATTATTGACCAGTTGGTTTAACTTTACTGGATTATACGAGTTCAGTGTATATAAGTATAGCAGAAAAAAGAATTTTGAAAAAAAACTTCTGTAGGCAACAAGAATTTCTGATAATAGAATATATCTATATTTCTCAAGCGAAAAAATTGTCGAAAAATTGACCAAAATAAGAAAAACTATAAAAGTCGTAAAAGAGTTAAAACATCGCTAACACCGTGAATCAGTAAACAAGACACTCATTTTTTGAAATGTCTTATCAATACTTATGCACACTGTTGTTGAGGACATATTAGACTCTTTAGAAATAAAACGTTTAGCGCCAATATCAACATTAAAAGTATCTCTTATAGAAGAGGGATTTACCCACGTTCTAAGTTTGAGAAGTCAGACTTATATAAAAACAGGCCACTTTATATACAATTAAATATAAAGAAATCGCCTGACTCTAAAAAATTACAAGGAAATCATTAATGTTTCAAGCTTCCTACTACCGAAATTCCTTCAGCTTAGTATGATCCAAATGTAAACCACGAAAAAGTAAAGAAGCTTATAGAGCTGACGGTGTATTGTTATTATTAAGGAAAAGTATTTATGCAAAAAAAAATGGTAGCTCAAAACTTTACGAATTAAATGGCATAATTTTAAAATGAAGCTGGATACTTCTTATGCAGAAACTCTTAAAAATACCTACAAGAATCTATCTCGTAGTAATAAATATGAACTGCTGTGATAGACAAGCATTAAATATAGTTATATACCTTCTTTTCACTTTTTAATTTTTCAATTTCATTAAGCGTAGTTCCAACACTTGAAAAGTTCAATTTAAGGGGATCGGAGAATTACCATATACTAGAAATGGAAAAAAGTTCTATGATTTCTCTTGTCTGTGAACCAATTATTGTGTACAATGTGTATAGGTTTCTTCACACGTAGGTATGAATAGAGAAGAGAGAAAGCAGATGAATTAACCAAATAGGCGGGTGCTAAAGCTACATCGAATTCTATCGTTCTATCTCTTATGTAGACTACACAAACACACACGCACATATCGTTATATCTGTCGCCAATGTAAAGAATTATTATCAGACTTATATAAGTCTTTCAGAAGTCTTGAATGCTTAAACAATAGAAAAAAAATTTGAAAGAGTCTTCGCCGGTGGTTTGATACGCTTAGACTTTAAATGTTCAGGTTTCCATGGCTTGCAATAGTTTCTATAAAAAATATACGAACTATGTCGTCGAAAATCACTTCACTTTCTTTCTCTGGCTGTATCTGTCTGTATGCCTGTCTTCCCGGCGGTCTCTCTCCCACCCTCTCTCTCTCCCTCTTTCTCAATCTCTTCCTCTCTTTTCCTCAGTCCCCGAAAGGCCTATCGTAAATTATTATTTATTCTCATTCTGTTTCTCGTCGGGAGGCGTCATAATCGCCGGTGCATTTTCGTGCGATTATCTCGTCGTTGTTCAGTCGCGGAGATTTTTTTTCATATAATTGAATCGCAGCTAACATCAAGGGCCGGCTCCATGACCGTTAAGGGGAGGGCGATTTATAACGTCGCCCCTGCGGGCTGACGTTTCGATGAAACGATGGCGTATACGTCGGATGACGGTGGTGGCCGCGATTATTCCACTACTACCGGTTCGCAAAAATTTACCGTTCGAACCATCGATTACAGCGAAGGGCCCTCGTTTCCCTCCCGATCTCGCGACTAGATAGATCGATCCTTTTTTGTGAAAAATTGGGATTCCATGGACATCTTATATTTTCGCAATCGACGCGATGTAAGCACACGTCATTATTCATCATTACTGGAAAAAAATCCACTGGGTGCATGAATAATATATTTGTTAATATTAATTGAAATTCATAAAAAGTTGATACTGATCGTTTAATGTATCGACTGGTTTGAATTAAATTTATTTGGAAGGACTGGAAACATTGGAAGTATATATTGTTGCTCTTCGTTAAACTTTTTACGCCAATATTCTTGGCATCAGTTTATAGAGATTCATGCCCGAGCGAAGCAATTAAACGTACAAATTATGTTAAATATAATGATTATATTTATAGTAACTAAGTATTTGGAAGGAAAGGAATCTCTTTAAATAAGTTTTATTGAATAAATATGTTGATTATTGTATAAATATGGACGTTCTAATTATTATAAAGTATACAGTTAAAAGATCTACTTTGATTCATCGAAGAAATTAAAAAAAGTCTGAATACATTACCAGGTCTTTAAATTATGTATGGAATATTTTGCATTCCGAAAGAGGTCATTTGGCGAATTTGATAATGTATTGCCATTAAAGTTACCATTAAAGAAATATCACGGGATCGCTTTCAAAGCAAAGGAGCTTGAAAAAACATGATTTATTGTCAAGTTGTCCAGGAAACTTTAAATCTATTATCTAATGTTCCAATAATACATCCCGCGGCGAATGACAGATGCGTGATAATTCTGTTACGAGATTCTAAAAGCTCCTAAACAATCAATCACCGGCAGGTCGCATTTATCAAAGCGTTTGAAAGGCCGCGCACGGCTCGGGCGCGGGCTTTCTCCCGATACAGTTCTTCTTTCTTTTTTCCTTCGGTCGTCTCGCGCCAATGTAGCCGGGCGTGGGCTCGATCGACGACGCGAATTTCCCACATCGTCGCGGCTTTTTCTCCCCCGGAAAAATCGCCAGCTCCCGGCGATCGTTTATTTTTTCTCGACCGCGCGAATCTCCACTTGCGCTCGTACATTTACGCATATACATCGGGTGGCGCGCATACATATCGTATAAACACGGTAGTTCGGCATTCCCCCTCGAGCAGTCCGCTTTCCCCGAGCGCGAGCAGACGTCGCGATGGAACGCAAATCCCATTCGCGAACTCAATATTGTTTATTTAACCCAATATCCGGGAGCTTATACAATCAAGCGCCATTACAGGGCCGCGTCGCTGCGTCTCCTTCTCCCCTGCCCTCCGTCGCGCGCTCGGTTGCTCTCTCAGCGGCTTTATGCGCGCACTGCGCTCCCGAGCTGTAATTGTATTTCCACGCTCTCTTGGCTGCGAGGGGCGGATGGCGGGGGCTTAACTCGGTGGCTCCTCGGCGACTCGGGCCTGCGAGGATTCGCCTCCGCCGACTGACGTCGACCTCGCTCTGTATGCGCCAACCCCCCCCCCCCCGGGAGCTCCCTCTAGGTCTTGACTGCGACACCCCATAGAGGCTACACTGGAAGCCGGCGAGCGATGCTTTGCCAGCGATTTCTATGCGAAATGCGAAGTGCATCGCGCAATCGCGCTCGCACGTACACGTCTTCGCGTGAGCTAAGGTCGGATAAGCTTCCATTTAGCCGTCTCAATCGAAGCTTTTAGAATACGCTTTAGTTTTCAAGTCTATTTCTGCTGACTTTGACGCTAACTAAAATTATTAGTGAAATAAATAAAACCGTGAATTATTTTGAATTTGGAAAGACGATCCCTTGATGAAATATAAATGCTGTAATATTACGATATATAAATATAAATACAGTATGGACGATGATAATTTTCATTTTATTTTCTAAAAAAAGAAACAAAACCTTTCCATTAATTACATCAGAGTGCTTCTCTATTCATAAGCAGTATATATTTACACATTTAGTACATTTCTCTGAAAAATTGTGCACGCCTTTCAGCCGTGCGTTCGCAGCGACCCTTCGTTCTCTCTCCGTCCCTTTCGTCGACGCACGCAAGACTCACATGTTCCCTTTCTCTGCCTCACTCTCACTCTCTCTCTCTCCCACCCTCCTTTATTACTCCTCCGTATAGTTTATATCCTTATTCTGTGCAAAAGGAAACGTCGGTGAGCGAACGACCCCGCCCGGAACTCACTGTTTCGCAAGACAATATCCGCGCCGATATTGCATGGGCCTCCGTGTGTTATTCACTCGGGAAATGCGATTGTTTGACATTCCCGCTGACAAATGTGATTTCTTGCCCTATAACGGGGTAGACCCGAAGGAAAGCTTCCGTCGCCACGCCGTCGCCGCCGTCGCTCTGACCTATACATATGTATATACGTATATATATATATATATATATATATATATATATATATATATATATATACTCGACTCCAATTACTTACTTGTTACTGCTGGCAAATCTGGTTTACTCCCAAGCGAAATACGCATATTAATTGTGCGTTCAGCCGAAGCTCCCAGTAATTACAAATGTAATCATAATAATTCTCGTTTAATAATACAATTTTTGCAGTTACTTAGATTTTGTATATACTAATAATTATGTAAAATTATTTTTCATATATTTAAGATGTTCTGAAGAAATTTTAAACTTAGAACAAAACCTTATCTTTGTAATCAATTTTTTCATTGGACAATAAGTATTCGATATCAAAAATCATATTGATGTATATTCTTAGCAGGTTATTTAAAAATTACGCCTTTGTAAAAATATTATAATATGAACAACAAAAAAACACAGGAATTTGTAAAACTAAACAAAGCTATATTGTGCAAATATCTAAGAGTATATATTTCACAAATTAAATATATTATTTATATTAATCTTCTATTTTTTATACTGACGATAGGAGTTAATGTAATATAGTTCATGCTTTTTCATATCTACATAATAACATGAAGTTTACCAATATTGTAATATTATATACTATTATTTAAAAGGTAATGCAATTCCAACATAGCAGAAAAGTTTAAGTAATATTATTATTCTTAAAAAAGTCGACTGTTTAATGAATTATAATAATTGAAACAAAAAACTGAAGGAACATAAAAAGAATAGATTATCAGAAAAAGAGATAAATGAATTGATTTTACAAAGCACTTAAAGTATGTACCTTATTTAAAAATCCTAAAAATAAAGGATTACTTAATAAATTACGAATGCTTTTCTCATAGAAGTTAAACAAACTAAGATAAAAATTGAAATAACCATATGTCACTAGTTTCAATGCCGTTTCATAAGTTCCCTTGTATAGAAAATGAAAAGGAAGGTAAAGAGAAAAAACGCATAAATCTGTGAATACTATAGAGAACTCCGTACGAGCAGAGGGGCCTTAAGTGAGGATAGCCCAGCGATGAGACAATGCTCGCTGGATGAATGAATGCGCTGATGAATGTACACAATGGAAGAAGAGGCAGGCGGTCGACACAAAGGGGGCGACAAAAAATCGCCTCTACGTGGCAGCTAAGTTGAAGTCACGATAGAAGGTGCGAGTGGGAGGAGAGAGCGAAAGAGGCATAGAATGAGCGGGAGATGAAGGGGCTATGGGAGGGGGGGGGAGAAGGAAAAAAGCTGTGCGACCGGAAACAAGAGAATATAGACGTTAGTAGTTAGGAGGCGAGATAAAATTGCCGGTACGAAGCAAAATCTCAATTAGGACTTCTTTCAGATTCTACATGGCCAAATTGTTTTGGGTATAATACAATGCATAAAAATAATATTGACAGTCTTGTGGAATTGATTTTTTTTTTGCTGAAACAATATAGTTTTTGTTTAATATATATATATATATATATATATATATATATATATATATATATATATATATGTATATATGCACTGCTCTTTCTTAATAATAACTTTATCTAAATAATATCTAAATAATACAATTAGTTCACGAGAAACTCATAATGTAATATATATATATATATATATATATATATATATATATATATATATATAATAAATTATTATATATGTTCATCGAAATAATTTAATTGTACTTTTGTCGATTGCTTATATATAAATTAATAAATATTTTTTCATTCTTACAGTCCAATCAAATCTACATTAACATTAACATATCAATACACAAAAATAATAAAAATAAAAATAAAAATTAAATTAAAAATTATAATGACAGTCTGACTATCATTATAATTTTTAATTTAATTTTTATTTTTATTTTTATTTTTATTATTTATGTGTATTGATATATATGAATGTTAATGTAGATATGTATTGATATTGTTACGTATTGTTTTCGAATGATTTAATTGGACTGTAAGACCAATGAAAAAATATTTATTAATTATGTTCAGTGGAATCCTATTTCTTCAAAAGTTTCCCATAAAAACAGTTTTCGTATTTATATTAAACTTATAAGTAGCATTTCTTAAAGGAATGCTACCATATGCATGGATAGTTCGCAATTTAAAAAGTCACTGCAATTATTTGAATTGATATTATTTTTTTAATTTTTGTTGTAAATCAAAATTTAAAAACAAAATAATAAAATTTTTCATATTAATCTTATTTTAAGTAAAAATATTTCTTTATGTATATTTTTTTGTGAACTTTTTTCGTTAATCCTCCTAGGTAAATATTATCCTCATCTTTATAAATTTTTCGTTACCTATTTGAAAAAGATTTAGGATTAAACTGTATATTTTTGTGCTCCTTAAATACGATATGTTGTCAGCGTTGAAAAATCAAAAAGCAGAATACAAAATGTGATGTTTAATAAATTTTCTTCCAGATTACAAATTTGTTAGCAAAATTACAAAATGGAATCTGGCGGATCAAAAATAGCTATCGCGAATATTTTTTTGTGTTATTTTAATTCGAACAATAGATATTCAGTGACTTTAAATATTAAGAAATAAATATTTTTGAGCTTGAAAAGCATGCAGATGCAGCGAATTTTTGTCGCATTTGGAAAATTTTCGATTTATTTTGTTTGATTTATTTTACTTACTTCGAGGAAGTATCGATGATCGCTAAAAAGTATTATTTGATTTTCCTATCGCGATCACTCATTGATCGAAGTATTCCGCTTTAATTTACGGGTTAGGAGAGCATTCTATGTTTTTTTTTAACGACAAGTTATAAGTGAAAAGGTTAGGTAAAAAAAAATAATGAAAAAATGGTTTAAATTTCTTTTACACGCTGTCACGTTAGACCGTAGATGTGAATCATTCATCATCGCCGCTGGAAAGGCATAGCGCCAAGAATACCAAATGAATTGGGAACAATGAATCAATCGCTTGCAACTCTGTATCCGATATATCGAAGATTAGCCGAAGAAATAAAAGGACCACCAGCGAGTGCTGAAGCCGAAGAATTTACGCACAGACACACACATGCGTATACGTATTCAAGGATGAGAAATGGCGCTGGGCTCTCGGAGCGACTCCCTCCTCGTTACAAGATAGCGCCACCGTGGAAAAAATTCAATTACAGGACACAGTATGAAATCAATTCGACTTCGATGGAGCGCGGCGCTGACGGCAGCGGGAGCAGCAGCAGCGGAAGCCGCGTCTGGGGCCCTACACGCTTGGGCCCGATTCACTCTTCGCGACGGCACACATGCGCGCGCGCACCGACGCAGGCAGAATCGTGCGTCGTGTACGTATAAGTCGTCGGAAGGTCAAAAATCAAATAAATCGTCCGTCATAACTCATTGAGCGGTGCGTAATATACAACGGCTTGTTCGCTATATATCTCCCCGCCAGCCCGCGCCCGCGCCCGCGGCCGAGCGTAATTTACGAGTACGCCGCGCTTATAACGTACATAATGCGCGAGCACGCGAAAGTAGCGCGCGGCGGCCGATTAAAATTATCCCGATCGGACCCTCGCCACGCAGACCGATGTACAGGCATGCACGGGTGCGTGCGCGTACGTGTACGAGCCGAAAACGTTGCGTGCGCCCGGAGCGTCGGGGGCCCGGTACAGATCCGACGAAATAACGCGCGCGCCCCCTCCCGCCGTGTCGCCCGAAGCAACAATGCGCGCACGGGCTGGTACGGGCTCGTATCGGCGCGTATGTACAGAATTGCGAGCGAGGGACGTCGGCGCTCGTAATGCGCGTATAGGTACACATCTACGCGGACGCGCATAATAGACCGGTGTACCGTTAAAGGAGAGCGCCGCCGCCGCCGCCGCCGCCGCCGCCGCCACCGATCCGATGGCGCGCGCGGGCTCTTTTTAAGAATCGGAGAAAAGGAGTCGCGCGTCGGTTAATATATATTCCCGGATTCAGCGCCGCGCGCCGGCTCCCATACGTATATTACATATTCCGCGGCTGCGCGGCATACGTACACTATGGGCTATTGTGCGAGGAGAGGAGGCCTTCTTTACCCATTACCGACGGCTATATACGGTTGCGTAAGCAAAAACGCCGTCGCGCCGTACGCGGGGCTTTTTCATCTTTGTCCGCGCGCGCGCGCGCGGTGCTTGCAGGCCGCTCGAGTCGCCGAGGACGACGCTCGCGTAGACGGACGCACAGACGCGCGGAAGAAGACCGACGCGAAGGAGAGACGGAAGGAGGGAGCGTTTGGCCGGGCCAGCGGGAACGGAGATGAATCGTATCGTGCGGGGGTCCGGCAAAAAAGCGGCACCTCGCCGGATCGAAATAATAGAGGCCCTGACTCGTCGGTGGGGTTCGTGAGAATGGAGAAATGCCGCTTCTCCTATCTAGAGTAGAGCTGATCAAGAGCAAAGCTGCACCGGTCATCGTATTATTATCTTCGTTGGGTACTCTGTTCGATTTAAACAGAGTTCTTTTGCCGGCTAGGTCGATGAATCTATAAATCTTGCCCAATAACTTTTTCTCCGATTACATGGGTTCTTGGCCTTCTTGGAACGCCTGAGATTCGTGCACGCTGTACCATCGAACCCACTGGTCCAATTTGAATTCGTTGCAAAAGTCTCGTTAAAATTGTTCTATGGAGTCATCCTGAATAATAATACCGTATTTTATCATAACTTTGGAATCTCATTGAGGAATCTATTATGCAGGTGTCGCATATTGGGTTTATTGCGCTGAAAATTTTAAAATATAAAGTTTTTATATTTTTTTTTTAAGAAACGTGATTTCTTGAAAAATTGGATATAAACATTGAAGAAGAATTATTTTATAAAAATATTTTAATAGTTTAATTTTTTAATAAACTGTTGTTATATTAATGCTTAATGTACGTAGAAATATACAGAAAAATATATAGGACAGGTATAATAACATGTAAAACAATGTTTTAGCAATCTGTATATGCAGAATAAACAGGTACATATTTATATAAATTTCCAATAATCTTACATATATGTTTATCTATAAAAGTGCAGATTTTATAAGTTCCAACGTTTTTTAATGCAAAGTTAAATATGTTTAACGTTGTTAAAAATTCTAATTAATTATCGATCATAGTCCAAACAAAGAATGACTTCAAGTGATTCGTTCATCATGTCCATTCAACGAACTAAGTCAATCGAAATAATTTTTTTTTTTTTAAGTAAAAATCGAAAATGATTCTTTCTTTGAATACAGCATTATTCGTTATTAGTAAGACTAAAAAAACTTTCCATCATTCTATATTCTTTGAATCTGTATTAATGCATTAGTATAACTGTTTTTCGTAACGAATGATACAGATTTGTTTTATTTGAATCGAATAAATTTAATTCCTTCATTAGTTCTTATACGATGAATACATTACCTTATATTACAATAAATATGTTTGTGTAGAGGGGAATCGAGATTTAATTATTAAATTTGGTAGTGGAGATAAGGTATATATAGATTAGAATATAAAGTTTAGTTTAGTCCCTGATGAGAAGCCGTAGCGAGCTCGAAACGTTGGGCAAGTCTTCAATTAGGTAAGAGTGTTGGAGACAGTCAGACTGCACTTTACTAATAAAATAATTTTTTCAGCTAATATTTTATTTTCAGATTAGTCTACGGGGGTTAATGTAAACAAGGACAGTCTGACTGTCATTATAATTTTTTAATTTAATTTTTATTTTTATTTTTATTATTTTTGTGTATTGATGTATTAATGTTAATGTAGATATGTATTGATATTGTTCCGTATTGCTTTCGATTGTTTTAATTGGACTGTAAGACCAATGAAAAAATATTTATTAATTAAATATGAAATGTGACAAGCTAGCGAGATGCTACAATAAAATTTAATCTTTAAAAAAAGTTGCGCAGCCTAACGAGGGAAAAAAATAGTTATTCATTGATCATTGTTCTGAAAATACAGTACTCATGCCTGCAGGATTTCTTTAATCAACGCAACCGGCGCTTCAGTCGTTTTAACGACACGCAAATGTCTGGAAAGTGCACGAATAATATAGACAAGGTCTCTCCTTGAAATCTAGTATTTGCTATTCTTTATTTTTTCTATTAATCGAGACAGGTTTCGTTAGAAATGAGCACAAAAAAAGAAGAAGAAAAAGCACGCTTTGAGCACGGCATTGTTCAGAGTTAGATATTTTAGTGCCTCAATACATATATTAAAATATAATTGCTCAAGAGTAATGACGTATTCTATTATTAGAGAAATTATAACTATAAAGTTTTATATAACGCTGTATTACAAAATCCTTTTAATATGCAGCAATTAAAATACAGTATTATTTTTTCTTAACAATTCCTATTACTGAAACTATAATATAGATAACTGGTACTTTTAAAAGCAGGAATTTCTAATGCGCAGGCTCGATTGGATAGCACCTAAGACAACTATTTTGCAATGTATTGAATGTATTAGCTAAAAACAAACTGTTTAAATAGCACATATTTTTATATAATATTCTATTTCATCGATTAACACAACGAGGAGCTGTCCGCGTATCTCTATAAAGCAGAGCCAAGATTCCTCGGAAATTTATCGCCACTTACCACTTTATTATGATTTTGTAAGAATTAGTCGTAAAGTTTTTCATTACTTTTCAACAAATCGTAAAATATGTAGTGTCGCTCGATAAGGTCCGAAGTGCGCTCCCATAGAATCCTCTACGGAGAGAAGAATTTTCTTAAAGAACCCATTCGACATTTCGCGCTGTGGCCATTAAAATGCAGAAATCTCGCATCTCGGAGGCGAATTGAACGTGCGCGCGCGATCGCCTCGCGCTCTTCGAATAAATCAATAAGCGCCGATCCGGCCGAAACGGCTCTGAACGTTAAAAGTGAAATAAAAATAAAAACAGGAGCGCGATCCGGTATTATATCGGACTGACTCTTCCCCTCCACCTCCGGCACCCGGGATGATTCGTTGTACGTCCAAGATGCAACGAAGTTTAGAGCTCGCGGTGTACGGGAGCTTTCTTCCGAGTGTGCGTTACGTGTGCATCGGCACACAAATATGTGCGTATACACAAAGTGCCGCCGCAATGCAACTTATCAGTGTCTATATTCCGCGAGGCTCTCTCCTTCGTTTTAAGCGAGAAAGATTTTAATGGAAAGCCGTCCCCGCGCGAGCGCGCGTACGCCAACGTCGCGCCGGTCGGGGCGCGAACGCGGCAACGTGCGGGAGCGGCCCCCAGCCTCCCTCGCTCCTTCGACCCGCGCCGCGCCGCGCTCGTTATCCGTCACCGCTGCCTCTTTCTGTCGATATGCAAATCTGCCGCCGGGCGGGAAGGGGCGCGCGGCAACCCCCCCCCCCCGCCCGTCCCTATCCGCCGACCTCTTCTCCGCGTCGCTTCTTGCGATTTGAAAAATAAATCGCGTGGGGGGAGTGGAGCTGTATGTGGTTCACGAGGAGCGCGGTCGCCGCGTGCGTCGAGGCCGCCCGATAATGTATGTTATTCCGTTCGTTCCCAAGGCGCGATTGAAAAATAGGAATTCAAATCGCATTAGCTGCCACCGCCTCCATCTCCCTCTCGCCCCTTTGCTTTTTCCCCCGCTCCCTATATAATGGCCCTAACTTTGAGAATTTGCATGGGATTATATCGTAGAGGAGACGAGAATTGCGATTGGGTGGATTCCGTCCTGGGCCGAGCCGGAGTTTTGGTACAAGTACAATTAGTCATTTCTTTCGCTGCATTTTAAAACCCTGCCGATGCTTTTATGATAGTTTTTTTATTAAACCACTTAAACTGTCTCTGCAAATCTTATTGCTCGTCTGAAACAATAAAATTGTTTGAAAATGAAATCGTCCATGCACCGTAAGATGCTTTTACGGAAAAAAATTATTTTGATTTTGGTTTGTAAGCTTCGATTCTTAATGTAAAAGCTTATATTTTAATTCAAACTGATCTAAAATTTCAAGTCGGCTTCAATCGTACTGTATCAGAAAGAATTTGGCACGTAAATGTATATATATGTATATATATATATATATATATATATATGTATGTATATATATATATGTATGTATAAATATATATATATATATATATATATATATATATATTCTAAAGATTATATAAAATATATGAATTGTAATTCAATAGTTTTAAATAAATATTATTAATAAAAAATATTATTCTCGACATTATAGCAATATTAAACGAATCTTTTTAAGTAAAACATTTTCGAAGAATTACTCATGGTTTCGGAGAATCATTTCTATGACATTAAATTAATCTAAAAAATAATATTACAAATAATAATATTAGCCTTCAGCGCGAACGTGATTATACATCTTGCCAGTGAACGCTCGACGCCTGGACTTCACGCTTAGTACGTATTTCTTTTTCGGCTGACTATTGCTATTTCTATACGCATACGTGCATGTGCGTGTGCACGTGCGCGCGCGCGTGTGTATGCATAACTGTAATTTCTAGATATTTTTCGTTCGCTCTTTCGCAGATGGTAGAAGAGATGGTGCACGGGTTCAGCGAGAATCGGCCCGCGTGCGAAAAATGGAGGGGGGAGGAGGCTCGCGAGCTTCCAAGGCTTAGTTCCCCCACCGTCCACCAAAATTCCGAGAACTGCAACCGTCGAGCATTTCTGGGTAGATTTCTTGGGCACTTCGCATAAATCGAAAATGTATAACTTCGTTATTTTGGATGAAAAATATTCCGCACTAAAATATTCTGCATTTTTATGATTTTTCAACGAAACGGATGAAATAGAATAACTTCGTTGCAGCGAAGGAGCGGCTTTCCGAAAAATCGCAAATAATAATTGACGCTACATTAGTATATGTGGACAGATCAAAATAAAAACAAGACCGGCTGCAGTGGAAGTCGGAGAGTATCTCTCGCCTCGCCATTGGCGTCGACGGGCGCTCGAGTGAGCGGGCTGCCGCGACGCGGCCAAAATGTCCCCGTGCGGCGATCGGGCTAATTGACAAACATTGACGCACCGTCCGCGGCCGTGTCGACGCGAGCCGGACACGCGCGGGTAGCGGGGTGGGGCCTTTGTTTGCCAGCCGACCCGCGCTCCAACGGTCGGTCGACAACGTCCCTTACGCGCCTTTCCGCCCGCTCGCGCCCACCGGCGACCGAGAAATCTTCGGTCCATTTGTTTCGAAATTGGCCTTTGGGGGGAGCGCGAGCCGGACCTCCGCCGAGTCGATCCACAGGTAGGCGGGCGGCGCGGCTCGCTCGGTCTGTTCTCGGTCTATTGCGTACCGAGCGTCATTATACGGGTGTAGAAAAATAATTGGCTTTCGCCCGATTTATTCCATCGCACCGGCGCTCATCCTTCTAATAAACGTTCTCCCGCGAAGATTTGAACCTCGCCCCTTGTGAATTGTGGGTTTCCTTTCGACGACGAAGCCGAGAACGTGAACCCGAACTTCGGTTTCCAGCCATTCGGATACGAAGGTCAAGTAGCGTGCTAGTTTGTTCAAGTAAAATGTTTAATTCCGCGTAAAAGATCTGCCAGCACGAAAGTGGACCGTACGAAAAAGCGGGTAGCGAAGTGCATGCCGACACAAATACCGTCGGGCGACGGGGCTCGCACTCGAGCGGAAACCGTTGAGAATCCTTGGACGTGCGCGAGCTGTCATGGGCGAGCTGCGAGAGGACGGAAAACTGTATAAGGTTTATTTACATTGCGGAGTTACTCGAGCGAGCTTGAGAAGGCAACCGCGAGATAAAGCCAGATTCTCGTCGAACAGATATAGATATCTTTTCGCGTTTAAGTAGTAATCGACGCGTTAACGATACGAAATGATGGAATTGTCTTTTTTTAATACGGAAGAATCGTTCAACAAGTATAGAACGAATTTAGCGATAAATAAATTCCACGTTTCTATTGGTATAAAAATAATTATAATGCCAAATTGATTAATATGTTATCAAAATTCCTAATTTCCTTCAAAGGAGTATATAGTACTTATATTTCAAAAGACTTTACTCGTTTTATGTACAAAAGCAAAAAAGTCATACTTCATATTTTCAATATGCTTTCCCGAATACGTGTCTTGATAAATAATTACTAATTATTTAAAAACATATAATTATATATTTCTAAAAAATGTAACTGTATCAAGGATTCTGTTAATTATTATAGACTGCAGAATTACTTTCTGTTAATTTAGTTTATTTTATATTGCTCGGTAGGTAATTTTCCGTAATCCAGTGAGTGTTCGAGGTACTTTTTCCTTCTGTTCTTAATAAATCTGCGATGCGCAAAGTAGGAATTATATCGCGCAACGTCGTAAATTCAACTGTTTAAATAAATAAATATTGTTTTTGCATTTACTACGAACATTAAAAGGTCCATGTCTGTCATTTCTATCTTAAGACTCCGTTCAATTCCAATTGGAATTGGCTCCGTTGGCCGTCCATCTTAATGGAAGCTCCCTAGACTTTTATTATAAAAAGCCATAATCGCATTCGAGAGAAATTGTAATTTCGAATAAAACTTTCTAATTTCTGTTTCGATTTATAAATATACGTTATGATACGACCGAGTACGTCTGTACGCCGCTATCTACCGTCGCGGTACGCTCAAGAGCGGAAACATGAAATAAGCCAGCACTGAAAAATAAGCAAATTACACCTGTCACAAAGTACGAAAAGCATTTTATAACTCGAGAAATATATAAGTTTTAGTCACGACTTTGTTTATATGTTTTTGAAATGAAAGTCGTCCCATATATTAGACCAACGTTTTATATTTATTTCAATTGCAGTTTCTGATTTATTCGATTAATTTAGTCCCACCGCTAATGCTTAATACTTGTATAAATATTAAACGATATTGCCGAGTTTAAAGCTAGCCGTACCATCTTCGCTCGCCTCCCATAAACGGCTCGTGAATTTAATCGGATAGTCTCGACGCGTTCGCGCCTGTATGCGCATACGCATACATCCATTGTACTCGTTTTTATTTGAGAGGAGGAAGAAGGAGGGAAGAGCCGCGCGTGCCGCGGTCTCGCGCGCGAAAGAGAGCGCGGATGCGGCATAAATCGCGCGCCTTCGCAAGGGACAGAGGGGCAAAAAGGAGCGAGGCGGAGAAGAGGGATTCGGCGCGCCGAGTAAGAAGAGACGGGCGAGACAATGACGGCGGTGATCCTTTTGATCGGAGATAGCGCGCGGCCGCGTCCGCGGCGTTTCGCGGCCCCGGAGACCCGAGTGTGCCTGGACGTCGTGCCGTCCGCGCCCGCGCCGCGATCCTCTTTTTCGCCTCCGTCGGTCGCGGTGCGAGACCGGCCACGGGTAATCGCGACCAGTTTCTCGGATTTCGAAGGCGTAACGAGAACGCGAGCCGCCCCGCCCGCGACGTTTCGCGGCGCTATCGACGCGGCCCCCTCCCTTATATAATGGGCGACCCCGACACTCGCCAATTTGCCCATCGGGTAGGCCTGCGTACAGAGACGTCGCGCGGCTAATTTGCTCGCGATACCCGCGGTTGGCAAAGCGCAGCTATCTTTGCGTACATCTGTATGCTCGAACTGTCGCGAAGCGGTAAATTTCGCGAAAACGAACGCTTGCTACGGATAATTTTTACGGCTGTCCTACGTTTGTTAAAATATACCCGCGCACATTATTACGTACACCGCTCTCTACCTCAACAGTTGTATACGTGTGATAATATTAATAGACGTGTAAATTATGAAGAAATGAATATTTATCGATGCGGCGCTCGTGGGAGGAATAATTAATCGTAATGGGCTCGATAGAGTCGGCGGCAGTTTTTCATATATATTTAACCGATAATGACATTTAATCGCTAATCGGCAATTTATGACGACGAATAATATCGAGTAGCGATTAAGTGAATTAAATAACTTCGAGCGAGTCGCAATTTCGGCAAATCATTCGCTCTCGAGGAGTGAGAGAGTGAGTGAAGAGAATGCTGCCCCTTACGTATGTGTGCGAAGGCGCATAATTTAAAGAGCAAGGAGAAGAAATAAACTAAAAGAAAGGTTCACGCTTGCGTCATTGTCAAATTTGAGAAGATGAAAATAATTTCAGGTAATTCCATCCCGTGATCTCCGCAAGGAGAAAGAAGGTAAGAAGGGAGGGAGGGGGGCTCAAAAACGTCTCGCATTCTTTGCGGTCGTTTGACCGCGACTTATAGTCATGTCATACGTAGTGTGTAACAAAAAGGACAGGAGAGAAGCGTGGCAAATGCGCGGGCAAACGCAGAAGGCTCGATCCCCTCCTTCTCGCCCTCCTCTTCCTCGCACCCCACGCTCTCTCGGGCTGGAGGTGAGGGTATAGAGAGATGAAGAGAGAGAAAGAGAGAGAGGGGGGAGGGGGAGAAAACGAAAAGCGGCAGCGCCAAGAAGAAGGAATTCGAGTTATAAGAGCTGTGTGTGCGTGTATATATATATATATATATATATATGCGTAGACCTGGACAGGAGAGAGGATTAAGCTCGCTGGGAGAATTTCGATCGCAAGCCGCCAGCAGCGCGTGGACGCGACTCTCGCGGACTTAGTAATGCGCGCTCCGATATTCAGGTGGACTTCATATATAGGAGCGTTTCTAAGGCTTTTGTCGGATTCTGAGAAAGGGATATTTATGGTATGCGATCGTCGTTCTAACTTTTATTGACGCGATATCTTTCGTTCTGATGATAGCCTCTTTTGAAATTCCGAAATTGTTTGGCATTTTTAAGAAAATTATAATAGAACTCCTCCCATTTCTTTAACAATGTAATTGTAATTCTTTGATATATTTTATAAATAAATTATTAATATTAAATTGTTGAATATGTAGTTTAAAGTTGATACTGCATTTAACAAAGAATTCTTAATGAAAAGGAAAAAAAAGAATACGCTCAGAAATTTTAGTCGACGATTTGAGTGTAATTCAAAATTTTGGATTGAATTAAAACATTAAAGTTTTACTTTTTTCACCTAGTTTTTAAATGAAATTTTGAGGTTATGCTTGCATATGCTATTCCATGATTTAATACATTTTCTTTTTATTATATGTATATTATAATAAAGAATATTGTTCAACAAAGAACAACTTAATAGAACAAAACTTATTTTATTATCTTTAATTTTTATTTTATTGCGTATTATAAATATATTGTGTATTATAAAGTACTCTAATTATAATTAGAAAAATCGAAATTATACATATGAAAAGTTAAATGGTACTTAAATTATACGATTGCAAAATAAGTTTGAAGGTGTGTTTCATAGCCTTATGGAAATTGATACTTATATGAAATTTTGAAATTCCAATAGGATACGAATTACTTTTGACATAGGTATAGGGATTTATTGCGGATTGAAATTCTCTTTATGTGTATAGGCGTAATCAAGACTCAGTATCAAAATTTAAAAAATTTTAATCGCTCAATTCTGAATTTCGAAATGAAATTTCATCCCAAAAACTAAAGCAAAGGTGTAATTCCAGGCTTCAACCATAGGTTCGTGAAAATTTCAAATTATGCATTAAACATTTCAACTTATGCCTTAAACATTTCATAAAAAAACTATGGTTACAATTGTTTGAAATGACTCAATTGTTAAAACACGTACCTTTATCCCATCAATTTGTCATAATGTTCTCTAAAATCTGTATATGTAACTGTTAAGATGAGAAGAAGAAGATTGTTATACAAGCTGTTGTAGGATCCGTGAAGGGAATCAACGAACATGAGCTCATTACCCATTGGGAAGAGGAACCAAAGAATGGAAGAAAGCAAGTAAGAAAGAAAGAAAGAAAGAAAGAAAGAAAGAATAAGAGAAAGGAAGGAAGGAAGGAAGAAAAAACGTTCAGCACGGGGGTGGTGGAGAAATGGCCTCCCGGCTGCGCTCGCAACTTCCTCGGACAAAAGTGAAGAGGCCGCGCAAGCCTTGATATTATAATTATCCCGGTTATAAATTGGTTATCGCTTTTTTCGTCCCTACTCCTAGGCTTAAGGTCGCGCGTGATGAATACGCGCAGAGCGCACGCGCTCGGATCCCGTTAAATTTGCGCGCGCGCACATATGACCCGCTCGTGCAGCGCGTCTGCGCACGAGCTCGGACGCTCGGCCGTTTCGCCGGTATATTAGGCTCGTAAAAGAAGGATGCGAGGAGGAAATGAGTAGGAGAGAGGAGGCAGGGACGCATAAGAAAAACGCTCGAAATGAGAGAAGAAGAGCCGAGTGGGGTTTGCGCGAGCGAGCCGGCGAGGAAATGAAGATCGGGGAAATGAATGGGCGAGAGAGAGAGAGAGAGAGAGAGAGAGAGAGAGAGAGAGAGATCGAGGCAGAGGATGGCGCAGACGTTGCGGGAGGAGGCCAGGTATCAGGGCAAGAACTGTAAATGTTATAATTTACCTGTACTTGCAGTAATGACAAAGACGTAACTAAAACAGGTTCGTTTAATGGTAATTTTTTACTCCCCGTTAATGGACCTTTTTTTCATTTGTCTCGCTTCGTTTTAGGAGCGGCGAGTGTAATAATTATTGAGGAAGGCAGAGTTTTTGCTTAGAGCATTTGCTGACTTTCAATTATCCCCTCAGATGGTTTCGCTAAGAATAGATCGGAGTTCGCCGGGAGTTATTTCAATTACCCCATTCTTTCTCGCGTCGTCCTAGTGGGTGCAAATATTTTGTTTACATTATGTATATGTATTCGTATATAATATAACAGCTTTGAATGCAAAAAAAAATTTTATGCGTAAACAACGTCTCACAGAAAAGAAGGCAGTTAAAAAGGATTACTTTACATATGTGTAGCACCAGGAACGTTGAGACTTAGAAAGCTATATACAATATGGCTACGGTGGATATAATTTTACGGAAAAAGTCAATGTAGCTCCGAGCGTAAACGCCGCTCGGCAATGAAATCGCGAACGTTATAATACGTGAAAATGCCTCCCCTCCCCCGTCCAATCACCCCTGATACACGGTAAGCCTGTGCCTGGAATCTTCGTACATATAAAGTCGGCTTATAAAGGAGGGAAAACCCGTAAGAATCTAGCCCGCATTCTGAGCTTGTAAACGCGAGCGCGCGCGAGGCCGTAGCCCACGTACATAGGACGGATAAAGAGCCCCGCGAAGAGAGAAGAGAGGTGTAAAGAAGACCGGGGATTTAGCTCCATCAGGGATTGCTGCCTCGGCCTGGCAGGTCTTCTTACACATATATACGCGCACGCACGCTCGGCATTGTCCGGGCGGGAAGAAGCCTCTCTTTCTCTCTATCTCTCCCTCTCTCTCGTTCTCCTCCATCCTTCTTCACCTCCTCCTCCTCCTCCTCCTCCTCCATCTCCTGAAAGATATCCCGAACGATCTGACAGTCGATGGCCTCGGTTCGCCGCTTGGCCGCGCTGCTAAACCCCTCTCGTTCTTTCTCTCTTCCCCTCGCGAGCACGTGTGCGTGCTTGCGACTTAACAGCGCACCGTTATGATAAGCTTAATGCACGCCTGTCCGTATCGTCGGCTGGCTGCCCGGCGTCGCCCATTTGACGTAACAATAAAACATTGTTGACTCTGATTGCCCTGCGGTCGGCACGAGGCTGGTGCGCGCGGCGCATACCGAGCGCCCGGAGCTCCGAGTCTCTTCCACCTCCCCTCGCCCCACCAACCCTCTCTCTCATTCTCTCGCGGACTTTTTTCCAGGATGCGTGCGCATCGCGCCGCGAAGAGACTTTGCGAATCGCTAAAGCCAGCGTGCTCGCGCCCGTGGATGCGACCGCGTGCGCTTGTTAATGCGTTAACGAAATATACCGGTACGGCGCGGCGCAAGTATATAGGTGCGAGGAAGATTAATAGGTAAGATATACGGGTGGGTGCCTTCTCCTCGTCAATGGCTCGCGGAAGATCCTCGAAGCTCGGTCAACCGGTCGTTTCGGATGCTCTCGCGCGCGAAGGACAGGGGGACAAATCCGCAGATCCTCCAAGATCGAGGAAGTCAATTTTGTAAACAACCCAGATCGATGGTGATAGCCCGTGCCAAACGCCAACCTGCCGTTCGATGTGCCCCGGGAAAGAAAAGGAAATTAACGCTTTTTCTAAATGTGAATCATTGAAAATTGGCTCGCTGCTCAATAAGAGTGACATATTTGCTACTCAAACGGTGCAAATCTATAGCACACTGTGTAAACAGTGAGATATGCGTGGAATGTTTTTTAGCGGCGAGCCGTCAGTTTCCCATTGTTTAACTTTAGAGAGTACACGGAATTGCGCCAGC
This sequence comes from Sycobia sp. Sy_11, assembly GCA_018907035.1. Lineage (NCBI taxonomy): Eukaryota > Metazoa > Arthropoda > Insecta > Hymenoptera > Epichrysomallidae > Sycobia > Sycobia sp. Sy_11. The sequence continues at coordinate 2,029,508 of JACCIC010000071.1, read as the reverse complement.
AATGAAAATTTTTCGAATATATCTGAAGAATCAGATTGAAATAAAGAATGAACAGACTTAAAGCGTAGATCTTCTTGTTGAGCAAAACGGAAATATCGGATTGCTGATAGCATTATCTTGAATGAATGGATAGGTAAATAATATTAATGCAGATCCCACAAAAAAAATAAAAGTAGTGAGATAAAAGCGTCTTCACAAACTTGTATAAATTAATAATAATTTATAGAACAATAGAAAAAATGGTTTCGCACGTGTTATGAATAGACATTCTATACAACGCCTTTACAATAGTCCTGAAAAATAACAATGAAAAATAACATCATAGCAAGTTGAATATTAGGCCGTTAATATTATGTACAAATTGTTTGAAATATGACAACACATAAATATAAACGATCGAGAATTGTCGAGGAAAAAGAAACACGCCCTGCGAGTCTACATCATTATCCAATGTTAGTCAATGCAACATAATACGACGTATCAAATCTATTCAGAATTGGCACCTTTAAATTGAATATTATTTATATTATTCGTTTGAAAAGTTTAGCAATTTACAATAGTGATAAATGAAACAGATATTAAATAATTTTCAAATCCGTGAATACCGTAGAGTACCCATCGTCTTATAAACCGAACTTATATAATTCTTTACATTTTCATGTACTCGTTAGTACTACAAAACGTATTCTAACTGGCTGGATTGCGACATGTATTCTAAACATCATTAGTTCCAGTAATAATGATTTTTGTCGCTCTTACTGTCCATTACGATACCAAGGATTTGAATAGTGTTTGCTTACTTAATATTCGTTACGTAAACCTGAAAAGAGGACAAATCAGCCGCGAGAGGTTTTCACTTAAAAGTGAATGTACTAAACCAGGTTTCCTGTGTTCATCTTGTAGATTCTTCCTAATCATCCACACATGCATATAATGTATTCTATAAATTCAATCATGATGACTGAATAACTACAAAATTCCTTGCCAATAGTATGATCATCGGCGTATAGATCATAAAACCAATGGACCAAGACTGAAGTTAAATAATTCTTATATATGAAAAAAGAGCACTGATAGATTATCGCTAAGGTATTTGTTGCATCCATGTGAATTAGAGAAGATAAAAAATCCAACGTAATACCTACCGATTGATATTATTGAGATTGATCACTTTGGTACAATGTAAAACAGAACCAGACTGAATTATCAATCTTTGATCAAATGGCGACGAATAATTGAAACAGAATCGATCTTCTATAATAAAAAATTTGTAGAAATTTGGCAAATAATCCGTTCACAGGCAAAGAAATCAAAGATGCATCATTTATACAAATTTAAGCAAGCTATTAAGGGCAATAGAGACTGAATCGCTGTAGCAATTAATCTTAAAGTTTGATATTAAAATGGTAAAGTCAAATGTATGATTATAATTGAAAAAGGCTTTTCAAAGGCTTCAATATAGCCCCAAAAACTACTTTTAGGTAATTATAAATAAATCAAAAAAGAAATTTTGATACATTAACTGGAAATAGCATAATAAAATTTCTTATCGTTTGGATGGATAATTAACTTGAAACGATTCTGATTAATAAGAAGAGTTAAACCAAAATAGCATTACTAATACTGTCAACGCTCATAAGAGAATATGAAGAAAATTATAAAAAATTTGATGAATCGTTGTGTTTAAAGCATGACTCAGAAATTGCAAGAAAATGTTGATGAAAGATCAAATATTACGATCAATAGATATAACAAACAAATTTTCATGAGCTAACATAATGATCAATTCAAGAAAATTTTAATGCATATGTGCGGAGTGGCATGAAACAAGATGAATATAATATGCGATAGGAATGATAAGATTAACGGAATGATTCGAACAGGACAGTCCAGTGGATGACTCATCAGGATATTCAAAGACATTTTATTAAATGTAGAAATTTATTATTTTTTTATTAAACTAAAGTTTTTGAATGATACCTGATTGAATGTGCAAAGTTTGAAAAAGGCAATTACTGTTTGAAAATTTACTTAAATGTATCCAAAACACTATTCATATATTTAAAATAAATTCTTTAAAGAGCTTTATACGTGCTCAATAGAAATTTATTTCAGTTTTTGATGAAAATCTAAATCATTGATATTTAGAACTTTTAATCTATAGATCCTAATTATATAGACTTTTAGTTTTCAATTAATTCAAATATTAATTAAATTGACTTTTTATCAAATATTTTAGACAAGGACGAAATTAGATTATTTCTTGACAGGCACTTTCTATCAATGATAAGTAAACAAGTAGACTCCGATATTTCATTACGGTAGGTACTGTAGAATTAGCATTTAAAAATTTGTTAAGGAATCCTATTAAGAAACGTAAAAATTTAATAATTAATGCAGTGATATTATAATCTTATTATATCAGTGATTATTATTAATGCAAAAGTTTTAAGTCTAATGTATTTAGTGCAAAAAAAATCTCATTAGCATCACCCTTTTTGATAAATCATTTTTTCCAGTACGTGCTACAATTTCTCGTTCCCAATACCTCCATCCTTCTTGCCGGTTCTCCACCGTTGTTGTTTATTTCGTGTCCTTCCTTTTTCTCTCCCTGTACATATATATCAGCCAACTACTTTAAAAGCAGAAGAGAGAGAGAGAGAGAGAGAGAGAGAGAGAGAGAGAGAGAGAGAGAGAGAGGGAGAGAGGCATCGTGAGATCATATGAGTCAGTGAGCAGCTAAACGGCTAGGATATAAACGTTTTCCTATCTTCGACGCCGTCTCGGGCTTATCTGCACACCGCGCGTACACATGTACAGCGATGGTCGTCCGGGCGTGCCCGAGCGTCCCTGTACCTCGTTCTGCTACGCCGATCTCGCTCAATCCTGGAAATATCATCCGTCTCGCCGGGCCGTCAGCGTTTATAAAGAAAACGCGTAATGATATCGCAGCGGCGGCGCTGCGTCGCGTCGGCTCGACTCTTCGGCCGATACGGCTTTTCGCCTCCTCTTTTTCTCTCTACCCCTCCCACCCCCCGACTCGATTCCTCTCTCCGCCGATTTACACCGCGAGAGAGAACTGATTTATGGTAAAAATTCCTCCGCCTCTCTATAACCGAGCGCTCGGTCTTTAATCGGCACAACTTAACGCCATCAGACCTTGTCAAAGTCCAGGAGTGGAGGGCGGGGTTGGGAGAAAAAAGTCTACTAGATCGAGGGATTTAGTTCGCGCCGAGTTGCTCTCTCTCTCTCTCTCTCTCTCTCTCTCTCTCTCGTTTCTTTTCGACAATATATATATATATATATATATATATATATATATTTAATGCTCGAGCAATGCAATGGTGGAATGTCAAACGTCGAGGACACGGCAAGAGGCGTACTTTGCATTCGGATAAGGCCCTTAATTATATACTCGATTAGGTTGACAAGATTTTACTAACTTTTTGGACGATCGTTAAGTGGAAATAACGGGGTATCGAGGGGAGAAGGACACGACCGATTTTCCGATTAACGAGAGCGATGGTATATGAGTGGATAGATTTCACATTAATAAAAGGAAATTCTGATTAAACTTCCTCTGATTTATAAGCTTTAAGACTTGTTTTTATGAAAAATTCTAGAAGTATGCTTGATATTTTTGCTTGTTTTTCTATTCAGTATATATTTTCAAAGAATTAACTCTGTGCATCGAGAATTTACCTCATTTTCTTATCTCTAATGTAGAAATCTGGACCGTTATTTGCAAATTTCAATATATCTCACAAAACTACGAGCTAACTTCAAACCGTAAACATAATCATTAACGTACGAATTCTGCTTGATAGCGGACACATGCGCGGCATTATAGTATAGTATAATGTGTATATACGTGTGTGCGCGCGTGTGTGTGATAGCTCGTATGGAGCCATCGCCGATGCAGATTCTATTAAGAATTCAGGAAAAAGTCCGAATACGCTGTGACGCGGGAATAGCGCCCGTCTATCAACGCAAAAAAGGCCCACGGAACGAGCCTCACGTGCGGAGTCTGCGCGCTATTCTCTCACAATCATTTTCCCGGCTCGCCGCCGCGACAAGACAAACGCGCGTCAAGTCGAGGCGGCTCGACTTATATATATATATATATATATATATATATATATATATATATATATATATATATATACCCACGCTCTCTCGCCGCAACAGTGAGAGAGCCGATGGGGGCCCCGTGAGAGAACATAAGTTTTCTCTTCTCCCGCGTCTGCATGCGCGATCGCGCCGAGAATAGAGGAGACGCGACGCGGGTGCACGGTATCGGCGCTTCCACCGCCGTCGCACCGCGCACGGACGAGGAGCGGATGCGCGCGCGCTTTGGACAGCAACATCTTTATGCATTCCAGCGCGTGCGCTGGACGGTTCTAGCACGAAGCCCCCTCGGGACTCGAGCGATAAAAAGGTGAGAGAGTGATACAATGACGCGGGTGTCGAGCGAGAGGGGCCGGGGGAGCGCGCGAATGCAAATCGCTTTGTGGTTTTCGATCGAAGTACGTGTATATACTGGTGGTGCACGTGAGCAAAAGGCAGCGGAGAAAGGAGATCGAAGAATGGAACCGTTCGAGAAAAGAGGGTTACGCGCATATATTTCGAATCGAACTGAATTGAGATAAGCAGTTACGAACGACAAGAGAGCGTGAGAAAATGTGTATTTTCGTCCACTTCCGCCTCCTCTTTAAATCGACCGTAGCTCATCACAAGTATAAATACCTCGAGGCTTTAAATAATGACTTTGAGATCCGATTTTTATTGAAAGGTTTATTAAGATGATAAAGTAAATAGTTTGTATGATTATACAGATTATTGATAAGTAACTTTAACAGATATATTAGTATACAATATTAAACAATAGATATATTGAAGTAGCCCTTACAACAGTGAATCCATATACGTATATATGTATATATATAAATCGATTTTTCAAATTTCTTCATTGATTTTTATATTAATAATATAACGATAATCATTAACAAATATATTTTATTCACGAATTTCTTATGTATTTTTTTATATATAGATAAAATTAATATAAAATAAAAAAATAAAAAAATAGCTAATTATATAGATAAAATTTGTAAGATCTTTCAAGTTTTGAATTAATAAATATTTTTATCAGTCTTACAGTCTTTATACCATAATATATTATAATGAGATAATGATATTAAGAATGAATCTGAAATAGAACTTATTACTAAAAATAAAGTAGATTAAAAATAAAAATAAATTAAAATAAAAATAATTAAAATTATTATTCTATATTAGTAAAGGAAAACCTGACTGCCTCCTCCCACCTTAAATTTAGATTCAGCTTTGGTGTCTGACGTTTCGAACCGCTACATCCTCAGGAACTCAGCTGATTTTAACTAAATTTAACTAACTAACTTTTATTTTTATTTTTAATTACTAATCTAAATTATTTTTAGAATAAGTTTTATTTCAGATTCTTCGGGGGGTGAATGTAAAAAATGACTGTCATTACTTTAGTTAGTATATGATATTATAAGGACTGTAAAACCGATAAAAATACTTATTGATTTCATTCACAACAGTCGACATAAGTACAATTTTTAATTCTAAATATATAAATTTAGGTCATTTATTTAAAATTAGATTTATTTAAAATATATAATTTTAATTATAAATATATAAATTCGTCTTGGATGAATTTAGGTATATAAATTCATCCAAGACGATTATAATAGATGCAAAGCAAATTATAGATTTTGTTTGCGCAGAAATATATATATATATATATATATATAAGTTATAAGTTATAATCCTATATATGTTCGGAATTATTTCTTATATTTAGACGCTGCTATTAAAATAGGAGCGTAGAAGTTTTACATTTTGGACAATTACTTTTTCATCTCGTCAGATTATTCAAATTTATCTAAAAACTAAGTAAAAATATGCCAATCAATGTATGTAAATATTCAGATTTTGTAAGGAACCTGGGAGCTTCGATTTTATGGCAGCTTCTGGGCTCAAGCCCCAAAAGCTCTTTTTTGGCCTTGCTTGGTTTAGAAATTCTGTACTTGAAAGATTGTTGATTTGATTAATCTTAAGCAGTGAGTTAATGAACAAATTAAATATTTGCACTGTTTATTATTACTAATTGTTTATATTGAATAGAGTCTATTTAATATGGATCTATTCTTTTCGAAAGGTATTATAAAATTTGTAAGAAAAATGGATTTATTAATTAAATATTTCAATGAATATTATTATTATTATTAATTAATATTAATAATAATATTAATATTAAAGAAATTCTTTAATATATGTATATGTTATATATATATATATATATATATATATATATACACACATATATATATATATATATATATATATATATATATATATGTTCGTCTATCAGCATTCTACAAAAATCTGATGATTCAACAGAGATTTAAATTAAAGTAGGCTGTTCATTTTATAATTATCTATTTATACATTAATAATAGTTATTTCAAGTTAAATGTATTGAATGGTTATTACACATTATTATAATAAAGGATTATTATGCATTAGTTTATAAATATAAATTTTTTGTATTACTTTGAGAAAAACTTATGTAAAACGCGAACCGACATTTATAATATCTTAGCATTACTGATGATTTGCGAAATTAATTTCATTATATTAATAAAATTTTCTTAAAGTGTTAAAAGTTCAAATAATCTTTGGCGCTGCCTTCATTATTTGTGTGGGTAGGTAAAAGGACGAGGCCGTGGTCGAGAATTTAAAAGGAGACTCTTTTTAAAATAAGAAGAGAGAGAGCAAATGAGATATAGAGAAACCGAGAAGAGAGAAACTCGCAGAAAAAAGAGATTAGAATAGGAAAAAGAGAAGGAAACAAGAGGAGGGGAGGAGGACAAGAGAACGCGAGAGAGAGAGAGAGAGGGGGGGGGGGAGGGAGGGAGAGCTGAAGAAGAATAAAAGTTCTGAGCATATAAGCGACGAACGATGAGAACGGGAGGAAGTCAAGAGAGATCTGAAGCGCGGACGCACGGGGGGGAGGGTGTATAGGGGTGGCAGTCTTAAAGCGAGGGCAACAAAACGCAGAGAACACGGCGCACCGGGCGCAACAAAACGAGGAGCGCGAGGCGGCCAGATAAGCCCCTTGCGCGCCTCCATCAGGAGGCTGCTATTTCTCCCGTGACAATAAAAATTATAGGCTATCTGGACTGGAAAACAACAGGTCGAGAGCCCGCGCGGCCGTCGCCGCCGCCGCTGCTGCTGCTGCTGTGCCTCCGGATCGTGGTTTGCATTCATTAAGCCTCGACACGCAAGCAGTGGCGGTTGGTCCTCATCCCCGCGGCGCCCTTCCCTCACCCCCTCCCCCCTCCTGCCCGTCCCGCTCTCCCTCGCGCTGACGCTCGGGCATCCGCTGCTCCTTCTCTCCGCCTCCCCCTTTCCTCCCGCTCGTCCTCTCGCTCGGCTCGCCCACGGTACGGACCCGTGTGTGCGTGCGTCCGTGCGACGTATCATCCGTGCTGTGTTCTCCAAACCCTCAGATCGGGAGGGGTTTCATTACCACATCGGCTGCATCTTGACTTCATAATGCGGCCGCCGCCGCCGCCGCACGCGTTCCTCGATTTATGTGTGTTTCTCGATTTAGTGTCCGTCTCTCTCTCTCTCCCCCTTCTTTTCTTCGCTCTCTTATCTCGCCCCCTTCTTTTTTCTCCTGCCTTCCCGGGACCGTTCCCTTTTCGTTTTGTTGGCGCGCCGGTAGCGTGAATGATTGCTTTTTGCGGCAATTAAGTCCCCTTTACCGATGCGCGCGGGTAAATGTCTCAATGATTGGTTTTCTCGAATAAAAGTGCAATGATGTCCCTTCGCTCTCCTCGCGCGGCCGCCTGGGAGGAGTCGGGGATGCAGGGGAGCAGGCGGGGGGCGAGGCAGGCGGAGTAGGAGGAGGAGGAGGAGGAGTCTGTTAATGGCCACCGCTTTAAAAAAAGCGACGGCAATAGTTTGCGCCCGAGTATATTAGTATATAGCAGCGTTATGAAAGCTCTCCGCGATGCCCGCCACTATATGCAAATGGCCGTTGAAAAATTTATTTTGATAAGTATTTTTTCGTCGCCGTTTGTTGCAAATGAGAGCCGATGGCCTTTATTTTAATTGAGTCTCGGCCGGACTCTAACAAAGTATATACGCGGATTTCATATCCGTGCATGTATACGATGTACGTATAACGAATGCAAATACATTATAATAATTGATAAGCCAGAATGGATAAGTAATTAAAGAATACCGTGAGAAGTATTGTATGAATCTGTACTTATCTACACACATACACACACACACACACATTTGGTGACTCAGACTACGCCGAGTCTACGCTCTGACACCAAACGAAGCGCAGCAGAAGCGATGGTTTCCACTCCTAAAACCATAGGTGGCAAAAGTACGAAAGAACTATCATTGGGCTTAAGGAGACCACTAGAGTCGGTCGGAGTACCTACAGTCAAGTCTGAAGCCAAAGAAAATCAATGGCAGACCATCAAGCGTAAGAAGCCCAAAGGCAAAGATAAAGAATTATCTAGTACACGCAGGCTTAATGGACGAAATAGGCCTAACTCCATTTTGATTAAAGCCGATGAAGGAGTCACATACGCGGAGGTACTGCGTCAAATAAAGAATGACCCGGAGTTATCTCATGTCAAGAATGAGGTTCGAGCTAAAGGAGACTAACCTACTAATTGCTCGTTCCTTGCGGCAAGCTTATGGGGGTACTCAGACGGCGGTGGTATCTGTACCATATAGCCACGCAGCTGAGCTACTACGTGCAGGACATGTCCGAATCTGATGGGTCAGCTGCAGAGTTCGAAAAAAAACAGAAATAAAGCGCTGCTTCAGGTGTTGGCAGATTGGCCGTTTAGCGTCCGTGTGCTCGGGCCCTGACAGAACTAAACTTTGCAGGCACTGCGGTGGAAAAGACCATCTATCCAAGCTGTGTGTAAATGGGCCCTGTTGTTTACTCTGTAAATGTGAAGGAAAAAAGGAGATTAACCATCCAGCATACAGCTATAAGTGCCCGATTACCGTGGAGTTTTTAAGCAGACATAAAACATGAGAATACTCCAACTGAATACCAACCATTGCGTAGCAGCTCATGACCTGCTGAAACAGACAATAAAGGAGCTAAGAATAGACATTGCTGTAATCTCCGAACCATATTGTGACAGGGTCAGACCACAGCGCTGGATAAGTGACACAAGCAATAGAGCTGCCCTCTGGTTTGGTCAAAATAGGCAGGTACTAAAGCAGTCGAGTCATCGGAGCGAATTGATATCCTCGGCTAAAATAAAAGAAATATACGTCTTTAGTGTATATGCTCCTCCAAGCTTGACGGACAAGCAGTTTGAAATCCTCGTAGCTAAATTAGTTGATCAAGCCATGGACAAGAAACCATTATTAATCGGTGGCGATTTTAACGCGTGGTCCACAGCCTGGGGAAGCGCTTCAACAAATAACAGAGGTAGTATGCTGCTTGATGGCCTTAATTCTCTTCAACTCCACGTGGTTAATAAGGGATCTGAATCCACTTTCATTAGGGGTGATAAACAATCAGTCATTGATGTAACATTCGCCAGTGATGACTTGATTCAGCGGATCCTTAATTGGAGAGTAAGCGACCTTTACACCCACAGTGATCACAGGGCGATCTTGTACGAGATTGCAGAGGAGAAAGTAAAGAACAAGTGCAATGAGTGGATGCCCACACGGAAATGGAACATGAGATCGCTAGACTGTGAAGTGTTCGCCACTATAATATCAGAAGAGCGTTTAGAATATGGTGCACCAGGCCATCTGGCAAATGCACTCATGAAGCATATCTCTGAAGAATGCGATGCATCGATGACTAGGACTAAGAGCGGATTTAAACATCGTCAATCTGTCTACTGGTGGACAAATGAAATTGCAGAATTGCGCAAACAATGTCATCGTGCACGTAGACTTGCCCAAAGAGCCCGCACCCATCGTGATACGTTTAATAGTTTATTTAAAGAAGCACAGAGAGCGCTTGTCAAGGCCATTAAGGCAAGCAAGCGTCGATGCTGGCTTGAACTGTGTGCAGAGGCCAACAATGACTTATGGGGACGACCAAACAGTCATGGCACGATTGAGTAGGGCACCAATACAACCCACTAACACGGTTTTGATTGATAAGATTGTTTCCGCTCTCTTTCCCAATGACATTCATGGGACTGTAACTGCGCACGCAACACTCGGACGATATACCTCCTATAACAGAAATGGAGCTACATAATGCTTACGCTAAGACTAGAGACAATGCTGCCCCTGGCCCTGATGGTATCCCTAATGCGGCAGTTAAGTTGGCGATATGGAAGAATCCAGCTATATTTCTAAAAGTATATAATGCTTGTCTTCTTGAGGGTATTTTTCCTGATTGCTGGAAAACTCAAAGGTTAGTCCTGTTACCTAAGGGCAATAAGCCACTTGATGATCCTTCATCATACAGGCCATTGTGTATGTTCGACACGGTAGGTAAAATATTTGAAAAAATAATATGTAGCCGACTGGAAGCATTCACTGAAGGATTGCACGGCTTATCCTCACTGCCAATTTGGATTTCGGAAATCAAAATCAACAGTCGATGCCATTAAACTGGTAGTGTGTACCGCAAGAAATGCAATCAGTGGTAAGAGATGGAAAGGTGGCACTAAACAGTATTATGCCATTGTCGCTCTAGATGTCAAGAATGCCTTTAATTCAGCGCGCTGGTCTTCTATTATGAGTTCTCTTAAAGAGTTCGGAGTACCTGGTTATTTACAGAATGTCGTGGCCAGCTACTTTGAGAATAGGATAATATTATACCGAACGGATGAAGGCACTGTATCGCATAAGGTTACTGCGGGAGTCCCCCAGGGCTCAGTTATGGGACCTATATTGTGGAATATTATGTATGATGGCGTGTTCAGGATTCCACAACCGCCTGGTTCAATAACAGTAGGGTACGCCGACGAATATCGCTCTAGTAGTGACGGCTAAGACCCTTGATGAACTTACTGAAAATGCCAATGAGGCAATCAGCAACATCAGTAGATGGATTAAGACGGCTGGTCTACAATTAGCGGAGAACAAGACAGAAGTAGTTCTTGTCAGCAGTCGTAAGAAGGTAGATAGTATTACTCTTAAAGTTGGTAGCTGCCGCATTAGTTCTGCGCCATCTTTACGATACTTGGGTGTCCAGCTTGATGCCAGGTTAAATTTCAAAGAACATCTAAAGCTATCTGGCGAAAAAGCGCAACGAGTTTCAGCTGCCTTGTGTCGACTCATGCCTAACATTGGTGGCCCACGTCCACCCCAGAGGTAGCTATTAGCTTATGTTGTTAATTCTGTCAGCATGTATGCAGCACCAATCTGGCATCATGCATGCGGAATTAAATCGTATTGTGAGTTGGCCATTGCGACCCGTCGTATACGTATTATTAGTGGTTACAGGACGGTATCCACCGACGCAGCTGAGGTACTTGCCGAAATTCTTCCTTTCGATTTAGCTGCAGATGAACTGGCTAGGCTGCATAATATATGTAAGGCCGCAGTGGATTCTCTACAAGGTGCTAAAAATGTGGAACGTCATCGTTCTATAGAAATATGGCAAAAACGATGGACCGATTCTAGCAAAGGCCGATGGACTTATCGTATCCTTCCAGACATACACAGATGGATCAACAGGAAACACGGGGAATTAGATTTCCACCTAACTCAGCTGTTGACTGGACATGATTGTTTTAGGTCCTATTTCCACCGCTTTCACCTGGATAATAATGATCTCTGCCCCATCTGTCCGACTTTGGTCGAGGATGCCGAGCATATATTAGTGAGCTGCCCTCGTTTTAGAACACAACGTGAGCACTTGATGAACATCATCAATAAGCCAATAAGACCGGAGAGCATCCTATCAATAATGCTGGAATCTTCTGAAAACTGGAAGGCAGTAGCCAGTTTCGCAAAAGTGGTGATGACCAAACTTAGATATGCCGATAGAACTAGGCGAATGGCCGAGGATGAACCAGGCCAACTGATCCTATTTTAAGATACAGAGGACGAACACCGAACCCCTGATCACCTGTGTGGATGGGGGACGTAGGATAGTGTCATAAGAAGAGGAGTCGTATAGGCTAACTAACAGCCCCGCCGAAGTAATATTCCCGGATAGTTCCGGCGGGATGCTGGTTTCGAGAGGCCACTAGTGCAGAGCTTGCTCTGCCTACGCCTAAAACACACACACAACACACACACACACACACACACACATATATATATATATATATATATATATATATATATATATATATAAACGAAGAAGATCGAAATTATGATTTTTTCATATCATCTTAAGCCATAAACCGTAAAAATAATACTATATTTGCATTAAATATATACTAAAAATCTTTCCCGTAAAACTAATTACAGAAATGTATTAAATCAATATGAATTGTTATATGATTATCGTATACTTGTGTTTACATTTATACAAATATTTAAATGGAAAATATTTTAAAAAAATATGATACTTATTTAAAAATTATATTAAGATGTTAAATAAACCTTTCATGTTATATGTTTATTCATTCAATCATTTATACAATCGTACAATATTGTCAAATTAATAATATTTTAATATTTCCACTTACACTTTTCTTTTTCATTTAATTATTTATAGTCACATTCCCTAATACAGATATGCGCAATTATAATATAGCTTAATCGCATTACATCGAGATTAAATATTTAGGATTAGATGACAGTTTACGTAAGACGTCTTAAATTAATATGATCAGTGACTTTGATTTCTTTTTATACTGTGATCAGTTACTGAGTATTTCAAGTATAAGTTATATAATATTATTTTATATCCTATTCAGAATCGAAATTTCTTCGAGTTTGCTTAGAAGTTTATTTATAACCTGCGTGTTAATGCAATACCTCATATCTTCCAGCTTAATACCGAAACTCCTTAAATTAGGATGTATGCCTATCTTGATCAGTTTAATATATGTTTCGAAATCATGTGAAAATACTTTGATTTTTCTATTAAATGTTTAATTTGTAAATAATTTTTTTATCGTTTAGTTCATTTTTATCTTTACCTGTATAATCTTTATTAATATTTCTCTCTTTTTTATTTATTGGTGGTCTTTTATTTTTTACCTCTGTAAAACATTTCTTATCGTTTATGTGAGTAGTCTCGGAATTCTCTTTCAGATTTTTTTTATTTCATAATTCAGTGGAACTGCTTATAAAATAATGTATGTTAACGTCGATATTTGCGTTATTTATTTTAAATCATTTATTTTATTTTAATTTTATTTATTTTATTTTATTTTAAATCATTTATTTTAAAACATTTATTTTATTTACTGCTTATATTTATTTTAGTGTTGTTTGTATTTCAATTCTCCTTTGGGCTATTTTATAGAATTGTTATGTGCAATGTAGTTGTACAGTTCGTTGCTAAATCATCTTCTTGTTTATGGACGAAACATTTAAGAACATCCCTTCTTGGAAATATAAAATATTCTAAATCATTTAATTTAATGTTCAACAAAAACAATACCCCGGCTTGTACATAAACTTGTCAATGAACACTTGTAGCATATCTATATTCCGCCTTATTTATTGTCTCTCTGAGAGAAATTTTGTAAATAGATCTACTTTTTACTGTTAATTTATCCAATAATTGTTCAAGTACAAAATTTCCGATATTTGTTGGTATATTCGAGAATATAAATCTTATTCATTTGGAATTTAAAGGTTTAATTGAGAGGTTTTTACCTTATTTTCAGCAATTTTCACAAATGGGTATCTATTAGTAATTTCATTAAATAGAGCCTCATTCGTAAGACTGATACCAACTCTGCTTTTTCATGTTCTCTAAATATTGATTGCCTTGATTTGTTGAATTAAGTTTCCGATGGCAATACAATCGATTATTAGTCCTTATTCTCTTATAGGGATAGTAGGTACAGATAGGTAAATAACTTTTATTTGTAAGGAGGTATCTATTATGATGGTGAATTGAGTGATTTTTAATCCATGTTGCCTCTTGTCGAGGTAGACTGAAAGCTGCTCCTCGTATAATACCATTTTTATAAGTGTTCGAAGAATAATACAGGAGAATCCCCATGTCACAATGGGCAGGACCGCCGGCGAGTCAATATGCTACATTTTCAAGTAGGTTCAGTCTGTTTCTCTGTGCTAAAGTAATTAAGGGTCGTGGATTATGTTTGTATACAAGCGAGTCCGATGGGTGAAATCGATCAAGAAAGAAGGAAGATTTTGCTTTGCTTTGCTTTTTACTTACTACACTAAAATAGATAATCCTATACAATACTTCTTGATATAAAAAACGATGGAATCAATTGCATCTGCAATAGTATATGAATAATACAGAAATATCTAACCCTGCAGCATATATTAATGCTTATTAATATATTAATATATATTATTGTTGTTGTAAAGTATTAGTAGGGTAATTGTGAACATAACTGTTTCCAACAACTCTCAATTAAGACTTCAATTATAGTTTCAATCATTTAATTAATATGATAAAAATTTTAAAAAATTGAACATTATATATACTGCACAAATACCTTCGCTTCATCTTCACTTATTATAATTGCAGCAATTTTTATAGTTATAATATAATGTTTTTATTATACTTTAGCAGTGTTTGAAAATGTGCACAAAAAACTATTCTACTAACAAATATGTATGAAAATTTTGCAATTTTTAAGTATCTGTTTTAAAGAATCTTGTGAATTCGCTACACAACAAAAAATTTCGGGTAATTTTTCATAATTCATAGCAATCCTCAAAATTTCGTTTTCAAGTTGTATTCACATAAGAAGATCAGAAAATATATTAAATTACATGTATTAGTATTTACAAGTAGATACCTGTAGGTTAAATATACTTTTCATTATGCATTTAGAGTAGGACCTCTTATTGTTCTTCAGACTCACAAATTTACCCCTTGGCGTCGATCGCTGCTTTTAAAACCTGCTTAACAGCTATCCACTGGTGCCTCTTAAAAAACCAGTAGCATTGTTGAGTCCTCTGCAATCAAAATGATTCTTTTCAACGGTAGCTTCCACGATGAAGTAGCATTTTTTTATTTTTTAAGAGAGCACTGTATTTTTCAGGGGTATAAACTTTACGTACGGCAGCAGCAATAGTTCTTATTAAGATAAAAACATAATTTTCGCAATTCTGTTTTATAGTCGCCTCAATAAATTTTCACATTTCCTGTTTTCGCTATTTTTTTTCAATCTTTGGCTAGTTGCACAATTGTGTGTAATTTGTTATCAATCATTTATGACAAATCTTTATTAGATCGACTGATGACCAATACTCGGATCGTACTTTACTAATCAAATTCATTAGGAGATGATTATTATATAGATTAGAATTTTAATTATAATTTTAATTTTAGTATATAGATTAATTATAATTAGATAATTATAATTTTTAATATAATATTCAGATATTTTTATACTGTTTAAAAAAATTAGATTACGAATATCAGAAAATTTTAATACTAACGTTACAATTGTTTCATTGTCGTAATACTCGAACAGGTTTTTCCCTTTATAATTAGACAGACTCTCAAGTAGCATGATAGCGCCACGAAGGCGAGTTTGAGAACGGCCAAGGTGGCACGGCTGCTACACTATTTACTTCTGTATTGGAACTTCGAATTTCCAATCAATAAAACAATTATTTATTACTTCTGTATCGTTAATTTTCCAAAGCATATATACTATTTATAACCTAAAGAATAATTTATATATATATATATATATATATATATATATATATATATATAAATTGTAAATACATAGTAAAAAGTTGAGTCAATCTTACACTAAGATGCCATGCACATACCCGAAGGTTATATATATAGTAATATTTAAATCATGAGCTTGAATGCGCAGCTATAAAAGAATTTGATGAATTTCAGCTTGCAACGTGTAAAATGTAATCCACGAAGCTGGTTAGATCTGGTATATTACTGTGTACAAATATGAATAAGACTTTATTTATAACTTTTTAAATCTTTATTTATGT
This sequence comes from Sycobia sp. Sy_11, assembly GCA_018907035.1. NCBI lineage: Eukaryota > Metazoa > Arthropoda > Insecta > Hymenoptera > Epichrysomallidae > Sycobia > Sycobia sp. Sy_11. The sequence continues at coordinate 2,013,362 of JACCIC010000071.1, read as the reverse complement.
ATCTAAATCTAATTCATTCCCCTCAAAATAATCGCACAAGGATGCAATGCAACTATACGAACGCTTTTTCCAATTTTCAAAACATTTTTTATACTCGTATTCCGGAATGGCTATCAGCTCCTTCTCTGATTCGGCTTTTATTTCTTCAATCGCATCAAAACCGTGTCCCCGAAGTGGTCTTTAGAGTTTGCTGAACAGCAAATTCTAAAGTTGGGACGATATTAGTTGAATTTTTGGCGAAATGTTCACGTAAAATCAATGCAGTGTGAGTTGGTGCATTATCTTGATGCGAAAACCAAGAATCGTCTTTCCATAAATGTGGTCTTTTGAGACGAATAGCTTCACTCAAACGACGCAGAACACTCAAATCATATTCTTTGTTAACGGTTTGGCCGGTTCGAAGGAACTCATAATGCACCACACCACGATAATCGAAGAAAACAGTGAGATCGGCGTGATTTTTCTGTCTCCGCTCTCCTTTTGCACGATATTCGTCCGATTGATCGATTATTTCTGGATCGTAATCGTAGACCCAAGTCTCATCGCCAGTTATTATGCGTTCCATCATGTCCTGATAGTTCGAAATCATCATTTTACAGACGCTGTTTTTCCAAAGATACGACGCTGTTTTTTAAAAAATTGAGTGTTTTTGGCACCAATTGAGATTTCACTCTTTTCAGGCACAAATATCTTTCAAAATGGCTGACACATTTGAATTTTCAACAATATCAGCAAGCGCTCTAGTAGTCAATCGACGAATTTGCAGAACCAATTCTTTGGTTTTGTCGACGTGTAGCCCATCGGTAGATGTTCTTGGTCGTCTTTGATCTTGTTCGTCTACAAGGCGTTCTCGACCTTCTTTGTACAATTTCTGTCAAACAAAAACCCTTGCTCTTGACATTGACTTTGCACCAAAGGCCTTCTGTAAGATTCTGAACATTTCGGCGGCCGATATTTCATTTCGCGGACAGCATTTAATGCTACTTCTTTGTTGAATAATTTCAGACATTGCAAAAACCGATGAGACAACTATTCTTTGTTCATAAAACACAAGCGTAACTATATGACAAATGAAGATAATTGCGTGAAATTTGGCACAGATAACTCTGACAGTAACGCCAACTTAAAAATAAGAACATTTGTCCGAATCGATCAACCCGGGAAGTTTGAATTGAAAAGTCTTACTCATATTTGTACACAGTAGTAATGACAATTCACATTTTTTGCAGCATCCGAAATTAATATGCACCATTTCTTACAAATATAAATGAGTTTCAGTAGTTTCATTCGGTGAATACGCTCAATAATTAAATTTATAGAATACATAGATGCTATTATAAAAATAGAATTGACTCATACAGAGTATTCTAGAGCTTTTTATATTGTTTAATTCGCAACTTATGAAATTGATATATTTTAGAAGTTAGTAATAGAAAATGTGTAAGGTAGGATCAGAAACGATATTCATAATCATTTCTATCTTATTTTATACTTTTGTACAAAGTCAAAAGTTGTCATAATTTTTTTTTAGTTAAAATAAGTATTATAGTTAAAATATATTCTCTATTTGACGACTTAATAACATTTCACTAATAGCATCTCGAAATACTCTAAACGCAATTTCTTTCATTAAATGAACAAAAGAACTGAATAAATTTATAAATAGTCCAATACATGTTCATATGAAATCTATTTAAACTTCGTATAAAAAACTACAAGGTTGTATATATATATATACAAAATCAACTTTATTTGTAATTGTATAAGTAATTATTTGTGGAATTAAAATTAAGGTTATATCATGGCAACACTAATAATTTTTAACATAACCTATGGTTCAATATTCAGGATAAAATGATGAAATCAAATTCAGATGAATCACATCAACTTTTTCAACAGGTCGAAATTTTTTTCCCCTCAAACCTATTATTACTGTTTAAAGGCTTGAGGTTTGTAGACTTGCGCTATGGTAACTTGAGGTTTGTGGGCTTAATATATATGTATAGTTTATAGTATAGAAAAACAAGAATTGCATTTTCTAATAATATGTATTGTTTGTTGATAAAAAAAGTAACTGATGTTGCTACAAACCTCAAATATATTAAAAAATGATGTTTTTGCGATTTTAGGTTAGGATATTTCAAAATTTTGACGTGATAACAGGTAAAGATAAATGGATATAAAAAGTAAAAATTTATTAACTCATTGTCTTAATTTATTTAGCATTTTAAAAAATATTTAGTGCGACACAATAATGCTCATGGCACAATTTGTTTCTATATCGCCATAAGCTGTCGACAAGATTGGATGGACATTACATTCCGCACTCAAGGGCAAAAGTAAAAGATACAAGAGAAAAGAAAAAAGAGTCAGGAGAAAGAAAGAGGTAGTGAGAGGGCGGGAATAAAGAGAGAATTGGTAGATAGAAAAGGAGAGGATGATAATAGAAAATTATTTATCCCGCCGAAAAGAATGAAAGAAGGCGAGATATTCCTCTGAGTCGAGGCGCGGGCGTGCAGACGACTCTGTGCGTCTTGCACAACAGGGTGCCAGGCTAAATAATGCAATAAAGCAAGAATTATAGCAACTTAATGATACTTTATGTATAATTATATGCGCATAAGGTCTCTCGCTTTCTCTCTCCCTCACTCTCTCCCTTCTTCATGCAACGTATATTATGCGCTTGCGCGGTCGCTTCGTCGGCAGTTGTATATAGTAGGTGCGAGTCATATGAGCCCTGTAAAGGTGACTCGTTATAAATTTTCAAAGCTCTCGGCGTATTCTGCAAGTAACGGCAGCGGTATGGGATGAAGGGAGGGAATATAGAAAACTTATCCTTCTTTCGACCTGCCTTGCGGTCAATGTTCATGGCCACAATAGATTTATTGAAATTTTAAACAAATTTCTGTTTAACAACCGACACCTGTATATACAGAATTTAATATTAGTGTGCATAAGAGCATTATTATGACATTTATTTTATTATACTTATTTGTTTTTTAACTATTCATACTTATGATTTTTTTTTTTAACATAGTATGATGTTTTTGTTCTGTTCCGTACGATAGATCAGAAATTTCAAGATAAATATGATATAACAAAATAATAGTTCAGGTGATTATGTGCTTTCACGCAAATACTTTAAGTAATATGGAAATGGGAACACTTTCAAATAACTCATTATTGAAAGACAATCTAGATGTAGTATCAGACATTTATGAAAGCAAGCGAATGGCTACATTTTTTCTAGTACAAATTTTCTAATGTTTAACTTTCATAGATACAAATAAAATAAGAATTTAGAACTTTAGAATTAAACTCATTTAGAAGAAAATTTCCATTTTATTGGAAAATGTAGATTATTTTTTATAGAAAATTGCATAAAACCAAAAATAATATGGCAAATTTGATAGATAAATTATTCGAAAAGTCTCATATTATAAATACGTAAAATAAAATAAACAGATTTCATGAAATATTTTATTAGATACGAAAATAAAAGCAGATAAATGCCTAACGGAACTTCATGTCTAACGCTCTTCATAGATAAGAGCTCTTACCGCAGAGCCACGTTAAAATAGTTCATCTCGATATAGGTGTGCAAAGCAGGTGATTCTTACACGAGTGTGGTTAGATTTATGAGCAGTGAGATAGTACCTCCATCGCACGATAGAGGTAGTAATCTATTTTGGATACGACGGTCGACGAAAGACCTAGACTTCTTCCAATATAAATGTAGTAAATGAAACATATTCTGTATATATCACTAATTTTAATAATTGTAACATCATAATTAATATTCGTTATAAAAAAGTTCAGAAAAATTATTGAATTCCTATAAAATATAGGGATGAATTTAATGTAATATTGAATATTCCATGTATGTATAACGAGGTATAATGGTTCTGCTAAGCTTGAGGAGTCAATAAATTACAATCTTATATTTTTATTTTCCCACATTTAGACTGAATGTTTATGTAAATTTTTAAAAAATAATATATCTTAATGATTGCATTTTTACTTTGATTTCATATATCTTTTTTTATTGAGTGGAGAGTTGCACCCTCCTGAACCCCTCCGCTGCCTGCCCATCATACGCTCCCCTCGACTTACCTATGTAACCTGCATCGACTGGTGCGATTGTGTACCTCGCTTCGCTCGGGTGACAAATTTCACACTGGTGAAGGACTTAAAATTTTTTATACTGTTGTATCGAAATTATTATAATATTTTCTACAGTTGCAAATGTGACCGAAAGGAAAAGCAAATCAACACACGAACACATCCATTGCAATCTGCGTGAAAATTCAAAACTTGCTGCCGAAGAAAAAATAAATGTTTGGCATTTATCAGCGAGCAAAATCCAGTAATAATAAATATCTTTGTACACAAGCATTTTTCCGCGGTATCTGTCATCTGTATTCTAATCGAGCGACCCTAACAAGAGAGCTCCTCCGCATGTCTCATTTCCTCCTTGCTCCCTTCCTCGCGGCCTCTTGATTCGAATCGGCCTTGCGCGTCAATTTATCTAAATCATCGGCTGCGCAAATGTACAGCCACGAAGTGCAGGTATGGTCGGTAGGGTGGGAGGGGGATCTTCGTGTCCACGCACATATAAGATCGCAATACATGGGTGCACCTATTATGCGCTGCAACCTCTCTCTTCCTTTCTTCCCCTGCTTCTCTCTTCGTCTCTCGCTCTCCCTCCCACTCTCACACACTATTTCTTCCTCGGTTGCACCCCGCGGTCCCGGCGCAGCAGCAGCTCCTCGCGCGAGGGGAGAAGAAGAAGGAGTGCGCAGGGAGGAGACTCGCGCTCTTCGATATCGTGCTGCGGAGCTGCGCTGGGCGACCGGCGGCGGCGGCCCGCCACTATGGGGTAAGCCATAAAGTATATATACATGCGGGTCCATACGTATCTGTGTCTCTGTGTGTGTATGTTTGTGTGCGTGTGTGTGCGCGTGTGTGCGCGCGTGTGTGTGTAGGTATATAAAGAGAAAGAAAAGACTCGATCCCGTGCGCAAGGCTGTAAACGTAATTAAGTGCATATTGAATAAAGTGGAGAAATACAATTTTTGCGGGGGTCCCGGTGCTGAATTCTCCTTTTTCTCTCGTTCGTTCGCCGAGACCGCTTGTTTTTCGTTATTTTTCCTCGTGGAGAGTCCCGAGGCATAATAATTCCTACCCATATTCGATAGTTTCTCCTTTTAGTTTTTCACCTATGCGTGGCGTTCGCGGGACGCTTGTTACGCCGAGCTTTTATTGCCTTATCGATGTATACATATATATATATATATATATATATATATATATATATATATATATATATGTATATATATAGTTTTCTTTTTTAAGAGGAATAGGTTTTAGTTTACGGTAATAATGTATGTAAGGGAAATTGGATACCCGCCATGAATCATCAAGTGGAAAAACTTTGGAATTGAAAGGAATGAGTTCTTTAATGCAATCGATAAAGTTTGTCTTATTTATGCATTGATTATTTATTTCATCTCGAATCTTGAATTAATATTACTTTTGTTAGAAAACGCCATTCTGAATATTGTTCTTTCATGCCAGTTGTTGTCAATATTTGTATGAAATCTTCAATAATACAATAGCAAAACATTATAAATTGTACCTAATAATGCATTAAAAGTTTTCTATTTTTAACTACATATTTTAAATTAAAATAGTAGAATTTCACAATAATATCTAACTTTATTGAAAATTGCGAGAAAACAAATTCGATAATCTCAAGTATATCTTTTTACTAAGTTTTAAAAGTGTGACAAGAGTAAATTAGTTGGTAAAAACTATTATTCACTCCAATATGTAATTGATATTCTGGATAAAGATTTTTAACATTTCAAAAATAATGCAAATTTACGAAATATATAATCTATTGATTAAATTATTTCCTGCGTTTAGTTATTAAATCATTTTAAACTTTCGGGAAATTATTTTCATGACGTTAATTCCAAATTATACTCTACGTTTTCTACAATCACGTATAAATTCAGTGGAGATAGAAATAAAAAAAATAATACAAAAAACCTTATTTGTTGCTAAAACTTTGATGTTTTTAAAATATAGTTTTAATTTTTTTAAATATTAATGAAAAATAAAATTAATCACTCGAGCTCATTATTTTTATTTAATAACGATTCCGTAATACTTTATTGTTGTAATAAGTAAACGTGGAATGTTGTAGAATTAACTGATTATGGCCATAATATTATCTCATGAAATTGCGCTTTCTGATAAAAATAAACAAAAAATAATAGGAATTTAAAATTATATAGCAATTTATTGTACTCGAATTCGCTAATTATGATAGGATTCCTTTTTTTTTAAAGAATTTTGAAAAAATCAGGCAAAAAATCTTAAGAAATCTAATAAAGTAGTTCGCTATAAAAATAAACATGTAATGTTTTTACCACTCTAATTTACTGGGAAAGTATTAATACGGCGCGTAAATAAAGAGATGTGCATAGTGAATCTGAAAAAAACTAAATACCAATCTTTTCTTACACACTGATTCTTATTGCCTTTTTCTCTCGCTCCCAGATACCTACTGCGCACATTTCTCTCTCTCTCTCTCTCTCTCTCTCTCTCTCTCTCTCTCTCTCTCTCCCTCTCTCCTCTCTTTCGCTGCTTCCTTCTCACCGGGCCAGATAGCACGCGTATGCGTTATAATCTCAATATCCCATATATCCATGTACAAGACATGCCTCCCATTTTAAATATAGCATCGTGTAATTCATAATAAATGACTTATAAATGCAATGTACTTTTTCTAAAAAAAGCTCCAGTGCAAGCGAAAGAAAAGAGGAGGCAGCGAGAGAAAGAGAGAGAAGGAGGGGTGAAGGGAGGAGAGAAGAAGCACGCACGCACTCTACCTGACTCCCGCGTCACCCACACCAGCCCGGAGTCTTCTTATAAATAAATTCCATGTGTGCATCATTGCACGCAATCGTTTTTATACGGGCTGTTTTGTTCAATACATAAGGCAGCAATCAAGTCGAGCACCCTTTTGCATAGGGCTAAATAAAACGCTTACAATGTTTTTAATGTAGTTTGTACTGAATAAAATCATACGGAATGAGCATGGTTAAAAACAATAATATTATTATTATTAGTTTCACATATGTTTAACATTCCAGCATTTAACGAAATACGTATAAAATAATTGAAACGCATAATCTTCAAAAATAAAGAACGCAAAACTTTGCAGAGGGAAAAATCTTCTTGAGATATAAGAATTACTCAAACTTTTAAAGCATCGATAAATGCATATTTGTGTACTAACTAATAATAATACAACCGCTGTTTATATTTACATTCTCCACAAAATTAATTGCATCGTAAGAAACAGATCGTCCAGTGAAAAATAGAGGTCTCTGAAAAATAGAGCACAATATAACGATTGCGCTACCGGCCACGCCGATCCTCGCGAAGCTACCAGCCCTCGCCCCCTTATCGGTAAGCGAATCGTAAAACTACATATATTCATCAACAATACCCGCCGCCTCCATTCGCCGAGAGAAATTTAAATCAGCGCTCGTTCATTTCCATCCTTCCTCCGGATTGACGAATCGATGGGAATCGCGCACATATAATTAATTGATCACGCGTCCAGTGCCTCCTCTCCTCTTCGTCCTTCTCCTCTTCCTCTTTCCAGATTCTCATCAATTATTAATAGCCTTTCGAAAGAAGTTTCTTGTGTATATCTCGTTGCAGGTGGATTGTATATTGTATATTATATATATATATATATATATATATATATATATATATACACAGACGCTGAACGGTCAAGACACGCCCCCTTCTAAGACTGCTTGAGAATGATCAATAAGAACAATCGACGCCATAATCAAGCTTGTCTAATAATAATCATCGATACTGTATAAATTACATCGCAAATTTGCGGCGGAATAGAAAGCGCCAGTTTATGGCCCAGGCACTTCCATTAATCGATTTTCTTTGGCCAACTATTTATAAAAGGTCTCTCTCTCTCTCTCTCTCTCTCTCTCTCTCTCTCTCTCTTTCGCACGCACATACACATGCACACACACACAGATATGCAGATACTGATGTACGCGCAATGATTTCGAGAGTATCACAAATTTTACACAAACTCTTTTCTCTTTCTGACTGAAGCATTAGTAATAAAACTTTTAACGATGTATCGATAACGTTTCACTCGCGCGCATGGAAAAACGAGCTGGCTTTAAATTCTGTATTTATATAAAAATTATTTCTTTCATCCGCGCTATTACGATTATGTAGAGGTCCGTCCATTTCGTTTTTTTTCATCTTCATCCAGCACATAACACTTTCGCCGTTTGACCGAATACATAAAATTGAAATTCTTTTTCTTAAAGTAATTTACTCAGTTTTATGAGCATGTAGTATAAAATATATAGGAAAAGATTAATTTTGCATAAATAACCAATAATACTTACAAATCAAAGCGAGATCGCTTTTTTCCCAAACTTTATTTCGATATATATAATCGTCGATATTACGAGTATGATAAAAGTAAGAATCTCATCAAAAAATCAAGCGTGAAACTGTTTTATATCTATAGAAGAGAAAAGAAGAAAATTGCAGAACACTACTCTGTGCGCATTAAATAATGAAGATAACGCTGGATGCATTTCAATAAATAGATTCGAATAATCTCGGCGTGCAATCACCGTCAATAATTTTATGCCCCCTCTCTCCCCCAAGTCAGCAGTTCACATTCAGATCCATCCACGAGCGAGCCATAAATACACGGACAATAACTTAATCAATGCGCGCGGAAGGCTCGCGTGTATATTTCGTTACTGTTAATAAGTAGATAAAATCCTCCCCCTCCTCCTTACCCATCTCTCCTTTTCCCCCGGCTAATTTCTCATTTCTCATGGAAGTCTCCGACGCCCCGAGTCCGCCGCCGGGCCGTAAAACGTTTTATGATTCTTGGCGCCACCCCCTCTCCCACCCTTATACGCCCGCCGAGCCGCTAGAAAGGAGGCGTCCGCAGCCCCGTGTATATACGTTTCGACCGCGACTCAAGCGACTTTACGCGCACCGGAATAGTTGTCATTGCGCGTTTACTCGCCTGTGTTATATATGTATATTTAGTAGGGATATGTATCTACACTTGTTCGCACGATCAGCAACTTCGAAGGGCCTTTACGCATAATTAATTATAAATAAATGAGTTTGATTAGCCTATGATACACATTTTGTCCTTAAAGCATATAGTTCTGGAGGTAGCATGTGGTGGACAAAATGGAGAAAAATTTCCTACGGTGTGAGAAACAAAGAGAGAGAAAGAGATCTCTCTATACAATTACCGTGATTAGATCTCTATTTTTACGTGAACTAATTAACGAATCACTCTTTTTGTGCAAAATGTTGGAAATTATACTATCCTTCTTGCACAGTACACAAACTGTCCTCCATTTTTCCACTTAACATTCTACGCCCCGGTCTATGTGCTCTATAATTATATACCTCATCTTCCTTAATATATTGATTTAATGGTTCGTTCTTTCGGCCTTGGATTTTACCAGCGGTAATATACTGTCCCAATAGTTGATAAATGTCATATTAATTGACATAGACTACGGTAGTTCTGTGTAGTAGCAGTGTAGGTGCGAGAGAAAGTTGAGAAATGTTCCTGTTACTTATTTAGGACTTTAAAATCTTGAGAGCCTTAATCTAAGTATAGATGAAGATTAATAACATATAACATTTATAATATCTCATTCTTAATTTATAGCTGTTGCCTAAATCATGCAAAAAGAAAGGGTCCACACTGAGATTATGAAATGTATGATGGATTTTACGGTTCAAAATTGACCGAAGCTGTTGAAATATTTTCCAGGATATACAGCTAAACAAAGCTACTCATGGCAAGGACTTGCTAATAAGTAATTGGTTTTCAACTGTGCAAGATCGCAACGGCTAGATATTTTAGTCAGATATGTCAGTCAGATAGGGCGACATCGTCCGTTGAAATGTAGCGCCCAGTATTGGTGCTATAAATTCACGTTTCTTGACGTGTATGCAAAGTTTTCTGCATAATATCAGTGTGCACGAATGTATACTCACATGCTCCTGTTAGAGTAAGCGCCATGTACATCTCTGTGTAAGAGAGTATTCGATGTAAAACGCGATTATATAATAACGTAATTGCAGTAGTTTATTTTTGGAAGTGGAGGGCCCGGGATACTCGAAATTCAGGTGGTCGTTACAAAGTCTAAAGATTCATCACCATTCAATTTGACAACCAAACCTCTATGTGAACACCATAAGTATGTATTCATGCATACTCATAATATACAGTATTTGCCTGCACAATGGAGTATATGCGAGTATATACTATCGATACCGTCGCAATACATTCACTTTGACGATTCACGTCTATCGCAACGGATTATAAAATCGTCAGCAGTTGTTGACTTTGCAGATTAACGTCACAAGCTGCTAATAAATTCTGACCATGAGTAGTTTTGTAACCTGCTCTAAAGCACACCTCTGCAGTTTTTCAGGCACTTTAACTTGATCCATTTTCCATTAAAATAGCATGGACTCATTTCTATATTTTTGAAATGTTATTATAAACTTATTTTGAAAAATGTTAACAATTTTACGATTTCTATACGATCTACTAAGAACCAAATATAATTTTTGTAAAAACAACAGAGAATACAAGGCAGTGGCGCCATTGTTATTATTCTGTTATCTTTATAATACTTTTGTATTCTTATTTGATCAATTGAACGTGCTTTCCGTACCCGTATTGCCAAATTTAGTATTTCCAAAGTTTAAGTTGATCGATATCATTTAAATTTTCAGCCACTCCTCTACAAACGCTTATTCTTTCATCTTCATTCTTTGCTTCAAGTCGAAATTCATTAAATTGAAAATCGTATTTACTTTCATATTTACCTTTTCGAAAGTATTCATGCTTTCTAGTTAATTAACTTTAACTAAAACTAACGATACTGCGAATGTAAAGGTAAGGGATTGTAATTGTTATCCAATCTTAAATCCTATCGAGTAATTTTCCATTGAAGTCCACCATCGATCATCCACCGATGTATAATTACGCAAATAATAGCTCCCGTTAGACGCGACGTACTGAATGCGCGAAAGCCTTATAGAGCCAGATCCATTCGTGGCGGAGCGGCGTCCTCTCAATAAAAAGACGGACGAAAAAAAGCAAGCCGATTGTCCGTTGGCGCGAGTGCGCATCGCATCGCCGAGAGCAAACCAGTTTTGGCCTTCCAGGTTATCTCTCTCAGGAGAGCGAGAGAGATTGAGAGAGACAGAGAAAGAGAGAGAGAGACCGAGAAAGAAAGAGAGAGAGAGAGAGAGAGAGAGAGAGAGAGAGAGAGAGAATGCACCGTCGAAACGGAACCGATGCGTTGCCAGTCTTTAATAATGTACTTCGTATGTATATACATATAAACGTGCGCTATTTTAAGCAAAAGTAGCAGTCGCGTCTTTCCTTCGACTTAACTTTACGATGAATTCAGAATGGTATGCCATGGATAAATATAGATTCCTTGTGTAATTCGTTATGTATTGAAATCTCGCTCCCTTGATCCCTTATAAGAAAGCTCGGAAAGGTGTATCTTGCGTCGAACGAGAATGGATCAAAGAATAATATCAAGTCGAAATAGTGTGCAACCATACTGACAAGTTTTCTCCTTGCAGTCGGCAGCTTTTCATGCAAAGGAATCGCGCGCATGTTTATTTATAGATGAGATTTGAATTTATAAGTTTGGAATGAACGACAAGTCGGATTACGATGGAAAGATTAAGGGATTCATGAACGGATGTTGACAACTTGTAAAGTTAAATTTTAAGATTTTCATCGATAATGCTGCGTTTTTATGAGAAAAAAAATTATTCTTTTGCTTAAGTTCGATAAATCGGAAATTAGATAGTTTGATTTAGCGCAATTATAATAAACACTATAGTAATAAGCAGAAACAAGGCTAGTTAGAGTTTCCAAATGATATCTAACAATAAATTAATCTAAAATTATGGTAGACGACTAAATTGTGATCTGCAGTATATATTAAAAATTACTTTAATAAAAGCTTAATTATATTAACATTCATTTTGCAGATGCTACTTTATCCCGCACTTTATTGATTTTTACTACTATTCGTATAGTAATTATATTTTCATCTTTTATAATGAATTCTATTTCTAATAGTCACATTATAGTGTTGAAGGAAGTCCTTTCCATCTGCTTGAAACATGATAGCACCTTACGTAATTAGAAATTTTAGAGAGTACTAAATTTTGGTTGAATTTCTTAATTCTCAACAATAAAATGCTGCCCATAGCAGCTTCAAAAATCTTTATTAATATTTATTTCACATATTAGGGGAATTATTGATTTTCACGTTACTTATGGTCGCTCTATTTACTCTCCTAAATAATGATGCTAATTAGCCACAGATGTCTAGAAACTGTTTATAAACAAAACACCTAAAAATTTTGCAGAAGATTATAGAATTATAGAAATTATTTACAGTAATATAGAATTTATTTTTTAATTAAAAACATTATTTGTAAGATCATTCATATATTTGAATAATATTAATTTTGAGGTTTAACAAGTTAAATGCTATTATTTGTTCGTTTTATATATTAAAAATTATAAAAAAATATAAAGTGTATGCAATCTTTCTTCAAACGGTATTCATATTTTGTCTGCTTCAAGAATTTCTTTAATGATTAACCAATGTTTTTACTCTACCGCATCTACGACTATTGGTTCAATATTCTTGGATTAGAAGAGTAGCTCCAATAAAATAATTAAATTATTACTTAATTAAATCTACTGAAGTTTAATTTTTCTCTTTTTATCGAATTATTTTATTTCTGTTAAAACTAGTCTATTAATTTTACGCACTTTCGACTGCGTAAACATTTATAAAGACGCTCGTCCACGTGTTCTCACGATAAAGAAATCTCGGAGATTCTAATTCCCGTTCATTATTTTATTCTTCGATTTTCTGTTTTAAGCCGCAATAAAATTTAACGAACGCAACTTAAAGAAAATTCTCGCCCGCGCACAAAAAATTCGATGGGCGGTCAATATCAGCTTTCCTCTATAGCCTTTCGCCCCCCCTCCCCCATTACAAGATTGCCAATTACCCGCGTATTAGAAAATCACAAAATCAATTTCGCACTTTACAAACTAGCCCACACTGATTTACATTGGTAAAAAAGCTATAACTTCTTCATGAGGAGTCTCGCGGTACGCGCGAGACGTAATCGCCCGCAGTCGAGATAATTTTAATTAAAAGAAAATTCTAACAGCAGAGAGTTAACAAGACACCTCTCTTTCACCGTATTCACATCGCGAATCTCTGTACTATATCAAGCGGGCGGTGATACAAACTGCCCTGGTCCTCGTTCCACGCGCGGTTTCACCTATATATCAAAGAGAGAGAGAGAGAGAGAGAGAGAGAGAGACTTGGTGCGTTTTAAGAGAGGGAGGTTGCATCTACACACTGCAGAGTCAGGAGAAATGAGCGACTAAGAATAATCGAGCGCGCACGTACGAGGAACTGTATTAGGTTTTACATGAAAGAGGCACAGCTTGCACGAGGATCGCCGAACCGCGAAAGAACGAAAAACTTCATAATCACCTCTCGGCTCTCCGGAGCGCCGCGCGCACGCATTCATGCAACAAGATTATCACAAACATATATATATATATATATATATATATATATATATATTTGCGTGTATATTACGCGCATACCTCCTGCACAGTCCGCGGAGGGGCCTCGTCGTGCATGCCTGCGTCGTGAGGGGCGCGAGGGGCTAACGGCCTCCCAACAGCCTAGACGTACCTTGACCCATGCAGAAGCGAGAGAGCGAGAGGGAAAGAGAGGGAAGAATAAGTTTAGAGAGAAACAGGTGTGCGATCATCGACCGAGAGTGGGCGCGACCGTCGAATAAGAGTGTATGAGTGAGAGAGAGAGAGAGAGAGAGAGAGAGAGAAAGAAAGACAGGCAGGAAGAGAAATAGAGAAGGGGGAACGGCAGCTCATTGCGCGAATCTTTCTGCGCCCCGGTAAATTGTCGCCCTCCCCCCTCTCTCCGCCGTTCGTTTTTACGATCCTCAGAATATTGTTATGATGGATATAGAATAAGCCTGGCGAGCGGTGGAAGATGCTTGACTTACCAGTGATGATGGGAGAGAAGAGAAGGTTATAGGGAAGGGAGAAGTGCCGTAAAGTCGCGAAAAAGTTTATGGCTCTTTAAGAGGGTGCAAGGAGGCAGCTTTTATAGGCCGGCTGAATTTAAGCGACTTTATTAACAGAGTTAAATGCAATGATACATGGAAAGTGGCTTTCCTGAGCACGAGAAATATTATGAATGTATATATATATATATATATATATATATATATATATATATATATATATATATATAAATTCGTATTATACACTCTCTCATTTATCTCTCGATTAATATAATGCAGCACTAAGTTTTTTCCATTTTCCAGGCAGAGTTTTGCAATATGATCGCCTCGTTTTTACCAAGATCCTTCGATCACGTCTATGCGGGCTGACACATTGAGAACTGGTTACGCTCTTATCTCCATTGCGCTTATTTCATTACGTATCCGTGGATGAACAGCAGGAAAAAATAAGCTTAGTTTAAAAGTACCCCATTGTTAGTCTATGGAAGCGGTTAAACTAGTTTTACGGTCAATCTCATCCTTTAATAGCAAGGTTGTTTGCGATAAACTAAATCTAGCGTACTGGAAAAAAGGGCAATCTGGTTTCATCCGGATGTACAGTTTAATTAATTTACATATATGATAATTAGCTTTAGATTCAGATAAAGTTAGAATTTACTTCTTATTCAAGTGATGTGAAGCGGAAAGAATTATCAAACAAAGCTGAATGAATCTGAATTGAAAGTATCGATAATTTTTAAAAGTATCAGAAAATTCTATCTATAGAATCAATGACAAGCCCTATATCTTATTTATTTTATTATTCCTTATTTATTTAATCGGTGTATGTTTTATACCTGTATATTTTAGTACGATCTATGTCTTAAATACGGAAACATATATATGAATCTTTGCCATGAACACTAAATCAATTGACTTTCTATATTAGCATACCTATTTGTATTGAAAAGTATATAATGTCAGGTTTTATTCATTGTGCTTCCTCAAGAAATCCTCTATCAACTTAATTGTTAAAATGTGCAGGACGGATCATGCAATAAAAAAATTATTTTGCTCACAAATCAGATCATCTATATATTATGTCGCGTTAAACAGACTTTTTCTCTTCCTTTCTATGAATATGAACACACACTTCTTATAGTCCGACCTCGTATCGTAAAATTCATCATCGCGGCATCCCCTGTTTATTGATTAAGGACGTCCATTCCTTCAATAACTCTCTTTCATTGATTTATTCAAGACTTATCGCCTAATCGCACCGTTCTGAGAGTATTTATCGATTATATATATATATATATATATATATATATATATATATATATATATATATATATATATATATTCGTCGCGCGTGTACACAAGAAGAGTGCAAATTTTTTTTTATAACAAAATATCGCGATTAACGAGCTCACGATTTTCTGTTATTTCTCTTTAACTTGATTCATTTTCCGTCAGCCGCGTATCGAGAAAGGAAGCGGGATTTCAGTACTACCTGTTTTGAATGTAATGGAGTATTCGATTTCAAATTTCTTTTTTTCCCCACCTGTTTGGTTAAGCGACAAACGTAATCAGGAATCCATCCAAGTATTCTTAGCGCAGAGTTGTATTATTTGCATTGAAAGTTTATTTCGGATTTTGAAATTAGTAAAATTTTATGCATCAGATAAGAGTGTGAGTTACTTTAATGTGCCATTATTAATAATAATACGAACTATTAATGAAGATGCGTCAGAAATTTTTTATATTATTTTAACGAAGTTGGAAACATTCCTTTCTAACGAAGATTTTAGACATATTTTCAAGCAATTTAAAAAAAAATCGAAATTAACGAAAGCTGTTTTTACTGATACTGCATATGTAATTGATAAAAATTAATTGACTTAAAAGCTATGCAAATTCAATGGTAAGTGATACAAATAAACGGGAAGTCGCGAAAAGCCACAGGCGATCTTCTGTAAGACATTTCGATGTAATCTCAAATTCCATTGATAATCTTTACCAATACAATATAAAAGTATAAAAGATTTTACTAATTGTTTGATATTTTAATGCTTTTTATTATGTACGTGCATGTGTGTGTCTGGAATTTTATCTTAAATTTTAATCATTAACATACTTTCGAAGAATTAAGCCAAATTTCAAATTCACAGTTAATTAACTCTGTTAACATACTTACGTTATTGTAAAAAAGATAATTTTGTAAATGCTATAGTTTTCATTCGTTTCTGTTATACTTGAACGACCTTTTTAAATCTAAAGGACCGTTCAATTAAATTGCTTACGTCGTTTCTCGATATAAATATCTGATTTCTAATTGGCTGCGAAGAAAAAAAGAAGATGTTTGATAGATCGTTATTGTAACATGAGAATTGAACGCTACTCGAAATCGCGATTATGACAGCTGCTCAACGAGTCGATTCGGTTCGAAGCTTATTTATACGTTACTCTTTATCTCTTTTCTGAGCTCGCTTATAGATCGCGCCAACGGTTGCGCTCATCCCTTATTTTCAAAAGCGTTTTTTTTTTTTATTTGCACAACTGCCCATTGCGAAGAAACTTATAATGCGCTCACATATACAGTGCGAAAGGTGCAGACCTGCAACATAGTCCAGTTCACGCGTCGAGCTCAAGAGAGCTTCGAATTCCTTGCCATCTGTCCTTTTATACGTGCATCTGTGTGTGTGTGTGTGTGTGTGTGTGTGTGTGTGTGTGTATACGCGCGAAAAGTGCTACGGGCGTCTTCGTCATCATTGCAACAGTAGCTTACAGAAGTTAATTTCCATTTACTCGATTTCAGTGGGATGACTTATGAGTTTATTCTACAAATATTTATCAATTGTAAAAGGCCACCGAGGGCCGTCGAGTGTATATAGTTATTTTTATTTCTACCACTAGGGTTAAATGTTCTTGTATATTTACTAATTTGCATATTTAGATTGACTGAACTATGATTTCCTAATTTAAAAATTTATTCGATTTTATGTCTGTGGCATCAAATATTTAAAACTTTCCTTTTTTCTGGAAAGGTACTGTTTATTAATTTAAAATCTTTTCATCACTATGTTTCGACTATCAGTTGGAAGAAACTCATATTATACTTGTAGAATAGAAATGTCTATAAATAACAATTATCATTAAATAAATATTATAGTTATAAAAGCATATAGTGATAAAAATCATAAAAGCAGCAAGAAAGTGTCCAAAATTAAAGATGAACAAGAATTATTTTATTATTTTACGAGAGTTGATGAAAAGGTCTTAAGGAAAAAAGAGGATAATCAATGTTAAATGCTGATAATTCTAGCCTACATATATTGTTTAATAAAATTAATTTCTAAAGTTTGGTTACTTGTTATGGCATTTAATCGATATACAAAATAATAAAAATAGAGGAAAAACTCGTAAGGAACATCGTTATTTTGCGCAACCCCAGTGATTCTAAATGATTCATTAGCAAACTAACAAAAAATTTTCAAAATGTGCCCCCTAGCCATTACAGTAGACCTACAGTAGGTCTACCGAGAGCCAACAGCTTGGAAGTTACGTCGTGCCTCATCGCAGTGCCCTCTAGTATCAATAAAGGAGAAGGACGGCATTAAATGCTTATAACGAGCCAGAACAATAGCGGAATGCGCGATATAAAATACTAGCTTCATTTGCGAGAGTTCGCCTAATTAGAAGATCGGACCAAGCAAGAAAAAAGGTGAGAAACGGCTCCGTCGAGCAATCGCTGCTCGATATTGTTCGCACCAATAAATTCCTCTGGTGACGACCCCTTTTACCCGTCCACCTCCCACCCCCGATCTTCGTTGCACATCCTTCTTAAGCAGAGCGCGCTGGGCGTACAAAATGGGAATCTCTTGGCTCGGTTTAAAACACCTGTCCAGAAGTTCGAGCGCACGCGCGCGCTGCAGCGGCAGCGGCGGCTTCGTTAAGAAGGACGTAAATCCGCGAAAAGAAGAGCGGGGGATACTGAGCGTCGAGGAAGGGCGCGAGAGCGCGCATAATTGTATATAAGTTGCCGCGCGGAGGCATATATATATATATATATATATATATATATATATATATATATATATATATGCATAGCGTCGCCTTTCGCGCGACTTCATTGTGCAGCGGTGCGGGCGCGGCGTCCTCGGGAGTTTAACGATTTTTAAACGACCGCGCGAGGGCTGAGGATGGACGGACGGATGGAAGGAGGGCGGCAAAAGCAGGAGGAACGGCTCCGGCACACACAGCCCGGGGAATTTTTTTAATTAGAGCCGCCCTGTCGCTCGGCTTTGTGCGAATGCGCGCGCGCGCGCGCGAGCGCGAACGCTGGAATTGAGAGGGTGATAATCGGGCGAGCCGATCTTTACCGCGGTCGCCTTGTTTTTCGGTTATTAAAGGAGGATTTTATGCCGGCCGGCATAATAAAGCTCGGGCAAAAATTGCAGCTGTAAAGTCAGTTATCAAAGCGTTCCAGTACATCCATTTGAGGTTTATCGATTTTATACTTCCGTTCTTCTTTGCTTGAATGATAATCGTTCCGAGGGTATACCTGGAATATTATTATCGGTAGCTTTTATTTTTCTTCGTTAGCGCAACTCGTTTTCTGAATGAGAAAAAAGGTATTTGGATTTTTTCAGCATTAATTTTAATCGAGATTGTTTTTTTTCCATCGAGAAGGAATGTTGCTAAAGCTATAATCTTCCTAGCAATAATACATGCTCCATTATTTTTTGACATGTTTTCTCCTGCTACTATCAAGCATTAAAATTAGGCAAAAAACTTTTAATATTAATATATTCGACGAGGATGAGCTAATTTTGATATCTTCTTTATATTTGAATACTCGACTCTATCTTTTTAGATCGTCAATCTCTTTAAGCTGTCATATCTTACAACAGATAATGTTGAAGTATAAGACGGATTAGAACGTAGAAAAATGAATTAATTTTTCAAACTGTAAATATTTTAAAGTGTATTAATAGAATTGTAAAAAAATACAAGCAAAAGGAAAATTGACCTTTAATCCCAAGATTTCAAAGCATAAATTTGTACTTATTCTTAGATATTTTTCCTCATAATTCATTTGTAATAAAAAACCGAATTATCTTTGTATATGCCATCGTTGAACTTCTTATTGTTGTATAACGAAGCAAAAACAAACGTAAAACATGTAAGGGGCGTTGTAGAATGTAAAAAAGCAATCAAACATAGCGGAAAGAAACTCTGTCGCCCATATCGATCATTAGATAAGTACAACGATATCAAGCAACGTGGACTTCGCCAAAATTCGAAACACAGCAATACCCTCCAATAATCCTCATCGGTGCTCGCGGGCGCTCGCTCGCGCCATCTAAGCGTATAATACGCTGCGTGCGCGCAGCTGAAAGCGCACGTAGCAGATACATGTATATACATCCGAGTCGCGGCGACTCGCGTGGGCCGACAGCCTGACAAGTTGACAGGGAGCGTGAGCCCCGACCACCCGACACCTCGCTGTCAGCCCCGACCCCGTACTCCCTCTTTCTCTGTTACTCTCACGAACTCTCCTTTTCTTATTCCCCACCTCGCGTCTTGCCGCGCGCTTAGGGGTACCTCGCCGTGCCCCCCCCCCTTTCTCCGCGACCATTCTTCTTCCCCGAATGCCGCGCTCGAACGCGCGCGTCTCACCCTTTTACGCTGTCGTTCTTGTATGTTTATATATATATATATATATATATATATATATATATATATATATATATATTTACACCGCGCCATCACAATATATGTACACACTGCTCTTTAAGCCGGATTTCTATATGTCAACGGCGACAAGAGGCTCGTAGCAGCGCCAAATATCGGAGGCCGAATAAAAGGCACGAGGTGGAGGCTCGAGAGCTGATTTTAATGCGAAGGAAAGAAGAAAAGTGGTACTGCAGCTTCTCATTGTGAAATACCTATTGATTATCATTCGCGGCCTACCATTCGGTTTTGTTTCATTCCGGTTTATGAATTATTTGAAAATTTTTTGCTCTTACACAATAGTGGTAGAAGCTTAGAAAGATAATTATGACACTATTTGTTATTCATAGCAGAAAAGTATTTCTTAAGAAACTAAGTAGATATCTATGTAGTACTATGCAAAATATATCATTAATGCATTTTATTTACATTTCCATATCGGAACAAAATGTAAATTTAAGATATACTGCATTTTATACCGTATAAATCAATCTTGGCTAATACCAAGCCTCCTAACTATAATAAACTCAATTTGTTAGTCGATAGAATCGTATATAGTGACAAACAGTATTCTTTCAATTGTATATTTTTGTAAATAGCATTTCTTCGGAAAATGGAATATTTGATTGATTATAAATATATTATTTTACATTGTGCTCTCCAAATCTATGTATTTAAAAGATCGTTTTAGAGAAATAATTTTTACTTTTTGATAACTAAAAAAATAAGCCAGCATAGGAAAGAGCGTAATTATAGAGTTTTGGTTTATACTATTATTGTCGTACCTTTTCTATTTTATTATCTACAATATTAATGTAGTATATAGGTCAAGTACTAGGTACGTTGTTCGTTACAATTTCTGCCGAAGAATAGGGCTTTTATTATTTATTCTCCCTCTTAGACTACGAATACAGAGATATTTGTTTCTTAAACAGGCAGCCCATATTGAAATTATTTGGACAGAGACTGCACAATTTTTCTGAAAAGATTAACCAGTCTAAGGTCAAAATCTACGTCCTCCAACATCAATATAAAATAGTTATTGAAAAGGATGCACCCTACTTAAACCTTAATGATTCATTTTAAATTATCTAGACCCAAAACTTTAGATCACAAAAATAACTGAGAATAAATGTGCTAAAGCAATACGATTACCATATATATTACACATAAAAATCAACAATTATTTATTACAAACGATACTGCTTATATAAACAATGTCTAGATTGAAATAATTCCAAACGATTAATTAAGATGTAAGTCAGAATCTTCGTTTTCATTTTATCAAAAGTTTTAATTCTTGATAATTTCACGAGGAATTCGAGACAGTGAATCATGGTGAATCAGAAAAATGAGATTATTAAATATGCATTTTTGAAGGATGGGCTTTCAGACTCGTTGGTTTAATAATAGTTGATATTTTCAGACAAATATTTTAATTTTAACTATTTTGAGTTTATTTAAATAATGCCAATTTAATAAATCTTGTATCCTGTTTGAAAAATTATTTTATTAGTATTTTCTAGAATTGCACGTGTTTTTCAGAACTTAGATACATGTGCCACTGATACGATACAGGGCTTTGCTCTTTTATAAGCTATATTTTACTAAGGTACTAAACATATATAGGAAAAGTGTAAGCTAGTGGAATGATGTTGTAGACTTTTTGGAAAGAAGTCGTCAGAGTATTGTCTTTTCACTTAAAAACAGTAAAATCTTAATCTTAAAAGTGTACTTCTGAGTTTCAAAAAGTTTTATGATTTAAAGTCGTTAACACTTATTTTTATTGTAGAAATATTTTATGTGGCGTGTCAAAGATGTTCACGTTTAGTTCGACAAAATATCATTTGTGAAAACATTTAACATATTAATTTTATCTTAATAAATGTGTACTTGAAGCACATTCTTTGTAGATTTAAAAAAAAATTTGAAATTGAAAGAATTACTGAAGGAAAGTTGATGTTAAGAATTCGAGAAATTGTAGAATACTCTATACATACTTATCAATTTACAGTTCATAAATGCTTACAAGTAATGAAAATCGTATAAAAATTTGAAATTTATATACCTATAAACTATTCTAAAATTTGAACGTCTATCTATGTCGGCACTGGAAAGGTTCGGCCGAAAAGGCTCTGACAAACAGACACCAACGTTTTTAATGAATAAACTTCGTACTTTTATTAACTCAATGTCGTAAATACGATTTTAACAAATGCAGTCTTAAAAATCAAGTGATTTAAAATTGATTCTACATTTTACTATATGTAAAAAATGAAAAAAAAATTAAAATATTTCTACCAGATATGTAATATTATACAGAATTAAAAAATACTATGTCTATTTGGAGCTTGTGGAATGTGGAATATGTGTAAAAAGGAAATGTAATTGATAATAGTTGAAAAAATATATATACTTGATTAAATAAATTCATTAAAACATTTTTGCATGGAAAGTTTTTTTTTTGAAATCCAATACCCAAAATAGAGACTTTTCTTATAAAAATCCATCCCATGCTACTTTCTATCCAAGTTAATTACTAATTGTATGAAAAAAGAACTATATATTTCAAACGGAAGAGATTTAGGTCCTAAAATTAGCTTAATTTTTCATTATAATTTTTTATTATAATTCCCAATACCACGACGTATAGATTGACATCGCAATTCCTACAAGCTATAATAGCCCTCATTTGCTTAATTATAACAGTCATTGGGTGAATCGCAGTAAAATTAATCACGAAGGGAATTCATTTTCAAGTTAAAAAATTATATTTTATTTAATAGAGAAAAATACGAGACGTACAGTTGAATCTATATAAATTCGCTGCAGTAAAAGCTAAAGTCACAATTAACGAAATCTCGAAGCACACTTGCTCACTCGATGACAACGCTATATGGATGTACAAGATCAGGCGCGTGAAGGCGTGTAACGCAACCTACTTTTCGATATTCGCATCGGTATGTGACTATACGCATAACTGAGTGACGAGGGACCGTCGCGTCCCATGGTTGATCTACATACAGCGCGATAACATATACAAGTTTTTCCAATCAAGCGCAGGTCGCGGCTCATTCTTAGATCGTGCAACATAGTTATTAAATTGCGGCAAATAAGATAAACTAATCTATATGTAGATTAGAAAACTTAAATGCGATAATTATATAACTATAAATAAGAAATGGTTTGAAAAATCTCAAGTATAAAATATACAGATATGTGTATTTCATATAGAAGTTAATTAAATCTGATTTTTATAAATAATTTGGAATATATAAATAAATAAATAAATTGAAATTATAAATATTTATATATTAATATAATATTTATATAATATTTATAAATTATAAATATTCATCTATATTTAATAATTTTATTGAATTAATTTTTTAAATTCGCGAAAGATAGAAGAACGCGACTTATGAATTTACAATTCCTTTCTTTCATTCCATGCATAACCTTTTCCGGACGCTGAAAAACACCGCAAAATTAGAATCGTTACCGCAAAATAATGTCGGCATAACTCATACATCGGGCTCGAATCGGCGAGAATAAAAGAAATGCAGCCTGCGGAGAATGTACGCAGGCGAATGTACGAGGAGGCGATTTGTAAAATCGGCGTAAATCAGAAGCAACAAAGATGTATAAACATAATCTGGGACCTTGACGCCCGGGCAAAAATCGAGAATATCACAAACCTTTCGGCTCCGCCGCGACTCGGCCAGTTTCCGTAAGATCATTACTGCGCGATACCGCTGAACGCAGGTTTGTAAACGGCAATCCCGAGATATACTCGGGGAAACCTCGCGGTATTTATGGAGTCGGGAAAAGAGCAAGAGGGACAGAGCGAGAGGGGAGGGTAGGGAAGGGAGCTCGAAATCCTCTCGCTCCTTCCTCCGTTTATCTTACCTCGCCTCCCACCTTCTCGCGCTCGAGCTTCGACTTTTTTTTATCTCGTCGAAGCAATGTCTTACAATTCACGACAACGTCCAGCCAGATAACATCAACCGGGTACAACGCAACAATGCGCCGCTTTCTTTCTCTCTCTCTCTCTCTCTCTCTCTTTCGTGTGCGAGTTCGCGCGCGAATGAGAGAGCGAGAGGTAGGGTTGTGCGACGGAGTCGCGCACGGCTTATGGTCTCTTGCGATGCGCATGCAAAGAGAGAGAGAGAGATAGAGCGAGAGCGACAGAGCAGGGGGGGGGAGAAAGGTAGAGCTTACCGGGCGGCGACCGTAAATGTTTAGTCCCTGTCGTAAATGAGCTTTGCCGCGGTTTTACGGCCCGCGTACCTCTCGCACACCTTCGTTCCTCCGCGCCTAACTCCTGTCTCCCTACGCCGATCGTTCTCCTTTTCTCCCTCGAGGATATACTTCTCGTTTTTCGCGCTCTCGCTCCTTATTCGCGAGCGCGGACGCACGACGGGCAATCAAAATCTCGGTTTTTTATTCGTCGCTAGACGTTCGAGCAGGGCTCTGATCAGCGACTGCTCCTGTCCCCCTCCCACCTATTTTTTTTTTGATTGGCACGTTCGTTAGGAGATTTTTTATACTAGTTCCAAAGCCATTTTAATTGAGTTGTTAATTGGCTGGAATTTTGTAGAAGTATTTTTTCATACTTTGTATGCACGATGGCCAGATCCAGTACACCCGGAGATGGGTCTACATACAAGTCACTTTGTGACTAAATATTTCGAAGTATATTGTTCGTTAGCTTTCTGCATTATTTCTGAAATCGCGTATTATAAATTTTGAAAAAATACAAATCGATAAGAATTTCCGTCGATAAACGTAAACAACGATGGTGATAGGTATAAATTTTCAACTGAGAAAAAAGTACGAGAGTAATTTACGAAGATCGATAAAACAAGTCTCAAAATTAAGAAGAACCTACGAATCCGCCAGCAGCTCAGTTATATATTTCGCGCTTGCTCGACGTAATACAATATCTCCCCTCCTCCGCTCGCCGCCGCCATACAATTTTTTCCGACGGTTCACCCGAGGATTTATTCGGGAAGATCGGGCTTTTTGATCGAGCCAATGCGCATATATATATATATATATATATATATATATATATATATATATATATGCAAGGAGCGGCGAAAAAGGCTCCGCGCGCCGGTGAGCTCGTGAGAATGGCCGACAAGTGCATATGTGTTCGCGCAGGCGCTCGAAAGGCAGGTTAATGCCACGGATACACGATCCTCGCGCGCGAGCCGGCATTGTTCCCTCGGTGCACTACATCAGTTCGCGATACATCAGGCCCGCTCTCGCGCGCGCCGCGACCTCGGCTGTAATGTAAGCCCACGCGCGTCGGCAAACGATTATATACGTGCATTTATATATATATACATATACACATATAATCGCGGGGGGCTCGACAGCGCGTCAAAATGTTAACTTATTCTCTATACATACGGCGGCAGATGTATGCACACTGTTCGTTTCATTATTTTTTTGGATTTATGTATTATTAGAAATACATTCTGCTGCTTTTTTTCTTAATTGTGAAGAAATATTGACTAGCTCAAGCGTATTCATATAGTCACTTTGTTTAAACTAAAAAGTATTTTAAATATAGTATAAAAAATAAAGTGTAAAATAATAATAAACACTTGCTTAGTTTCTCAATATTTTGCCAAATTAACCAAGTGTTTACTTGTATTTTGTACACTATTTCGTTAAAACGTCTTTCCTATAAAAGTATACATGATAAAACAGCATTTTTTTCATTAACTGTAAATTTATATTGAACAGTAAAAACTGTTATCAGAAGTAGAAATAATAGATAATAAATAAATAAATAAAAAATGGACGTATAAATAATATATATAATTATATTGATGAAGTTATCTGCTGCACCACAATTAATTTAATTAAATATTTTACAAAGGAAAATGATCTAATATAGCTTCTGCTGCTTTATAATCATACGCGCATCACTCAATATCAAATAACATATATCTTTGAATTGTCACTTAAATAGAATTTTATCAATCTGTGAGAGTTCGACGACAATAACAAAATTATTCATTCGTGAATCTAATAGAAAACTGAAAAGTCTAGTGAACTTGGACGCATCACCCTTATTCGTGTGAAGAGGACTATGTCATGTAAACCACCAATCACAGTGACAATATCAAATATTACTCGAGTGGATACAAATGCTTTCATTTAAATTTAAACAAGATAAGTGAAGAATTTAATTCGTTCAAATATTAATATTTATTTCAATAATAGTATCGTTCATTATGGTGATATTAAATTATGATAATATTAAATTAAATCTTCTTCTTAAGAACAAATATTGAGATATTTTCATAAGAAATCTTTAAAATCAAAATACGAATTCATACTTTGTCGGTAGTCAATATTATTAATAATAAATTTGTTAAGATTTTTTCTCGAATAAAAACTACATTGATTTAATGTTAACACTATTAAAAATACGTACAATAACAGATAAAATATCGGGTGTTAGAAATATGGACGTACGGCGTGTGAGAACACAGCTTACAGGTATAAGACTATACTATACAACCACACATACTATAGGATACCGCGCGATCTAATATAAATCTACTCGAATCTAATGCGCCTGTTATAATGTATATATATATATATATATATATATATATATATATATATATATATATATATATATATATATATAGGCTAGAAAAATGTATGATGACGCTGTTGCCGATGCTAAGACGGAAAAACGATGCTACATAGAAGCTGTGTTGGTGCAACGGCGATCGGCCAGCGTGCAAAAAAGGGGAGAAGGGCATAAGAGGTACCGAAGCCTTCGCTACCTCCCCCAATTTCCGAGAAACGCAACCGTCAAACACTTCCTCGTATATGCCAGAGATGTAATATTTTAATTTAATAAATATATTCTACGCAGTGACAGATATGAATTTAATATGTATAACTACCTGAATTCTTTTTTCACTCGTTAAAAGGGAAATGGGATAAAATCTAGGAAACGATTACAAAATAATTACAAAATTACAAATCATAAGGAAGCTTATGGAAGAAAAATTTACTTCGGAATTAACAGATATGGATAGAAAATAAAAAGAATGTTCAACTTCAATAAAATGTTCAACTGGTTTTCATCAGGTTAGGGATTATAATTATATTGGTTGTGCATTGATGAATTGGGCAATCGATAAATATTTTTGTAAATTTAAAAATATTACAATAGCTGTGAATATATTTGTATATAATTTTTTAAAATACATTTTGTTTATTAATTACAGCTTTATTTTAATCGTGAAAAAAAGTATTTTCAAAATAATATATATATAGGCTAAACGGTCGAAACTGTAGCGAAGCGATAAACAATATATTTTATCAAGCGTGGACGAATCCTCAAATTAATTATGTATTAAAAATTATATACGTCACATTAAATAATGCTTTGATAGTGGAACTCTGTAACTTATTTATTGAACGCAGCTCGTTCTCCGTATACAGCATGGCATATAACGCGCTCACTCATCCTCCAATGCATCTTCATTCGAAAAAAAATCCCGGCGAGATGCGCATCCGAAAGGTCAAACAAAAATTCACAGTCCCAACACGATCTCTTGATTAGATGCGGCATCAAAGTCTCAATAGCACAGTATATAACGCACGTACAGCGCGCAACGCTCAACGCTTTCTATATAATCCTACGTATACGCCTATGTTCATGGGTGCACAAGCTTGCGCGCGAGTGGTGGGAAGGGAAGATGAATGAGAGAGAGAGAGAGGGGGGCGGGAACGAGAGAAGAAAGACAGAGTGAAATGCAAGCTGCAAATGTTTCTCAGGCTGTTACAGATACTCACATAAAGAGGAGAATGATGCATGCCTCTCGATGGGTAATATAATGTAGGCGGCTAACGAGAAAGGGCCGAACTATCTCTCTCACTCTCTCTCTCTCTCTCTCTCTCTTTCGACTCGCGCGCGCGCGCGCGCGCGCACCTCACATCGAGAGCCACGCTCAAAGGGTGGATCCCGTAAATTCGTCCGAGTACTAAATCAATTGCGCTAGAAAGGAAGAGCAGGACGGAAGGATGCGCACTGGCGCGGCGGGCCAGATCGCGGTGGAGAGCGGGAGAGAAAACTTGCGCCCGATGCGCCCCGCGCCGATGGCCGATCTGTATACGGGAGATTGGTGAGAGAGAGAGAGCGAGAGAGAGAGGGACAGGGGGCGGCTCAGGAGGTAGGAGAGGGCCGAACAAGAGGCGCGCGGAAATCGCGAGAGAGAAAGAGAGCCGCGCGCTGCCCGCCTGTTATCTATAACTATCGGGACGACAAGGTATCCGCTTATAGGCACAAGACACCGGCGATAAATTGCGCTAAACTCGCACCTAGCGACGCTGGCCCCTTATCCTCGTCTCCTCGAGCCTCCCCCCCCCCAACCAACTCACACCCCTTCGGCTTTTGTCCATTGCGCCTTATATATATACCCGGATCGTTTCTGCGTACGCCTCTATGTAACGGCGCAAATTGTACCTCTCCTCTTTGTATATTTTCGCTCGGGACTTTTCACTGCCCCGAGTCCGCGCCTCGTCCGATGCGCCCGGAGCCGCCGAGCGTCCGTCTCCGCTTTGTTTCCAATTCCTTGTATTTACCTTCTGCGCGCCTTCTCTCGCTCCGCTGTCTCTCCCTCGTCGTCGCGTCTCGCCGTGCTAAGATTTGCTCAAATATCGCCGCTTTTCACCGAGTACCGCGGATTTCTTTCTTTTCCGGCGTAAAAATATACGTTTCCAGATTATTTGCTTCCTCGGCTTTCTATTTGTTTCTTTCAGTATGAAAAATTAGTCGTTGGCTTTTTTCGCTTGTCAAAAGAGTAAAATATCCCATCTTTAGATTCTGACTGGTGAGTATTGGATAACTTACAGGCTAAGTTCCAGTCAGACATAAGCCTCGCTACCGTGCGATTTTTCGCTCGTAGAACACTCTTTCAAGTTACTCTTCCAGAGTGATTTTTCCTTTTTTTTTAAATTTAGGCGCACGTTTTTATATGAAACTGTTTCGAAGTCTTCTAATGGAAAGGAAGTTATCAAGAAAGTAAACAAACAAAAAGTATTGTTGATAATTAATTTTACGTTATTCCCACCCGAGAATTACAACTTTCTTATGCTCTTTCGATTATTGTAATGTAAAATATTCTTCACTACTCGTATGCAAGAGAACTACCTATCCTGGGTTTACCTCCCGGGATTCCTTGGGACGTAAATCGTCTGTCCAATCAAATAATAATCTGCCAAATTAATTACGAAATATTAATTTTTTTATAAATAATTATGGACATGATATTAATTTAAGGAAGGCTAGAATATTAAATGAAATCATAATGAAGAGATAGAACATAATGCAGTTGTCAATTCGTAAATATATTTACAGATTTCAGGAAATGAAAGACTCAATGAAGGTTATGAATAAACGTTTATAGACTATAATTGATTTAATTAAAATATATAAGTTGTTGATAAATCAATTGGTAGCAAAGAAATAAAATAAACATGTTAATTCTGCTTGATTTCCCATCGTCTCTAATGATGGCATATACTATTTTCTGTTTAAATCTATCATAACATAATTATTCGGATTACATACGTGAAAATTAGTTTGCTGCTTAAACCATTATGTATGTATCGAACTAATCATATATTTTTCTGTCTAATAGTATATGAGATAACTATACAAAAATTGATTAACTTATTAGTATGTAATACATATACTGAATTATTAATGAACGATGTTTCATTTATATAAGGAATAATGATTTTGATACAATTTTGTTTTCACCCTTAATAAAACAACAACGGATATAATTTTTTTCAGGATAAAAATGATTAATACATGGATTATGAACAGAACCGTTCGAAAAAATTAAAATTACGGACCTATTTACCGACTACAAATTTGTCTTCTTATAATAATTTTAACCAAACTTTTTAAATACAGAATTAATCATGAAGATTAAATATATAAATAAAGCACTACTTGTACCAAACGACAAGTGCCGAAAAAGCATTTAGTCACTATTGTTTTCGTATAATGTTTCTATTATGATTATTATTTTCAGTTGCTTTATAATATTGTGTGGATTTGATTTATACCAAGTATCTTCTGTATTTCGTTAATAAAAGTTCGAAGGTAGCACATATATAGACTAAAGAACAAAGTTGAACACAGTAACTCGTTTTAAGTCCTGCAATAATGATTTGTGATCAAAAAAGCTGTTAGTATAAGAATATCTTTAGAGATGACACCGCACAGAAACGTAAAAAAACGTGAAAATATAGCATAAATGCCTGATGCTAACAATATCTTTTAATGCGATGTTATACAAAATCAGATTCCTTATTCTCATGTACGGTAAACGAAACTAATAATCTCTGGTCGACAATTAGAGCCAGCGTTCGTCCAGCCGATCTCGCCTGTTTCTCCTTGCACCCCGTTTGCGGTGCCAGCCGATCATTGCCACTCGCTCGGCTCAATGTTTCCGGCACGCCGCTGATCGAGTCACAAAGAGCCAGGCATCGCGCGACGTTTCGCGAGTGAGCGATATTTGTCGCGGCTCTCGATATCCGCGCACAGGCGCGTTGCTTTCCAACATGGGGTTTATATCGTGCTTACGGTCATATGCAAACTCGCGTCATAGCATAATGCGTTAGCTTGCGAATCTAGGGTCGTGGGTTCGATACTCAGCGGAGGTCGGAATTTTTTTCATCGCAGCAGCATTAAAATTTACAATAATTAGCCGAAAATAATTTATGAATGCGGTATGCCACAGAAATATATTTTTTTATTTTAAATAAATAAATATTAAAGAGTCCTTAATCGCAAAATTAGAATAATTTATTATTGGCGATTTTCTGACTAGAATCAGTCTAGTTTCTAGCGGTATACCTACCAAAATCTAAGCTCGTTCCCTATTAAAAATGCTATTAAAAGTGGGACAAATCGGAACTAGGATCAGACTAGATTTCCCTTCTGGGTTCGAACATTTGATAAGGAAAACTCACCCGATACTAGCTAGATTCGAGAATCAATTTCTTGATCGAGTTCGCGCGACGTTTCGGAGTGAGCGATATTTGTCGCGGCTCTCGATATCCGCGCACAGGCGCGTTGCGGGGAATCGCGTTACGAGTCGTCGCGACCTCTCGTCTTCGAGGACGAGTCCGCGCCCGCCGGAGAGGGACAACCAGTTTTCTCGACTCGATGCATGCGTAACGAGCCATACGTCATATGGGGCCGCTCACTCATTCTCTCTCTCTCTCTCTCTCTCTCTCTCTCTCTCTCTCTCTCTCTGCCCCCCTCCTGGCGCTTTTATTGCGACCGGCGAGCCGGGAGCCTGCGCCGGAGAGGCCTGCCTCGCGTCGCGAGCGACTCCCGCTTTCCTCGGCGACCGCGTCGAGCACGCTACAAATTTCCCGGACAATTCTCGTATATATATCGGAGCTAAGGGTGGCGCGAGGGAGGAGGGGGAGAAAAAATAACGCCGTTTTAAACGCGCGCCGCAGCGTCGACCGCCTCCGACGAAGCGACGCGCGCCGCTCGGTAATGGCTATACCCGCGAGAATTCACGTTAATTTGCGGCCGCCGGGCGCGTATTTATACTATTCCAGTAAATTGTATTTTGTTTGCGCGCGGCTGCCCCGGCGTTTTTTTATGCCTCTTTCCGTCGAACAATCCCATTAATTGGGGTTAGTTATTGTGTCGTTAAAGGAGATGCGGCCGCATACTTTGATTTTATTTAAATTGAAGGCGTACTGCCTGAGTTATTAATCATTACAATAAAATAATATTCAATTTGCATAGGTACACACACGCACGTGCGCGCGCCCGCGCGCGCATACACACACATACGAGCAGAGAGATAGAGGGAGAGAGAGGGAGAAAGAGAGCAAGAGAGAGGGACATACACATACACACACATACACACACATACACAATCATTTTGATATTCTTTCTTCAATAATTTTGATACTCCTGTATCGGTTGTTTAGCTTCAACAATTTAAAGGAGTAAACAACGTTAATTTTCGTAATAAAAAAAGCAATCGAAATACTTTCCAAACGTTGTATATAAAATTTATTTTAGTCGACATTATTAGACGGGTTTAAGATCTACACGTATTTAATTCTAGATGATTTAATACTATAATAGGAAGTACATAGAAAATCAAAATTCATTGACCGTAGATTTCGAATATAACCGATACGTAAAATGAGCTCCAATTTGAATATGTTCTTATTAAATTCGTTTGTTTCGTATAAATCGAGGGAATTCGATTTGAAAATTTAGAAAAGCTTTTATACATATATAAATGCTTTTTTAATTAATTATTGATTAATTATAATTTTAAGTGTTTGCTGTTTTTGTAAATACAATTCCCTCTACTCATACTCAACGTTGAAAAATAATATTCTCCTATTATTTTTATTGCGTTATAAATAAATATGTGTAATAAATTTGTTTAATATATTTAAGAACATATCTTGTGATAAAGTTTGCAAAATGTTTATATCTACTTGTAATAATTTCGATATAAATAATTGACGTAGAAATTTAAACATAAATCTAACGAATATCTACCTATGGACTATATATATATATATATATATATATATATATATATATATATATATATATATATTCCATTTAAAAGAGAATTGCAATTAAGCGCGTATGAATATCTTCTATTCGTTTGCCATTAGTCCTGACGCAAAGGTTTCGGTATGTAAAAACAATCATTCCCTATAGACGTCGTGCAGTCGCACAAACGCGGGGAGAAAAGCTTTTATCGTCTCTGGTCGGGTCCTAGGTATTCTTCGCAAACTGAAATGACTCCTTGGATCCGTATATGAACGAGTCTGTCCTAGTGTGTGTGTGTGTGTGTGTGTGTGTGTGTGTGGCGAGGCCTTTGCATACGTGCAATTTAGATGTACCCAATTAGTTAAGAGTACGCCGGTAATGAGTTTTAGTAGCTATTGACAGTGGTTGTCCGGGCCCTCTCTATCATTAGCAATTCTAAACGGCCCTGTCTCTCTCCCCCTCTGTCTCTCCTTCTCTCACTGGTTCGGCGTGAATCTCAAAGGACAGTTAGTCGTTAACTCGCCAGATGACGAGCTTGAGCAATAATTGCATACTCCGTGGATGACGAGCGCGTCAAACGTGTATGCGCGTGCGCGTCGCGAAAAAAGAAGTTCCGAGTATGGAGTTCCGGATTTTCGTCAAGTGTCTGAATTCTCTACTACGATAGAGAAAGAGACTAGAGGAGGTCTTTGTACCGCGAAAATTAAGTTAGCTGTAGAAACGACGCAAAAAGTTCAAGATTTCATTGTCTATCTAGTTTCGCTTCCAATAAATTAAGTTAATAATCCTTAGAAAATAGTTCTTATTCGAGCTTCGTTTCAACAAGTTTTATTGTACTAAACCTGAATTTATTAATACTCTGAACACTAAAGAGTATGTAACTTACAAATGTTCTATTTAATTGAAAATTACTGATAGAATCAATACCTAAGCTACTATTAT
Organism: Sycobia sp. Sy_11; assembly: GCA_018907035.1. Lineage (NCBI taxonomy): Eukaryota > Metazoa > Arthropoda > Insecta > Hymenoptera > Epichrysomallidae > Sycobia > Sycobia sp. Sy_11. The sequence continues at coordinate 1,979,869 of JACCIC010000071.1, read as the reverse complement.
AGGCAACTTTTATATTTTTATATTGAAAAAAGAAGGATACAAGTGAGTAATGGAAGCATCAGATGAAAAAATTTAATATATATTTTCAAAAATGCTTACTTATATAATTTAGATTGTTAATACTCTAATTCAATATGTAGATTATTGTCTACAGGATGGGACATAAATACGGTTTCTTCATTGTACATACAGTTTAAAATATTGTACATACATATATTTTGAAAATGGAATAATATTTGATACAGACACTTGTGATGGCTAATTATGCAGGCGAATACATAGGTTCGATATCTCTCGAATTTTATTCAAATTCTCACTCACGACACGGATGTTCTTTCTTTGAACATCACATTACAAAACTCATCATCGACTTATACCAGGATATACAAACAGTGTATAAGATTATACTGGAATAAAAGAACTTTATTCGATACTTGGAGTATTAACATTATCACTATGTGCGATATTTAATAAGCCAGTAAGGGTTGCTTTTATAAATAAAATTATTTTTTTAGTTCAATCATTTCAAATTGAATGAAAAACTATCTCGAGCGATATATATATATATATATTTGTAGGTATCCGCGCAATCATATATTTTTCTTTCATATAGTATAAGTATCGGGAGAAACTTTTCTACAAGGTAACACATTTAGCTAGAGAATGTCCGCTTCTATCAGCGCGACAGCGCGCGGGGGTTAAATAAAGCAAAAGTTTTAATGGCACGCGTATCCGTTGTTCCGATTGATATCTTAATGCGACCGGATTTTCAAGTATTATAGTTATATAGTAGCGGTGCGACTCGCGCGTGCACACACGCACGCACAGGCACGCACACACTCACACACACATACAACGTTCAAGCGCCTCGCGGATGAATAAGCCTTGGCAAGCGATAAACCTCCGCCGCGGCCGATCCTTCGAGTTTAGATGATTTGTTTCCCTCCTTACCCGCCTGTTCTCTTTTAGCCTCGGCCGCCTATATTATGTGTGTGTGTGTGTGTGTGTGTGTGTGTGTGTGTGTGTGTGTGTGTGTGTGTGTGTGTGTGTTCCAACCCCCCGCGCACTACCGACAAGTTGGCGGTATATATAATAATGTCGGCGGTAATGGAATCTTATGGTATATGCAAAAACCTATATAATATACATTACAATCGTTGTTTGGCTCTCGTGCATTCGTTATAATACATATTACGTGCCATTCGTTCGCACACATACTGGCTATACATACGCGGAAAAACAAATCTGTAATATATATATATATATATATATATATATATATATATATATATATATATATGTATATATATATACAGCGTGAAAGTGTCTGGCGCAATGGGGGAGATTGCGGGCGCGCAGCCGCATTTGTATTTTTTTTCTTTCTTGCCTTGGATCGCCGTAGATGGGCCGTTGGCGAGTTATATGCGGACGCGTGCGAAAAATTGATAATTTTCTCGTCGTCTCCGAAAATGGAGAAAATGTTTCGGTGAGGTTTCTTTCTCCGAGCTTACGTATATATCGGTTTTTTTCTCGATCCATCTCAATTTCTTGAACGTGTCTGAAAATGCATCAAATCCGGATCAATTAATTTTCTACACTTGGGACTTTTTATTTATTTACACATATACGTAGTTTTTGCGAGATTACGATATCGTAATTGTTTCCACATTTAGTTATTTGATATAATTCTTTATATTGATAGCTTTTGACTTAAATATTGTAAATTATATATAATATAAAATTTAATATATTTATTAATATAAAATATATAATACAAAATACTTAAATTTGGTAAATATTGTAAATAGCGTTGAAAAAAGCAGCACTCCATTTACAAAAATTTTGCAAACTTATTAAATTTAGTCCGTTTAAATTAAATTTGATCTAATAATTGTTTAACTAAATAGACTTTTATGCCAAATACGATAATTAAAATACTTTTGAAAATGTGATATATTTTGAAAACAATCATTGTTTTACGAATTTGTGAAATGGAAAATATATTAAACACATACTCTTTTATCTTTAAAAAATAGAATCAGGAGAAATAATGAATCGTAAAAAGAAAAACTGCTTTGGACATCTTTTTTACAAAATTATTTTAATATCGTATTAAGCTATCGTTGCAATATATATATATATATATATATATATATATATATATATATATATATATATATGTTCAAATGGACTTAAAAAACTTTAAAAAGGATGTTTTTAAGGATGAACAGACATCCACCTTACCGACAACATTCACTTCAGATCTTCTAGATATTTACCTATTCGTCTTCAAGAAAACTTTGAATTTATGCCCGACTTTCATATTTACTTAAACTATTTCTATTAGTTGACAATAGTATAATTAATAGGTAGATATATTCATTAGAATTATAGAAAGAATGTTAGCTGCTAAGTAAATAAATTCATTAATCCAATTCATGACATATATAAATTGATTGATTATAAGGTGGATCAGTTTAAATTAATAAATATTTCTATCGGTCTTACAGTCTTTATAATATATTAACTCAAATAATGACAGTCAGACTTTCCTTGTTTATTTTCACCCCCAAAGAATCTGAAATAAAACTTTTTGCTACTATAAATTATATTAAATATATATATATATATATATATATATATATATATATATATATATATATATAAACTTGAATGATCGTTCGTCGAATAATGCACGCGGCATCGGTGGCGGCGGCGCGCGGAAGTCGAGCGCGCGGCTTTTACGGTGAAGTGCGAGCGCGCTAGATATAAATAAAAATAAAATAATAAATAAAATAAAAATAATAAAAACAATATTCTATGTTAGTAAAGGACAACCTGACTTCTCCCACCACCTTAAATTTATATTCACCTTTGGTATCCGACATTTCGAACCGCTACGATTCATCCTCAGGAACTAAACTGTTAACTGTGGATCAATTTATATTTCATATTAATTGTTCGGGCCACTTGCGCTCCATATGTAACCAAGCGAGCGAGATAATGAGAGTGAGAGATAGAAAGAGAGAGAGAGAGAGAGAGAGAGAGAGAGAGAGAGAGAGAGAGAGAGAGAGAGAGAGAGAGACCGAAGTACGAATGCGTCGGCCGGAGCAGATGGGGTCAGCTCAGGTAATCATATATCTGCGTATAGAAACGGCCGCGCGACAAAGTTCGCGCGGACTTTCTGTCGCACACTTTTTGTTCCGGTTTTTGATTGGACGGCGCAATGGTCGTATGGGTTGGTGTTAGTTTTCCCGCTTTTCTTGAGAAGACTTTTGAAGACAATTTTAATTAATATTTAGACGCCGCGGTGTTAGGTCGCATCTTTTTCTCTCTCTGGTTTCGTCGCCGTGTTTAAATGAGATTTAGCTGAACCGTTTTCGTGCACTGATCCGTTTGTGAGGCTCTTTATCAGAGCTCTGAGTGCATACTGTGATGGCGTAGTGTGTCGGTATCAAAGGAGTAGCGACGGTATAGTTCGCTGCGCTATTAGAGGTCGTCCCGAGCCTCTGGGGTGTTGCCGACACTTTCTGCCCTCAGATCGGCAACATTGGCGTAACTGTAGTGCTATTGTCCGAGACGTCGGAGCTACAGTACGCCTAGGATTTTTGAGGGCAACATCTTCCTGTACCTTGGTAAAGAAATCCAGTTTCCTTTACCTTCAAATCTATCTTATAGCGAATATCGTCGACTAAGCGCAAATCACGTAAGTGTAAACTACGGGCTAAGCGAGCTCTTTTTTAGTTTAGTGTTATTGTAATATCATGTCGCGAGCGTTATCTTTATATAATTAGTCTTAGATCTTCTTAGTATTAGATATATTTTAGATTTAAAATATATACCAATTTCACCACGGTCCTGTCCTTATGTTATGTAATTATAGTTTTGTAAATATAGTTGTGGTATTTAAATGGCTTTTTCCCCACATGGGACTGGGATTTTTTATGCCGGATAAGTACCACAATCTTTTATTTTAAATTAAAATTTATTATATAGATAAATCTTGTGTTGTTTGTTTATGCTTTATCGCACGCCTAACCCAACAAAAAATATCCACTTATTTATTTGTGTTATTTGGATTATTAGTCTGCATTGATATTCTATTTCTTTAAAATTCAAACATTAACGATTTAGCTAAAACAATAAATTAACAACGTTCTTTGCTTTTGAAAATTAAAACGAGTATTATAGGGAGAAATATTCGACTCGGGAGATAAGACAGTGTCAGCGCTTTCTCAGAAAATCGCAATTCTGACATTGAAGCATATGGAAATAATAAAATTGTCGCCGCGAACGCGAAGCGTTCCCTCGCGCAAGTGTTTAAGTCCGCTCCTGCCTGAGCTCACGGCATCTTCATCCATCAAAGCCCTCGGCGGGAACGCGACTATGGCTCTTGCCAGGGCACGCTCGGCGCCAGGACTTCTCGCTTAGTACATATTTCTTCTTCGGCTGACTACTGTACGTATATGTATACTACATGCGTATACGCACATATTTGTGCGTGTGTGTGCACACACGTGCGTGTGTATCTATGATGCTTAGATTCGCGGAGCGAAAGCCTACGATGGACGTCGTCGGTTGCTTTATCTCGCACACAGGCCTTCCTCGGTTCCGGGGGAAGGGATAGGGCGAGGGTAAGGCGAGCCGAGAGACGTGTCTCGATATGTATGCCGCGACGGGAAAGAAAGAAGAAGCTGTTGTATCTCCAACGCCTCGAAGTCCGAGAACCGTGACATCCTTTAAGCGGAAACGCTGCAGTTTAACCCTTCCTCTTTTTAGAACGCTCGCGTCTATATATTATGTACCTGCGAAATACAGAGTTTTTACAGCTTGGGAACTTCTCTTTGGGAACCTCTCCTACGGGAGAGAGCAGAGATAGGTTCCTTTGAGAACTTGCATTCTGGCATTCCCGACATCACCGAGTCAATAGTTGTTATTTATTTGTAGGTTTGTTTATTTTGGATTTTGACGCCAGGAATGAGATTCTTTGGCTTTGTACAGTGAAAATAAAGTAAAATAGATTTTTGCATTACGAAAATGTTGATGCGTGCGTTTTATAGTTTCTATTTATCTTTGTTTATGAAGCATCAATAGCATGATTTTTATTATATATATATATATATATATATATATATATATAATAATTATATATATATATATATATATATTATATATATATATATATATATATATATATATATATATATATAATTAATTTATAATTTATAATTAATAATTGCACCCGAGTGTAATATGGATTTTTAAATGCGTTACGCGTATGTGCCTATACGCATGGCATCAGCAAAAGTTTTGTAATCTTGAAGAAGACTAAGGAAACAATTTAAAAAAATTCATACATGCTATATAGTTGGAAGAATAGTTTTTAATGAAAATTCTTTTACTTTTGGTAATAAATGCAAGGATGCAATCATTGAATAACCTTTCCAATAAAAAATTTTCTTATTTTCTTCATTATGCATCAGTTGAAGTCCAAGGTATACTTTTGGCGTTAATGGATTATTGCATCTCCGATTAACGTTTATACGATATCAACTTAACATGGATTGACAAAATGTCATAAGAAATGTATATAGGAACATCAGACATAGTTTCAGTAGCCACGATTTACTTTAATTTCATGCTTTTACAAATCCCATATAGAATTAGAATTAGAATTGTATTTATTAGATATAAAAAAGTTCTAAGTGACAAAATTTCTTTTACTACACTAGATAGTACAGTAGATTGGATTAAAGAATTATCATTTAATGGTATTTTATATCATATACTTCTAAATATATTAGAAAAAGTACTACGTATAAGAACAGTAGATCGTCAACCTTTACTGATCTTTACTGAACAATTGTTAACTCGCTTAACCTGAAGCCAATCCATTACCGAAATATTACGAGCTCATAGTGATATTTCCATTGATTCGATAATTTTTGTTTTATCTACATAAGTTGAAGATATATGCTCTCTTGTTAAGAATTAAACAAATTTTTTTATCAAATTATATTATGACAGTATTATTTTTAATTATTTATTCATTATTATACTTTAATAGACTATACCATCTATAACTGACATAGTAAGTATATTGGATCTGTAAATTAAAAATTATCATTTAAAATATTGCGCATCGCTTAATATGGGTTTTGCTCACAATTTAGACAATTTTTTGTCAGTATCTTTATCCCAGAAAGGCATTGAAAGAGTGGTTGCATAGATTTTCTATTGATAAATATTAGAAAAGATTCAGTAGGTTACAACGAAATCCGGGAATCAAATATGTGATTCTCTTTTGAAAAGTCAACAATGGCAACTGATCCTAATTATATTCTTTTTTGTGTATTGTCTTCTTTATGGTTGTTTGTAAGTATTATTGGTTGGGTATTAAAGATTTAAAATTTTATAAACAGCATTACGTCATTTATTTTAAACATGTATAGGAGAAGAGTATCCTTAAAGATAGTAAATGTGTCGTCTCTCTCGGTGTCTTAAGCGTTGCCTGTAAGTAAAAACGGTATACACGAATTCACATGATTTCACTTAATACGAAGCGGTTTTGAATCTTCATCGACATTCCTTTACTTTTCACCTTTCGAGTTAATGCCGAAAAGAACAATACGACTGACTGCGGCTACCATAAAACAAACAAACGCCCCGCTTATATTAATCAAATATAAAATACGACCAACCATTTAATAAACCTACGACTGTAATAACGCGGCATTCCATTAAATTAAGTTGGAGCTCCCCAACCTCCGTCCACATAATAGGAAAGTTAATAGTTTGCGCGGCAAAAGTGCGCCCGAGTGCAATATGGCTTTTTAAGTGCGTCGCGCGTGTATGCCTATACGCGCAGCATCAGCAAACGGGAAGAAGACCGTCGTCGCGGGCGACCTCACGGGGCCCCGATGGCGTGGTCCGGCAATAAGTGGGAGCTCTCGCGGGAGGGCTCGATAACGCACCGGAAAATCCCTGCCGAAGCTTAAGGCTACAAGGGCTTTTATATATATATAGGCACGTACCGCACTTAAAGAGCTTGCGTTCCGAAATAAAATTACGTGTTTAATGCCTTTTACAGAGGCAACCTATTCTTTACTCCGCACCGCAAGAGGCGGCGCGACGCGACGGTACGCCCGCCGAGTCCTTTCCTACGTATATTCAATATATGTATATGTATATATATATACATATATATATATATATATATATATATATATATATATATATATATGCATATGCGTATATGAGCACACATTCACATCTTAAGAGTGGATAAGCGACAGGTCTGCGCGCGCGCGCGCGCGTACACAAGTAGAACCTTATTTATGGCGCTGTTTTGTTATGACCGGTGGCATATAATTATCTCGGAGATATTTCGGTGCCGTTATATGCAGCGCGCGCGCTCGCCGATAGATAAAGAAAAATTATTGCTCGGTAGTCCAGCCGCACGTTGTTACCGAACCCGTTAAAGCACGATTTATTCGAACCCGGGGTTTGTTCTAACCGAGGCTTTGTGAATATATATACAGACACATCGGGCGCGTAAATACATATATAGTGGCGCGCCAAGGTGCGAAGGTCTCGTAATAATGGGGTGCGCGTTTCAATGGATGTGTCAACGTGCCGTGGAATTGAAATTCGTTGGCAGCGCCTCTTATTTATATACGTATAATATATAATAGTCCTATATAGCTATATATGTACTCCTAAATTCCAACTGATACGTGTACTTATGCATCTATCTATATACACGTAGATTTGCACGGATCGTTTTCACGTTATCTCATTGGCTATTTACGAAATCGATACTATAAATTATGATAGGTACTGCGTCGTGCCGTAGCAGATTCCTAATTATCCTTGATTTTATATGAAATTCCATACTAGCAGTATTTTCCTTACCATACTAACCGTAGGGCGGATTATTCTTCAATTGTTACCACTATTTCCAATTACCTCTCCTAGCAATTTAAGAGGTGGCATCAATAGATAAAAATTAAAGGAAACAACAATTTTTTTCAAAGGAAACATTTATTTCTTAATCTAATCTCCATTCCTCTTGAAACGTTTCATCGAACGATATTTCAGTTTTCTATTCGCGCGGAAAGGAAGTTTAATTCAATCGGAGATAATAAATATACTTATGTCTACAAAATGGTACTAAAATGACATAATTCATAATTAGCTCAAAGTAACATAATAAATTCAAACTTCGAGAAAAAGTATCATATTTCGTGAAATTAATTTCGAGAAGTAGAATATTTTCTACCTGGATTAATAGGTTCCAAGTAGAAATTAAAACACGTCGATTAGTTTGAACGCGAATTCTTTGCCTTTTAGCGTGATCACATATCTGCCTTTTTTCAGGCTTTTAAACACAATTGTATGATTTACAACTTTATCCATTTATTACGTATTGTGCATTATTATTATCGTGTATTAGTTTTCTATAAAAAATGTTCAGTTTTGCGTTTTCTCTGAAAATATAGTATGATTAGTTTATTATGGACTATTTCGATATAGAGATCGAAATAACTTGTTTATTTTCACCTCGTCAAGACAATTGTTTAGAGAAGTTTAGTTTAGAAAACAAGACAATGATCGTATGGGACCAATTTGGAGTATAAGGTGGATGAGAAAGTAACTGAGACATCAACATAGACATCACATTCTAGGCTCATTTTGAAGATAACGAAATACCTCTCTGAACCTACTAACAGAAAAAAATAATATTTTCCTCAATATAATAATTTGCACTATTATTTTATTGTATATACATATATAAAATATCAAATGAATATTTTATATATAACAAATTATATCTATGTACCCGTTATCTTTATATAATTAAAATAAATTAAAATAATTAATATAATTAAAACTTATATAAATTATATTAAATCTAAAATTCTATAAACTTATACGTCCATTATATTGCATATATGTACCTTATTACAATATATTTCTGAAATATGATTGCTTTAAACGGTCTTACATCTGCTGTTACTTATAATTGACGGTGAATCAATAATCTTCACCTGAAACGCCAACGAATACACACATTCTTATTTAGACGCAGAAACCGCGAAAACTACTCGCCCCTCTCGAATAAAGATCTCGCGAAATCGCAGGTGAAAATAGGGTTCGTTAAGCAACAACAGCGATTTCAAATGAAAAATCTCTCGATGCCATCGTCCGAAACGTTTCATTTACAAGGATGCCTTTAAATCCTTCGCGAGCGTATGAACACACAGAACAGCCTCGTCTTTATCCGCGCCTCCGCTTATATATTTCCTGCGCGAGTACAACAAGAGAGCGCGCGCATGCACGGAGAGAAGAGAACCGGACAGATCGCCAGACAAATTATTTAAATATTTTTCCGTCCCTCGCGCGCGCCCGACTACACAAATACACGCAACTAACGGTGCGCGCTTCGCCAAGAAGCGATAGACAAGCTACTCGAGCACCCCTCGCCAGCGCGCGTATATATCCGATAAAGCAAGCTCGCGCGAAGAAAGAGAGCCCGTGTGTTCCCGTGCATGTGTGTGTGTGTGTGGGCGCGCGCGCGAGCGCACCTCTCCGTACGTCCGTATAACGCGCGCGCGAGAGGGAGGTAGAGAGACGTATGTAGCAAAGAAGTTCCTCGACGTCTCCACTGACGCCGCGTTCGGCGAAACGCACGGAGATGCGCATCCGACGCGCGAGAGCGGCACATAAGGGAAGAAGGAGCCGCGCTATCGGCGCGGCCGACCCCGACGGCGCGAGGAGGAAGGGGGAGGGATCTCGGCGTAGTCCGATTGACCTTCGAGCGCGCGCGTCGGTACACATATCCAAGAAGAGGCGAGCCTTCGCTTTTGCTTCCGCCGGGCGCGTAATATATACATATATCTGCGTACGCATACGCTCGCGCGGGGATGCCAAGGCGTACGCGCATTACTCGCTTAGATAATGAAGATATCAGCGGTGCGGGGGGAGGGATTAAGTAATTTATTCGACCCGTAAAAAGGGAGGGTTTATTGTTTCCGAGGCGCGCGCGAGCCTCTTTCCCGCGCCGGCTAATGACGCGGCCGTGGATCAATCTTGGACGAACGTCCGCGATCGAGGGGTCCACGGAGAAATGGTAATGATTATTATTATTGTTGTTATTATTATTACGACGCGCGGCGCCGGCGAGCGTTGCGTCGCGCGCGGAGGTACGATCGCCCTCGCGCCCCTTATAAAACACTGTATATAGCTGTATAAAATCTAATAGGGAATTAAGGGCGGGAGAATTGCAGCGGCCGAACGAGGCAGAGGCGCGACCGCACTTTTATTCGTAACCGGAATGCGCGATTGCATAATAATGCGGCTCTGTTACACGCACACTTACAGAATGGGCAATTTGTTTGCGCGCGCACCGGCGCGTCCCTCCGAGGTGGCCGAGCGATAAATTTCATCGTAATGCACGCTTTCAACATTTTGCGCGCCCCCTGCCCAACGTAATTTGCCCGTTAGAGCGCGCGCTTGTATAATTTCTTCTCCGGGGATTCATTATTATTAAGCTTGAATAATGGACTTCTTCTCTATTATACCGATCAATTTTCGAAGGAGCGCGAATTCACTTTAATCTGCTTCATTTTCGTTTCGCTTGCAATTTTCCATCGGCCGCGTGTTCTACCGAAAAGCAGCTTTCGACAACTTCTTCGTCGTATTGGTCGATTAAAATTTTTCGCTCTCTAGCAATTTTCTGCTATTGTAAAACTCTGAGCTTAATTCGATAAGCGCGGAATACGTAATTTTTAACGACTTTGGCGAGAGGCAATTGGTTGATCGTCAACTAAAGGTGTAATAATTGCGCGAAGCACACCCCCAGGGCAAGTATGCTTGCAGTAGTCCCAAATTTAGACGAATTCAATTCTATTCGAAGAGAGCCTCTGACAATAAGTCTATAAAAGCAAGCTGCTTAATTTTTAAGAAATACGCTTCTTCCACCGGTCGCGGGCGAGAAGTCGTCTCGACTTTGTCGCTCTTCCTCTTTCCTCCACTCACCGCCATCGCTGCATCCGATCCGTATAGAAGCGCGCGTTAACGCTCGAGCGGCTCGACGCGAATAAATCACGGCATCACGCGTCGATTCCCGACCCTTTTGCTCCCCCGAAAGAGCGCCGAGAGAAAGAGTCGAGGGGAGGGGGTGAAGAGGGTGAGGGGCCATATAAGACAGCGCACGCTATATACGCCTGCGTTGGCTACTCAATCCAATTTGCGTCAGTCCAGGAGCAGCGCGCCGCTGACGACGGTGATGCTCCATCTGATTCTCGTTTCGCGGCGAGCGACATCGGCAACTCCGAAACGGCTCTCCCCGAGCTCGCGTGCGAGATTCTAACTGAAACGCGAATATAAAAGTCCAAGGTTCCCACCCCCCGCCCCCGTGCTTTTTGCTCGCCACTCTCCTACCCGCGGAACTGTATGTCGCGGCTTGCGGAGCATTTACGTCGACTGTCGGATCAATTGTCTGCCACTATAATTTACCGTCGACCGTACGGAATCTATTGCAAAGAGACTATTCTCTATGAAAGTTTTTCTCGTCTAAGTGTCAAACAATACACTGTTTTAAATTCTATGTAAAATTTGTTGTCAAGAGAGAAATTCTATATTTGACATAGATTTTGAGAATTGCTTTATAAATAAATCGAGTTTATATATATTTAATAAAAATAAAAAACTATTTTAATTTTACGGTTCTAGGAAATATATTTTTTTGTCTATAATTTCGCTGACAGCACAGTCAGATTATCCTTCATTGTAGTATTAATCGTTCTTGTATATCTTAGAATCTATGAAACCTATACCAATAAAATACATAATTTTATGAATTAATTATTTATCATAAAATTATGTAGGATGTTTTTCAATTCAGTTTCTTAGAGTTCGTTTTCGAAATCCATCTTAGAAATGATTTTAAAACAATCGATTTGTTAACAAAAGTAAAGTGCTTCACTGTTGTGCTCACTCTGTCTCACTCTAATCACTTTGATAAAGAATATATTTGTAAAGCTAATAGTCAAAATTTAAAATCGAGTCATGGAATAGAGGAAAGACGAATAGTCCTTGACTATCGATTTTGCAAAAAAGTATTTGAAGCATTGTCACCAATTTTTTTTTGTTTGTCACCAAGTTTTCTGGTTGTATAAAATTCATCGGATATTAGTTTTTGGACTCATAGTACTTTTTAAGCTAAACTTGTTCGATTTTTTTTTAAAATGTACAATGATCTTACTTTTGGTCGATAACATGACCAGTTTGTTCACCATTAATAGAAAAATTCACGTTTCTTTAATAATATAAAAAAATAACGACAAAAAGTTCTACCAAATATTTATGAAAAATAATAATGAAGAAAATGTTGAACTAGTCTTTTTAGACTTCATTTTCTATTTGCTTAAAATAAACACAGACGTAATATTAATGAGTCAAGAGAAAGCCAAGTGAAGAAAGAAACCAAGATCTGTCGAACAATTCCTTCGCCCGCTTCTCCGTTCTTCTGAGTATATGTATATATATATATATATATAGACGAGTGAGTTATACGCAATGGCTTTTTTTATTCTCTTTCCTTTCCACTTTCTTTCCCTCCCTCCCTTCCCTGACAAGGCCCTCGCGATTCAGCCTAGAGCCCACGGCTGCAACCTGCAACAGACGCGCTCGAGCAGCTCGCCTCGCTGCCCTGCTTTATTCCACTTTAAACGGTCCGTCAAAGTCACCCATTACCATTTCGTTTCACGCGAAGCATTTATTTATACCATACGGCCTACCCGGCTTTTATTTATGGACGTCAATTAATTATCGCTGAATAATGAGCGTGGCCCGCGCGCCCGCCACCGCGATCCAGCCGAGCCTCTCGAGTACAAGGAGACCGGGCGAATACATTAGTAGCGAATCGAACCATTCTTCCTGCGCGGGTACGCGCCGAACTCCTTGCCCTTCGATCCAACCTTCTTTACTTGTAAACCGAACGCCTTTTTCTTTTCTTACCTCGCTTTTTCCTTCCGTGCGAGATTCGTGGGACCATGTGTCTTTTCTTCTCTTCGCTTTTACCCGCAGAATTCGTAACGTAAGCGCCCGATCCTTTTTTGATGATTTTTCTCAGAACACCGAATCTTGCTGTCTGTTGGATCAAAATTCTTAGCAGTAAAAACGAAAAAATATCACCGATAATGATATTTTTTGGTTTGAAATAGTATTAATGCGTTTTAATAATGTGTGAAGTACGTAATACTCTTGTGATTACCCTAATGTTCGGACTTTATACCGTCGCAAAGATAGCCCAATATGAAACTTATTCCCCCTCCTTCGTTCAGAAGTGAACTATTTCAGAAGATAACAACAAGATTAAGAAACATTTACAAAAGATAGCCGTTCGATAAATGCAAATTCAATCAGTAGTTGCCCTCGCACGTCAGTTCTTGTTTTCAATTCTCAAAATACTCCAATGATAGATCCAACTATCTTCGAAGAATCTAATTTTTAAAGCAAAACCAATCTAGATCATACGCACTCGTGAATAGACTCTACTGTACTCTACTAGCAAAGCCGATCTCTTCGAATCCCACTCCCATACACAATAGAATCCCGGTAATTCCACATCTGCACGTAGAACGTCCACAATTCTCAAATGGGCTCTGATTTTTTCTATCTTTTCTAAAATATAGAAAATTTTTAACGTACCAGAGCAGAATATTCAAAAAAGTTTTTATATATGTTTCTACATTTAGCATTCCAAAAAACATAAAGAAATCATGATCTATCTTGCGCAAATGCTTTTCTAAATGTATGACTGTGCATAATCATTTTTAGTGCTTTAAAATAAAAAGAAATTCGTCAATAGCTTGAGTTTAATTAAATACATGAAAAAATTACTATTTTTAATTTAAATAAAATTATAAACCGCAGTTAATCAATTTATTAATCAATATATCTCGAGGTAGAATTTGCGACCGAGGTTATTTCTTGAGTTGTACTCTTCTGTAATATATTTCTACTTGAGGTTGAAGTGCCGTACTATTTTCATCTGTTGAAAAATCTGCGTCCATTGCAAAAAATGGAAAACATATTTAAAAATAAAGTCAACATACTTGCAATGAATAAATTCTCATTTTTAACGTATATAAATATGGAAGTGGTTGTTAACAATAATTAATGTGTTACTACACTAGTTGTCAATAAAGTAATTAACGCGAATGCAAAATGATGCTAATTTATAAATCCCATTCGCGAAAGTGTTACAATGCAGCTTGATAAATTCTTAAACAAGCGAAAAAATAAATAAAGTAATAAATCAACTTAAAGTCAGCCGCTAAGGTGTTCGGTAGAAAATCGGCGTAAAGCAAGATGTCCGCGAGAAGTGAGTAAGCAATCTCTCAGGACCATTAATCCTACATTCAAAAACTCTGCATCTCTCTCTCTCTCTCTCTCTCTCTCTCTCTCTCTCTCTCTCTCTCTCTGCGTCGGGTGTAAATAACGAGCCAAAAATATATCCATATTGATTCAGCGGCAGAGTGTTGAGCATTAGCAAAGGCAAGCGAGATATAAAATAAATTGATACAAATAGCACGATATTTTTAATTTCCGAGCGAGTGCGCGAACGCGTACGGCGGCCGATAATTGCGCGCTATGGCGCGCGCGCACCTCTCCGCCGTGGCCGCCGCGCTAACTAATACCGATAATAATCGATTTCTCGCAGCGCACGGTGCCCGCAACACGTGCCGTCGTGAATCACTCCCCGCGTCGCCGTGGCCGGTACACACATTATACACATACGCGCGAGCGGGCGGCGTCAAGCGCTATCGTGTCGATTTCGCCTCCCCCATCCCTGGCGAGCGCTCCTCCTTGCCCCCCTCGGCGCGCGGCTCTCGCCTATGGGGAGACAAAGGGGGAGGAGGAGGTAGGATGCATCGACGCAAACTGGACGGCCGCGCGCCTGCGAACGGCGGACTTTATAACGAATGCGTCCCTCGCATGGCTGGGGCCAATTCATAAAGGGTGATTGGGAGAGTTGAGAGGCAGGTAGAGGAGAACGAGCGCGCGGAGGAGGAGGGAGGTGAGCAAGGACAATGAATGAGGCGGGACGCGGGAAACTCGGACGGGTGCCCCGGATCCCCTCGCGGCCTGCGAGGTGCCGGCTAGTTACTACTGCGCGGCATCTTCGCATTTATTCCCACCGAGACTTCTTATTGGAACTAATCTACGCTCGGCTCATCCGCTACATCCGACATTTATCCGCTACGACGCGTTGTCCCGTAGATTTGTAAAGAATTGATAGCCGATGCGTTGATTCGTCATAGTTATTTACTCGTATATGCGCCGAATGGCCTGGATATGCTAATTGATATATCTCTTTTAAACATTTTTCGATGGAAGATATACAAAATGACTATATATATATATATGATATAAATGATATGAAAGGTTGAATGTTTATATAATAGTATATATTACAGTTCATTCATACCCTCTCCCCGTCGTAATAAATAACCTAAAAATTTTAGAAACACAATGTAGGAAACAATGTTAAATTAACTTTTTGTAATGAAAAGTTTTAAAACTTTTACAATAGAGTAACATAACAATAGAACAAATTATTCTGGAACCTACAGCATTCATAATTAATATAAGAATATTATTAATTGATCTAAATTTTTTCAATTCAATTTATTATTACTAAAAGAACATAAAATACTTCGACACGAATCTATTTCTCAGAATACATTAGAAACCGAAGAAAAGAAATAGCTTTAGCAGATATTCGATGGTAAAAATATGTTTTGCAATTTGAGGACATCCACAGTTGGCGAGTCCAATGGCAATCTTTAACGCAAGGGCAAGAATTCTTTTCGAAAAGATCGTTCCATTGCTTTAATTAACAAATAAATCTTTATCGTCCTGCTTTTGTTTTCGGCAGAGCCGTTGCGTGTCTCCTTGCATCCTTCCCGATAGGTCCGCCCATTTTTCTTCAATCTCGTTTTTCTTATTTTTGATTCACACGTCAGGCGTAGGTAGCTCGCCGCTACACGCGAGCTCGTATACGCATGTCTATTTACATACATAAGTGAACACACACACACACTCGCGAGCACGCGCACGCGTATACATACGCATGTAAACTGTAAACTTCTGCGGTCCTCTATTCCTCTGGCCTCTCCCTCCCCGCAATGTCCTGTCAGTCCTCTAATGAGCTTGCTATTATTTGCTTTATTGAATGCAATTAGAGCTCTTACTTCGTGTCCCTTCGCGTCCTTCCGTCCTCCCGCTACTCCCGTCTCCGCCGCCTCCTCCCCCAACTCATCCTCCTGCCCCGAGCTGTGCAGCATGTCCTTTTCGCCGTCCTCTTGTTTCGCGTGAGCACACGATTTCAGCGCACGCACGCACACGCTCTCTATATGCCGTATTATTATGGTCAACGAGAAAAACGGAATTGGGGAGAGAGAGAGAGAGAGAGGGGGGACAAGGAATATGGGGGAACGAGGCATGGAACATACACTGGATAAATAAACAAGCACCCGGCTTATTTGCACAGTCCTTTTTTGTCGATTCTTTCGTCGCTTCTCCTCCCCCTCTCCCTACCTTTGTATTCTTATACGCTATGCGCTAGCTCCCTCCCCCCCGCTCTCTCTCTCTCTCTCTCTCTCTCTCTCTCTATGCGCTCCCTCGCATACATCCCGCATCTCCTTTGGTTTCTCGATTTTTTGCGACGCGAGCGCTCTCTGTGCCCCGCGTCGTGCCGCTCGGCGGGCAATCAGCCCCACGCTCTCGCTCGTAGTAGACGGCGGGCTACATGGGAGACGCTGTGGAGATGCTGTGTGTAATGCCGGTATTTCTAGGACAAAAAGCGCAATTGCATTCATTACACCACGCGAGTCTGTTGGAGAACAAAGCGAATTTGAACGACGAGGGAGAGAGAGAGAGAGAGAGAGAGAGAGAGACAGCGAGAAAGAGAGAAAGAAAGAGGCAGGAGAAAGAGAGTAGGAAGTCACGAGGAAGGAAATTAAGCTATAACTATATGGTTTTCACATTTCCCTTGCGATACCTTTACCCCCTTTCTTTGTAATTGAATTTTGTTCGGAGTTTTGATTACATTTAAATTATAACAGTTGATTATTATTCAAACTAATTATGGATAATTATAAATAGTTTGCCTAAATAATTATTATTTCCGATCTAATAATTCATTTGCATTCGCTGATTAACCTTATTTCTCCCTATGATTTATAAAAAATCTTTTGACGATCCATTAATAATCATTAATCTTAGATAAGCATTTATCAATGTACTTAATATTATGGATCTTTGCTTATCCCGCAAAATTAAGCACTCCATTCTTCCTTTTTTTCTCGTTCTATAGACACATCTTTCTTTCGGACAAGCTTTTCGCCGATATATACAGCCTTTGCGTAAGTCGAAGAGACCGCAATCTCTCGGATATTATCCTAAGTGAGTTTTAACGACTCGGGTTCCAACAGGGAGATAGTGGAGCGAAGAACGCGCTAATGGGAGATAGAGAAAGAGAGCGCGCAACAATTCAACGGAGTGGGCTGAGGATACAAACTATACATACATATATACATATACATATTCATACACACACAGGCACGCACACACACACACACACACACACACACATATATATATATATATATATATATATATGTATATACATATATATGTATATACATATAGGTGCTTTATGACGGTGCACCTGCACAAGATACGCAATTGTGGGATTCTGGACCGTAGATACGAGCGCATGGGAATAATCACAGAGTATAAGGGAGAGTGAAACTGGTGCCCAGTGCCGCAACGTTCTGGTATACTAATCGAGCGAGGAGCGAGTCGGGCAGCATGTGGAATTTAAGATTCGAGGTCCCATCGCGCCATTTGTATCTTTCTATGACAAGCGGCACCGCGAAGGTTGCCCCTTAAATGCCCGGAAGATTTTCGAGCATCGTCCAGTCCCCTTTCTTTATGTTGGTACATACATATAAGTATCCGCTTGTCTCGGATCCTGAAGTCCCAGTCCGGTTCGGTATTTTCGAGATGCGTTTTACAGTTTCGGGAAATTAAAAAGTAATTTGGCCGGCATCTGTGTAAAATTGTTCTCTGCCTGTCATTCGATCGACGAAGAAGTAAAGCGGGGACAGGGAACAGTGGTGTTTGCGAAAATATAGTCGAACTTTTTACGAATTCGTATATTAGTTTCTAAACTCGCGGAATATTTACGACTTTTTCAAGAAATGTCAACAACGAAGTTTTAATGATACTCAACATTGCAATTTAAAACTCTGATACTCGTAGTATTTTTTATCATTATTAATCACTTTAAAATAAAAGATTTTTTAAAAGTTGAGAACAAATTTAATAGTATAAAAGGGCGTCATTGAAATTACATATCTTTAATTTCTAATATAAAATATATGTATAATTATAACTATGTGTTAGAATTATCGGTATTTGAAAAATTATCGGTATTTGATAAATCAATTGCTAATATTCTTAAAAAATGTATAAAAAATTCTTAAAGATTTTCTTTACAGCAGTTTATTTCAGTATATCGTTAAATTTAGTAATTCTTAAAAATAAAAATTTATTCGTCGATTCACAAAATACCATTGAAAGCAAATTTGAATTGATCACATTTGATAATCCGAAGTTATCGATGAAAATAAAAAAAAAATTAATAAGCATTAATATCCCTTTGTACGTGTTATATTGTGGAATATAGATGCGCTTACGGTAGATAGATCTACTTCTATATCTTTATTTTCTTTTCTCATTTTGCCTCAAAGTTACTCTTGTGAAAACAAAGAGATAGAGGGCAAACAAAAGGAACTATATCTATTCCAAATTCTAAAAAATATACCGATTATTTTGTAACGTTTATAGTATGACATATAATTAGATCTTTGTTAAAAAGCCAAAACATTGTTCACATTAAATAAGGTAAACGAGAAGCAAATAATGCTTGTTCTAAAGCTTTTGATACGCTTACCAAATACTTTTTAATTTTAAGTTATAATGTTAATATTTGTTTCAGTTATAATTTCGGATTAGTATATCATTGTAGCTTTTGGCGAACTTCGAAACAATTCTTTATATAAATTCAAGACACATTTAATACGCCTCGTATAAACATAATAAAAAAATAAGATCTCTATTGAGAAAAATAATTATGTTGAATTTCAAATAACCTTAAATATGAAATCAAACTCCAAACCGAGGTTACACTAAATTGACCTTTCGAAAACCTAGTAGCATTAGTTAAAACTTAGAGGTTCGTAAAATGCTATCCGGTTTTATAGTTAAAATCATCAGGTTCAACTAGTGAATCTATAATGATTGTGCTGTTTCCCTTATTTCGACTTATTTTTATTTAATTTACTTAAAAATTTATATTAGGATCATAGAATGATTCTGTACTTCGCAGGTGCGCTTCGCATAGTTTTCAACCTTTGTGAACGAAAAGGTATGTATCAGATGTTTCATTCGCAGATTAAGATGTGCGGTCTGTACCGTAAAATTTACTAGGAAGCATGAAACATTGAATCTTATCTAATTTTGATTACGTTGTCTTTTAGACCAAAATCTGAAATCAATTTCTGATAAATGTAACAAGGTTTTGATTTTTCTAGTCCAGTTCTGAAAACCTTAACGCCATTTTTCATAAAATGGCTTCTTTTCAAATCAGAGAATCTCGCAAATTAATACATATATTTCAAAATGTGAGATAATGAATTATACATTTGTAAATATGAATAAATAGAACCATAAAATACTAAAATCTCATTAGGTAAAGAAAAAATTGTTTATTTTGTCTACTATTCTTTTGTCTGTAGCTGATTTTTGCAGAGATATCATTCGTATTAGAATGAATATTAATTTATATGAATAATTATAACGAAACATTGGATTTTAAAAATTAGATTCCCATAATTAGGTTTGAAGTTCTATTAAAATTCTATTAACTGCTAAGACATTGTAATATAACTGAAAATATTTCATAACTTTATTTAGAATATTATAAATCATCTTCGCAAATTGCAATAGAAAAAAATTTTCCTGTAATTTGATATCTAAAAGCGCCAAAAGGATCTATAGAGTCTTAAAGTCGCGATCTTTGACTCGCGCCGCATTAAACCTAAACACGGGTCAGCTCGGCCGAAAGGTAAAATGAATTCTCCATCCCTCGACCGTACGTATCCCTTAAGACCTCATAAAGTTCATTAAGCGAGTGTTCTCGACTCGCGCGGCAAAAATTCCGTATAAATGGCATGCCCCGCGCTTTGGGTGCGCCTCCGTATAAGCGCGGAGCCGCGTCGGGGTGGTGAACAAAAATCCGGCTACCCCGCATGAATAATTAAAATTGCCTCTTACAAGGAAACCCTTTCCCTTGGCGCGTCCCCCGACGAATGAAAAATCCGCACAATTTCCGAGCTGAGCGGAGCGAGAGGCTGGGAGGAGGAGGGGGGGGGGCGCACGCACATATCACAGACACGGGGAAGGTACGGCAGCGTCGGCCTCGGATTCTCGGGGGCAATCTGCTCGCGGCCGATGCAGCCCCGTCTCCGGCGAAAGTGCACACACGCGCGCGCGTGCGCGTGTATGCATATGGGATGCGGATAAGCGCGCGCGCACACGCGCGCCTCGCGCCGCCGCCGTCGTAATGACTGGCACTTCTATGCATTATCGTACCACGCTCTTAGGCCCCCCTCTTCCTCTCCGCGTCTGGCCCAGCGCGCGCGCTCGGGGAGATGAATAATTTCAGGACGTGGGTACGCAATTACCGGCGCGTATACGTCTCGCGTACCAAGTAGCTCGGCCCGCCGCGCCGCGCCGGCCGCGGCCGCCCGCGAGCCTCGTATCCTCCTCTTCGCGCTGCACTCGCGCGCGCTCATAGCCAGGCACGCGCGCGTGTCGCGCGGGTTTTCGCTTCGTGAACCGGCGGCGGCGGTAAACGGCGAGCGCAACGATGGCACCGATACCGAGCGGCGGCCGCGGGACTCGGCCCCCGCGCCCCTCGTATTCTCGTCCGCAGTCCTCGCGTCGCTTCGGCTCCCTATCCCTCTTTCTTCCCGCTCCCGCTCCCGGTGCATATGCGCCGTCACTCCGCAATCTCGGTATCATTTATATTTCGCCGGGGGCAATTATTTTAGGGCTTCCTGAGCGCGCGATATCGCTCGGTCGGCCGGGCTTCTTTGCCGCGCATTGTGAACGGGACGGGCGGGGGGCGGGGGGCAGGGAAGAAAGGAAGAGGCGAGCGCACATCGGCCGTTCGTTAACGGTCGCCGAATGATTGGCATTGCAATTTCGAGCCGGAGACTCCGGGGAGCCCGATCGAGATGATCGGGCTTATAGTTGTTCGGTAAACAGTGCAATTATGTCTAAATATGGGCTTTCTATTCAATTTTGGAAGGGGCCGTCGGTGCTTTTAAAATTTTGCGACCTTCCGTATAATACGAGTATTCGGAGAATCGAAACTTCGTGCGTTCACTTTCGTGTATGAGCACGTGTCGGTTTTTAAGAAATTCGAATTGGATTTTTTCGAAATTTCATTTTCGCTTTTATCTATATGTAGATTGGGACAATTGTCAGTGCAGCACTGATATTGATTCTAATTAAATTACAGTCGATACGATACAATTACTCTGAGATTTCAAATTTCCTAACGGATTTATATAAATATTTACTTCAATTAGCATGATTAAAGCTAAGCAAAAAAGATGATACAAATTTATTGCTTCTTATTAAGTGGTAGAGTAGTTCGAATTACGTTAGCCCAGTTTGCATAGAATAATTTTCAGAGCTGTATTATATGTACAATTTACATTACATTTCGGATATTTATTTATAAAGCTAGGGTATAATTTTAACGAAGTGCATTAATTATTCCAGTTCCAATGTATATCCTAGTATTAGTCACAGGATTTCTAAATTATTAATTTTTTGTCAATATGTTCTATTGAAAAAGCATATTATCGAGCAATTTAAAACATCTAAAGTTTTTAGCTAAGTTGAGAAGGGAACACTTTATGATTTTTTATAATTTTGCATAGTTTATGAGTGTTAATTATCTTCTTTCATTTTAAAAAGTTATTCGATTTAATAATACATGCAAATTCAAAAATTTACCGATTTTATCAATCATTCACTGTCTTCTGATCAAAAATCTATAACATTTTCCAGTTTCCAAGCTTTTATTTTCTTCAGCGTATAATTATTGTTAATCAATAAAATAAGCTTTGAAATAATTTTAAACTACTTACATAAAAATTTTAAGTAGAAATAATAATAAATAATGGAGATTTCTTCATTGTTGTATAGAAAAAAATATTTTCATTTTACCTACGTCACAAAATCTATAAAAATTTATATAAAATACTAAATAAAATATGTATACAAAATAAAAAAATTTTCTAAAAATAAATTGACATTACAATAGTGGTATCTTCATAACTGATAAATGTATTATTTTCAGGTACAATATATTTATACATTAATGATCTATCAAAAATAAAATTGTATTGTAAAACTATCGCTTGTAAATTCTTTCATAACGAAATAGACATAATTTAAAAATGAATCGTATCAAATTACTTTAACTTGAATCAATATTTAAATTTTAAAAGTCAAGTTGAATTTCTCAGACGTTTTAATTAAATAATAATGTACAGCTTTTTTAAAAAATTAACATTTTACATATATACTTGATCTTGTTACTCACGTTTTCGAAAACTGGCCTGGTCAACACATACTCGATCAAATATATCTCTGTAAGATTATTACATACCAATATAGCATGCGTATATCACAAATACTGTTCGCGAACGAATTTTTTTTAAAAACTAAAAAGCACTTGACTCGCCATCTCTGTACGCACATATATTAATACAGTTGTACAGACATAATAGCGCTTATACATATGATTCAGATGGAAGTCTACGACAGTCGAAAAAAAAAAAACAATACACGCTGCGGACGTCGAACGGTTCATCGCGAACTGCACCGGGCCTCCCGTGTCCGGCTTAACAATGACGATAGATTGCATTATATTGTGTGTTGTCCCTCTCATAGCATTCCGACACCTCTCGGCTCTCGGTGTCGTAACGACTTTGCGCCCCCTCATATCGTTACGGATACTCGTGCGCGTGTGATACACGCGAGTGCATGCATATATATATATATATATATATATATATATATATATATATATGCATTATAATAAAGCGCACGGAGGCACAATGGTTTCACGTCACATCCTGCTGGGACTGCCGATCTCTCCATGTGGCTGAGCGACTGCTCTCTCGCCCGACCTCTTTCTCTCTCTCTCTCTCTCTCTCGCTCGTTCTCTCGTATCAATTAGATCAGCGCACCCCTTCGACGCTACTGTCTGCGCATTATCGTGGACACCTCTTGTTTTGTTTCGCTTCGGACGGCTAACTCCAGCCTCCCCTACCGTTCAACTTTCCGTCTCCCTTTGCTTCTTCTCTTTCTTATTTGGCCTATCCGACTCTCTTTATCACCCTCTTTCTCCTCCCTCTCTCTCTTTCGTGCAATTATCGTGCAGTAATTGCTGCTTCACCTACATCAAAATTTATTCAATCTGGAATAAAGTTCTTTTCTTTAGATGCGTAATAATAGCTGTGCACTTCTTTTCATGAACTTAAAGCATTTTCTAAGCAAAATCATCAGGATAGTGAGATACAATATAATATCTATATATATTTAATAATAAATCATGGATTCTTCTCGTTATTGGCTAAAACATCGTTGTTATTATGTGTGAAAAGAATTATTTTTTCAAATGCAATGTACTCTGTTAAAAATATACTTTTGACAATATGGCAAAGTAATAAATATATCTATATAGAATAACTAGGCTATCTAAGTTATTAAATTCCTCTAATTCTCCATTTGAATTGAACATCATACTAGACAAATATACATCTCCTCACGAAATTGATTATTTTAATTGGGCAATACATTCTCGAATCAAAAGAGTATGTATACCTTCTTACTTGAAACAATTAATGAAAAGCTATAAATACGCGTTGGTATACGGCGCTGCTCTCGCGATGTATATTATTTTGCGCGCGATCCCCGCACTGGAAAATAGCCCCTTTAATTGAATAACATATTTTGCCTTACCTCTAAATTCACTCTCTCTCTCTCTCTCTCTCTCGCCTCCCAGCCACCCACAAATAAGCCGCGATCTCGCTCGAGCATAGCGTGCAATGGAGCTATTATGCGTTGGCGCGATGCGCGCCCTACCCACCCCGTCCCCCTTCCTCCTTTTTAACGCGACCAAGCGAGAAACTGACTACTTACGACCTCGTGTGCTGAAATTATTCCGGTAGAACTAATCGTTTTATTATTACTAGCATTAATCTCGAACGAGAAACACGTCGCGAGATTTATGCCGAGCGACAATTATATCCTCGCAAATTCGTTTTAATAAGTGTATATGTACATTATACGCGTGCGCCGAGGATCATATTGAAAAATTGCTAAATAACTTATTGCAATGATAAGTCGTCCGAGACGCGTCACAAGGAACGAATAAATAAAAAATGCTCTTCGATACCGAGACGTTATATTTTACGAAATAACTTTTTCGCCCCGCGTGCGCTGCAAATATATGAGAATTTTGATATAATCAATGTATGTATATACACACACTTAGCTCGGAAACATAATTCAAAGCGGAAGAAAATTTACTTTTTAAAGATTAAGAAGATTGTCGAGATAGACTCGTTTTCTGAATTAAACGCACAACGGCTAAAAGACCACGTGAAGATGCATTTGCCTTTATGTCGTCGCGCGAATGATTAAAGGTTTTGTTGGCGCGCGCGCTCGCGCGCGGGCACAAAGGTACCAGTTGCATTATACGCATGGCCAGTCTTTTCCCGTCTCCCCTATGATATAGGGACGCGCTGCTTTATTCTCGAAATTCCGGCTTACAATAATAAATTCTCTCTTGTGCGATGTGCACCAAGATAAAAAAGGAAAACGAGAGAAAAAGAATGAAGCGAGCGAGAAATCAGCTAGAAAGGAAGACAGAGATAGATAAAGAAGAAAGAAAGAAGAGAGTGCAGAGGTATGAAAAAGAGCGAGAGAGAGGTAAAAGAAGAAATGTTGGGAAGGGAAAAGGAGGAAGGATCGGATGTATTTACAAGTTGCGTTGGCACATCGCGTGCAAAGTATACGTGTATATAGCGTCCGTTTTTGCTTTAATTTCGGTAGCTTCTTAATTTTCCTATTTACCCGTAACAACCAGCTTCAGTCGAAGTCTATGCACGAGCGTACAAGCGGATTCTCGATAAATTACAAAAAGAGTCTGCATCTAAGAAATCTCTGTAATATTCTCATATTCTAATCCTAGTATAGAGGCGGTAATGAATGTTTACTTACCATTGAGCGAATTCCAAGAATTGCAACAGTATTTTATGTACTACTTTTCTGCTGCAGCATAAATTTTCACTTCCTTCGTATATAACTATTTTGTAAGAAGAACTTGAATTCGAAAATAGTCCATTGTCTAATTGACGAGTCGAAACAGGATTTTCATAATCATGGATCAGAATTATGGATTTTTGACAAATTAATAAGTAATTACTGTTTAATTAAACGTTTAATCGGGTTAAATGTGAACTTGAAAATATTACATAGAATCCTATAGATATTGCAATAATAAAAACATATTTATAAAATTTTCTTTATCAAATATGTAAAAGATCATGTGCTGAATTGGCTATAATTGAACCTGTTTGGAATTGATGGATAAGTACAGTGAAACAGATTATTTTGATCAACGATTTTTAATATTTTAACTCGCACAATATTTGTTTGGACAATATTTCACAAGCGTCGAAGTTAAATTTTAAATATTTCGAAAGAATTCAGATATCATGATGCGATGTTATTTAAATCATATTAATAATCGCTTAATCTTAGATTAAACTTTGGATTACTTTAAAATCAAATTTAGGACCTATTTTGAAAAATATACCTTCAAAGTTGCATAAAATTAAAATTAGGACAACTTTCAAATGCTAGACTAACTTTCAAAAAGATTTCCGACTAGATAAAACACTTTATTAATATTCTTCTTTCACAAAGTAGTCTTAACAATGAAATTAGTTGATTCCATGACACCAAGTCACTCTATTTTTAATACACGATTTAAGATTTGAGAACCAGCACAATCTCTTTATTTTTTTCTACGAGTTCTATTTCAATTCAAATTCATCTTCGAAATTTTTCAAGGACTAACCCACTTTGTATCGCCTCGAAATTCTGCTTTCTAATTTTTCTTTCATCTTTTTCCACGAGCATGCGAGTACAACCGAGGTATGAATAGGAATGAAAAACGGAAAAATAAATGAACAGCATTATTTCTTAAAAGTCTTGAGCTCGCTGTCGTAAATCAGTTCGAGCGTACAGATATGTAAATTCACGACGATTTATTCGGCACCTCTTTATTCCGGGACAATTTGGAAAAGTTCTTGGACTGGCGAATGAAGGCGCACGCGAGCACGCGAAGCGGAGATGCGCAAAGCATGATCTATTGTACTTAACAAAGGCTTAGGTAGTATGCATATTTTATGCGGTGAAATTAAGAATATATACAGGATGGACTAACGCTTTAAAAGCAGATGTTTTGTTGTTCTTTAAAAATTCGAATTCTTGAAAATAAGAATTTGTGTGTGCGCCTCCTAAATGCATTGGCAAATGCGCAGTTTATATATTTTCTTTTTATATACTAAATTTTAATTTAATTATTTGATAAATTAATACAAGTATATTATATCATATATACTAGTATATCATATATACATATTCATATAGATAACGAATATTTGAACCATATGAAAATACATGCAAGTATTTTATATAAAAATGTGGATACGATACATCATTTTGCTGACTTAAATATTTTTCTGTATAATCAATTATTATTAATGATCCATTGTGAATTAACAATGAAGCATAGATTGTTGGTTTAAATCGTGATAATGTTCAAACGATATTTTGGCAGTGACGAGGCCTGTTATTTTATTTATATGAAACTTATTTTTCTTCAAACAAACTCATGTTGTGCTATACCGACAAAGCCTGACACAAGCGATTATGACCAAAAACGTTTTTTAATCCCCTTATCTCAAATTGTTCGGGTATAAAGAAAAAATGGCTAAAAAGTTATTTTAATGATCGCTTTATCTTGGGCAACAATCGGGACCGCACTTAAGTTTTAAGTCCACGTGTATAATCTGCTTCTGCAGTAGCCGGCACATCGATGCATTCTCAATGATATTTTTGAGTGAAAACAACGGTGCCTGACCTCGGGGCAGAATCAAGAGTCAGAAGAAAGGCGAAAGAACCATACGAGGGAATGCATCAGAAAAATAAGACTGAGAATATAAAGAGGAGGAGGACGAGGAAGAAGCCCAAGAAGAAGAGGGGTGGGTGATGGAGGTAGGGTAAGTGGAGGGGGATTGAGAGGAGATTGACCCTTATGTTTCTCCACTGTGGCTGTGGACCGCGCTTTGCAATCCCCTTACTCCCCTCTGTTCTCTCTCTCTCTCTCTCTCTCTCTCTCTCTCTCTCTCTCTCTTTCTCTTTTCCTCCCGCCCTCTGTCTCTTCTTCTCTCATATAAGCAGTGAACACGTACGCGACCGGTTTGGTTCACCCCGTGATGCTAAACGCAGTTTTAACTGGAGGCTATCGCTGCTGTGGAATTAGGGAAGATCGGGGTGGAACGAATATTGTTAAGGAATGCGCCGTGTACCAAGTTACACGGTAATTGCTCTCCTGTCTGCTATTAGTTCTTCCATTGTTTGCGTGCTTTTATTACTGTTCTGTCTATTATTTTCTGGTTTTTTGCTTTTGCTATTGAATAATGGTCATCTTCACAGCAAAACAGAAATATTGCATTTTTAATATTTGTACGTAATTGCTGTTGATCATAATGATCTCTTTTGGTTTAAATTAAATTAAGTTAAAATGTAGCGGTTATAGTTTCGACTAGCGCTTTTATAAAATCGATATAACTTATTCAATGGAAAATAAATAGATAAAATATGTGGATAGATAGAAAATTTATTTAAAGTTCAGAATAACATCGTTTATAGTAAGAAATTTCAGTATATTGGTTAAAAAATTAGACTTTATATCGGTCTAGTGCAAATAATAGAACCGTAATTACTAAAAAATTTATGTAAATCAATTAAACAAAACCATGAACATAAAAAACATTATTTATCATCAAAATAAATATTAAATATGTAAAACAAAAAATAAATTGATCAGAACTTTACTAGAATTGAAAGAGAATGTTGTGCGTTTTAGATAGAGTTTGTATAGTAAATGTAAATGATTGAAAAGACGATTCTACATTTTGATGGCACCAACTACAAGTCAAAACATAAATGTATCTGCACATACCCATGACATGTAGATCTCCAGATAAGATCCTCCAAGTTGATCATCAAGGTCACGGAGAACATATCAAAATAGAGAAACGTAAGAGGATGAGTGCAGTAGATTAATCATTAAATTAAAACTAACTACTTTTTTCGTTAGTCAAATCTTTAAAGTAAAATTCCATATTAGAGAAAAATCCCTCCGTAAAATATTGGTAGTTCAGCTGGAAGAAATTTGATTTTATAGGAAAACAATTAAGATACTTTTTTTTATTTTTTTTATTTTGTTTTTTATATTTAGCTTCTCGGCACTTGCATAATACTAGTGATATATAGGTGAATATTCGCTGTTGATTACTAACTAACGGACTATCAACTGTATCTACGAGGATATTTCTATTATTACAACGATAAATCTGTATTCAATGTAAAAATAATTATCGAATATTTGATTTCGAACATAACTCATGAATCTACGAATCCATAATCACAATACCTACAACTTATTAACAAAATCTCTTAATAGAAAGGCCATTCAGTTTCGAAAGAAAGACAAACAATTATTAAACTAATAAAGGGAAACAAGAACTGAATCTCGTTGAAGCTATCGTTGATAAAAAATGATAATTTTAACAGAATTATAGGATTTTCTGGAGTAAGATACTTGAGCTATATGTATTAAGTTTGAGAATAATATGGGATGAGGATATGCTGCGTTGATGCAAAAGTCTCTGCTATTATCCCGTGTATCTATTAATTTGAGAAATTTGGAGTGGGAAGCCATCTTAATTATTATTAAGGATGTCAAGTTTGATGATATAATCCAATGGGTAGTTGTAATTAACACAGTGTATTGTACTTCGTTCTATAATTTAATGTTATGGAGTATAAATTGTATTAATAAGCATGACACATCTGCGTGTAAAATTAAAAGAAAAATTCTGAAGAAAAGTTGAAAGACACTTAAATAAAAAGAATCGATCTAAATTTTAGAATGCACAAGAGCTCATTGTTTACCAATATTCTTAAATTGTACCAAATTGTACTAAGAGGAGCAAAAAACTTATAGAACCTATTGGCATTTCATTAACAAAGATACAATATCAGATATAGGTGATAGATTTGTTCCAAATGCGAAACTCGGATTACTTCCAAAGCGAGCCGTGTAACGTTTCAGAGTATAGCGTTCTCCTATTTCATTGTACTTTATTAATTAAAATAAATACATTCCAATAATTAAAGTTGATGTATTTTATAGTAGAAAATTCATACTTTTAACATGTAATTCAATATATTTCAAGCCAAAAAATTCTAATGAAATTATGTTTGCGCATATATAGTTTCTCACGCATTGTTAATTGAGGAGTATCTGAAATCACAAAGCGTGAATGTTCTAAGGACATTTAAAAAGTTTTTTCTTGATCTATTGTGCTTTCTTAGATCCATAACAAAAGTAGGGGTTGTCCATAAAAATCCATCGTACTATTGTACAAAAAATGCATAATTTAATTATGGAAAAGTATCTATGGTAAGAGAGCAGCTTAGACGATGACATTTTGATATACTTTTCTTAACAATTTATTTGACGATTTTTGTGTGTAAAATCAAAAAAGATGTTGTGAAATTCTGAAATATAAATTATATATAATACAGAATTCTATCTAAATTCTTATTTATCTAAATGTTTCTAAGAGGCTCATTAAAAATGCTCATTAAAAACTTTTTCATCGATGATACTGAGTTGATAATAAATCTGTATTCACTATGATTCGTCGCTTACATACAAAAGGCCCCTTATATGAATAAGCGTATTCTGTTCAATACTATCCATTTTTTTCTTAAATTAAATAAATTGATACAATTACTATCTCTGGATTTATTTACTTAATGTAAACTACCATTCTTACGCGATGGCATAATTTAATATTGAAATACAATATATACTAGCGAAATAAAGAAGATTTATAATACTGAAGGTGCTAAATTAATGCGACTTACTATTTTCCAGCAAGAGAAATTCTTATAAATAAGAAAAATGAATAATGTTTAGGTGTCCCTTGCATTATAAAAGGCATGAAAAACATCGTTTAAAAAGAGGGAATTTTTACGAGGAAGAACATCGTTGAGGAGTTGTGAGATCTTTACACTTGCGTCACCAAAAATTCCAGATAGTGTCTTAAGATAGTGAGCCCTTCGTCCCCCTCTACGCTGACGTATGACCTGGGGCCTCGACACTATGCTCGGACACTTCTCTAGGAGGAGGACACTTCCAACCAGGACTGTCAACCGATCCATTCGGATAACGAAAGCACGAGAAGTAAGTGAGCTCAAGGAGATCTTCCTGAGGACGCAGCACACGCACACCTCGACCTGTCGGGCTAAATGAGTTATGCCCCCTTACCATTAGCCCGGATGTGTCGAGTTTACCCCAGGCTCTTTCTTCCTTTCTTCTACCTTGCTGTCGCTCTCTCCCTCTCTTTCTCTCTCTCCCGCTCTCCCTCTCTATCTCTCTTTCTTCAGATTACGCACACATTGATATTTGAAAAGTCAATGTACACTACCATGGCAATTCAACGTTTGAGGGACTAGGTTTAGCGCACAACTTTTGATTTCTATACATATGTAAGTTTTAGTTTATCTATTTCACTTTATTATGATAAAAATGTTGATTTATTCAATACGTTAGCAAAATAATAACAACCATTCGACTATATGGAGAATAAAAAATAAATATAGTATTTTTATAATTTTTACTGCATATTTTTAATCTTGTGTCATTTCTTTGCATTACGTTATTTAATACTTTTTGCTTAGAAATTTATTAAATGTTGATTAATTTATGTCATTCCTTAAAAATAGCCAACGATACGTTCATTATTTTTGAATCGTATACCTTTATGCTCATAAAATATCGAAGGCATCTGTAAAATTTTTAAACTGACACGCTCAAGCTTCTATTTATATAATTTTAATTGTATATATATATATATATATATATATATATATATATATATATATGTATTATGATTTTTATATAATAGTAAGTATTACCACAGGATATACCAAGACCTAGTCAATTTAACTTGTTCTCCAATTTTTTGACATTTGTAATTGAGTTGTGATTAAGTAAATTAATGTTGCCTGTTATATTAGTAAAATATATGAGAATGGAAATATATCGTTAAATATGCCATCCGATCGAAAGCAAAACAATATTTTTACTGTACATGCTAGCTATTTATTTCAAATATCTAGTAAAAGCATATTCTTTTATAGAGATGCAAACCTTGTTTGAGTTCTTTCATGCAATCGATCATTCTTGTTCCATAATGCCATATAATTGCTTTATAAATCATTTATATCTGTTAAATTATATCAGATGAAGAAAATATCACTATTTCATGATGCAACAAAGTAATACGAATAATGCTTGATGATCTAGGAAGTTAAGAGTAAAAAGTTATTTCCAATATAAATCACCACGGATTGCACTAGATCTAAGAAACAAGGGGATAAAAATGAATCGGTCGATTACCCCGATATAAAGGGATCCCCGATACGATTCCGAGAGCTTGCGAAAGCGCCTACCGATAAAAGAAAGTAAACACGTGTTTCGACGCCGCGCAGATTCATCGCACCGGAAGTGCAAAGCCAGCGCACGAGCGAGAATGAAACATAAATTCCTCTGGCTATCCGCCTGGCTTTACATCATATTTCAATTTTATTTCTCGCAAAACTCACACCTGCGCCCAACATGCTCGCACAGGTATAGACACATGCGCGAGCACACACATATACACACACGCGCAGAGAGACACTCGCGTCCGGTAAAGGGGTCAAGTTGGAATCTCTTACTCTCGCGTTTACACCGGGCAATAAATAATTCCTGCGGGATAGGGATTCGGGCACCGCGCGAATTTTCTCCGATTCTTGTATATTTTTGTGTTCCGTTATCGCGAGGCAGAGCGTGCGAGGCCCATGAAAGAGGATATAGGAAAAAAAGAAGAAGGAAGGGCGAGAAGAAATCCCTCCTTACAATGGCCGTGCTACGGCCGCACGGGCGCCGGAAAGTATGCGAGGCCCCTACGGCTGGTGATTTACGGATACTGATATATATATATATATAGTGGTATGCGAGAGGTGTTTTGTAGTGGAAGAAGGAACAAGAGATCGAGGTAAAGAGTGTGAGAGTGAAAAAGAAGGAGGAAAAGAGAAATTGTAGGTCACGAGGGGGTTATATAGAATGTTAGCTAATTGCCGGAGCGAGGGTGCATTGTTTGCTCCTCGCTCTCTCTCTCTCTCTCTCTCTCTCTCTTTCTCCCTTCTCTCTTCCTGGCCTCTAGGAGAGACCGGGCGTAGTTGCGCATACGTGGCAAGCCGATCGTTCTTTCTCTCTTCATTACCATGACAATGCACGCCGACCGAGGCGGGGGAAGGAGGCTACCTATGCCGCTTCGATTTACTAATTGAAGCATAACCTCGGCTCTCCTGAATTATTCATCGACTACCCGCACCATCTCCAGCGGATATTTTGCGACTCGCCCGCTCGATTGTTGCGCGATATTGAAAGCGATTATCGGAGGAGAGAACGAGAGCGGGCGGTGGAAAGCGAGAGAAAAAAGAGCCGCAAATTTTTTTCCAGAGCTCCGAGGCTGCTCGCTCACCGGGATGCGGCCTCCCCTAAGGACATTTGTGACGCAACACGTTGCTCCGGCCTCCTCTCCCAGCGTTTATCGGTATTTATGCCTCCTCTTTTATTTTCTCCTGAATTACACGGTGTGACGAGAAAGTTATTGCGGCCATTATTAAAGCAGTTTTCTTGAGGGCTTTTTAATTTGTTTTTGCGACCATTATTCTGGCGCGAGGATGAATGGATCGAAAAGTAAATAGAACCACTTAAGGAGTGGACCTTTAACAATTCATATAATTATCATCGAAAGGATATTCAAAACAATTGGATGGAGCCCCGATGAATATTTTAATGCATTTTATACTTTAAGTATTCGTATGTTTAGAATTCCTGAAATTTTTTTACCTATCATATACTTAATGTGACATTTATTGCAGAATGAATTCTCAATATTATATCAAAAATAAAAGACATAAATGAAATACTGTGTCTAGTAAAAAGGAAACAAAATTCGCTACCAGGAATAAAAAACTATTGCTTTAATGAAAGAGAAACAAATATGTTTCTTGTAATAATTAGAATAACGAGATTATTAATAGGAGAAAAGTTAGAACAATTGATAGAATAAAAACGACATACAATAATCAAATATTAAAAGTAATGAGACAACCTCCATTAAAGCCCACTAAACTGTGTAGAATTCATATGCACAAAATTTATTCGCCAATGTAAAACCGAAGATTTTCTTATAACATATATTTACAAATAAAGTGACCTAATAATATTTATTGGGACATTTTTACGTTTTTGAAAACAGTTTAAAGGCTATTATACCTACGAGCAGTGATCTTCACTGTAACAAGAATTTTAGACATTTTTCTTCAGATCATTTTTAGAAAGATTTCCGAAGAATAAATAACATGATTGGCTTGGCAACTCGTGCTTTCTGGTTCTCAGGCTTTGCTATAATGTCTTTGAGCTATTATGTGAAAAGAACCTTAGTTATCTTTCCAGATATTTAAATTAAACAAAAATACATATGATGAAATATTGATTTAAAAGTGAATTCATTCTTGTATGCTATGAAACAAATTTATTGATTTTCTTTTCTGATAGAAAAATTAACATTTGAAAATCTATTTATAAATATTTCATTAAAATATAAATAAATTCGAATCGACTTGATTATAATATTATTTGATTATTTGCTTTTTCTCTTTTTAAAATAATTCAGGAGCTCATCTATTGGCATGTAGTAGTTTCATAAAAAAAAAAACAATCAGTCTTGAAAAAATTTCAAAACTTCTAAATTTTGAATATCAATAGAACCAATCTGACTTAAATATTAAACAGATCTGTCGAATGAAAATATGTTTAAAATCCAAGAATAACAAAGTAAAATTATTGAATATCAGTTCGACATTGTACATAATATTTTTATAATATTTTCAATTAAAATATGACATTTACTGCAAAGTAAAGTTAAATTACTAATATATAATTGTCAAAAAAATACATAATTACTAACTAATTAAAAACATTGCAAACAAAGTCTTTAGAAAGATATATGAAAAAATTCATTCATTCATTTCAAAGTTATTCCAAATTCATTTTCATCCTCTGAAAATAAGGAAAGCCCGTTCAAAATTAAAGGTAAGAAAAAGGCCCTCTATTACATTAGCCTCTTTCTACTAAATTTTCTGAATGTATACGATTGAAATATTTTAGAAACTAATTTTAGTTGGCGTCTTAATTTAAATATTTTTTAATATTTTTAAGATTTTCTTTGCCTTTATTATCTACGAAATAAATGAAATTTGAAGTAGCCTTGCTCTTTCGTAACAGTTCTGGGTGAGTAGTCAAGGCTTGATTGAATTGTGTAATTTTCTGCGACCGTTTACAATTTATCATTATATTTCAAAGACTAAAACCAGTATTTCAAATCCTTTACAAAAATAAAAGAAAATCAAACGGCTAAACCGTCGTAACAAATCCGCAACTTTCTACAAACATTTTGCGGAGAAAAAAATCCGTTGACATAATATTTACGATTGTCTCCCTCCATCTCTCTCTCTCCCTCTCGCGGCAGTATCATAAAAAATTTTAAATTCAAAGTCCATTCAAATCCTCGGTGTATTTACCGTCCGATAGAGTTTGTTAAACGAGACCCACCTTACGCAAGCGCCATTAAATATTTCATACTCCGCGCGCTCGGAGGTAAAAGCCCCGGCGCGCATAACATTTGTGCAACATATGCGCGCGCGGCATCTCCCTGTAAATCAATGAGAATCGTAGGCCAGGAGCGCCAGCGGCACTTGTAAATGACAATCAAACTGGAAATAATATCAGTAATTCCGAATAATTTATTCCAGATAATAAAACGCGTCACTTGGCTAGTCGAAACCGCCGGCCGCGGCGACTATTAGCTCGTGCCGCGCCGTTCTGAAAGTTGAGCCGCGCGCGCGCTTTGACCCGCCCGTACAGAACCATAAATTTCGCCCGCTGATAGAGTAGACGGAGTACGCGGGAGCAATTAATTATTCGAAGCAGGTGCTCTCGGCGTACGGTATTATATCTCCCGCGGCTCCCGCCCGCCCCGCCATCCCCTCGCTCCACCTTAGTCGCTTCTTAAACCCTCCCGCTATTTTTTCAGATTCGAGTCGAATTCCTGCGACTCGATTCGAAGTGCGAGGGATGACAATGGCGCAGGTGTCGAGCCGCGATGTGAGAAAAAGCAGCTCTCGCGGAAAGTAATGGACCTCGAGTGCCCGGGGCGAGAAGGGCCGCGGTCGAGGGGCCGCCCCCTTTATATTCCGCTCCCGTGCGCCGCGCGCGGCGACACAATGCGCGACCGTATGAGACGGCACCTCGCGGCGCCTTCCTTCCGCCGCTGCTCTTACGGGATAATGCAGCGTACACGGATCGGTCATCTATGCGGTGCTCGTCCTCCCGACGACTCACGGTGAATCGGAGAAAAAGAGAAAAGAACGAGCGAGCTTTAGGCGGTAAATAGGTCCCTGCGCGGCGTGAACGTCGTGGCGGAGATGGATTTTGGGTGAGCGGTGCCCCATTTCTCTTGGACCGTGGAGAGCCCCATTTTAGCACTTGAAGCTTGCCCGACGGGCCGAACGACCCTTGCTCGGAGAGTTGCGGATACTTAGTATACGATAGCTGGTCGTTACAATGGCCTGTAGACACGTTTCCGTAAGTACTATTTTCGAGCTCTTGCGTGCCCTAAGTGAAAATATAAATCATATCCTCCGGGATTTCTATTGTGTTCGTCATCGATGGGATCAATAGAAATGCAAAACATTACCCCATGGGGCGAGGTTAAGGCTCAATCTTTTATTGTATTTTATAAGTTTATAAAAGATTTGCTTGCACGCTGAAAACGTACTTTAGTGTTTAAACATCAATATTCTTGATTCCTTAAAAAAATTCATAATAGGTGAAAACTAATCTGCACTAATGATAATATAGTTTATATAACCTAAAGTTTATACAACCAGCATAGATACAAGATGTGTTATTTTTACTAAAAATCTGAGACATCTCGAAAACTAATTGGCTAAATGATAAACTTAAAAGTACCCTACTATCCTAACTTAAGCAACTAATTTACTGCCTTAACTTTTTGCATAAACCCCACTGATGGACATAGATTCGGGGTCTTAGTTAAGATTCGTGACTTAAGTCTCTTTATTAACAAAAAACTTTTATCTTTTGTTGAAATTCTTCATTTTTTTTAATTCTCGACTTTGGATTCATTCAAAGTTTTGAACCAATAATGCATTTCGAGAATAACTTTGATTCAAGAAGAAAGTAGTTATATAAAAAAATCAAGAGAGAAACCTTTCAGGGAATGTAAGGCGAAATGGTTTGAGGCCAGGTGTTGGTAGATATGTATAGAGATATTTTGAATATTAGAATTTAATTGATAAATTGCTATTAAAAAAACTATTAAAAAAGGTAGTTCAGTCGGGTAAACGGTTTTACT
The DNA here is from genome assembly GCA_018907035.1 of Sycobia sp. Sy_11. NCBI lineage: Eukaryota > Metazoa > Arthropoda > Insecta > Hymenoptera > Epichrysomallidae > Sycobia > Sycobia sp. Sy_11. The sequence continues at coordinate 1,942,781 of JACCIC010000071.1, read as the reverse complement.
ATCTTGAAAGAATAATCCGTAGTTTGTTCATAAGCCTATATTTTTTCTAGATTTTCGTAAATGCTTTATTTTACTTTAAATTTCATAAACGATTTTTTACGAAACAATAGAATGTTATAATATCTTTGAAGTCACTAAGTTTTATACATTAAGCCCTGATCAGTTAGAATTCTTAGGCTCGTATGATTTTTTATTAGAAATTAGTTATAACAATACGTATACTAACGAATTTCAGAGTATATACATCTTTATCATCATTTACGCTTTCCTTGCCCAGAAGTGCTGATTTATAATGAATCACGAAGTAGCGTGTATACATACCCGTCTTACATAATTCTTTCTCGTAACCGAACGATTAACACGATACTCCATTTTTCAGTTATACAAATCATTGGTGTTTTATTATCATGGTCGTCATCATCATACATGTATATATAAAAGAAACGTGACTGTCGCGTTTGTGCGTCGACGGGCGCCCCACAGCCTACTTTAATTTAAAAGCCTCCGCGCGAGCTTAGAGGAGGCGCAAACGGTAGCGCCGGGGCTCGGCCTCGACGGGTATATTACCTACCTGCGCGTTCGTACGGATTTAATGGAGCTCTCTTATGAATGAACTATGAGCGCGGCGCGCCGAGGGATGACAGTGCTGCTTTAAATATTGACGCGCGCGCGCGCGCGCGCCAGGAGCTACCTCCGATATATATATATATATATATATGAAAACAGTGACTCGGCTGAAAGCAGATACGCACTTGTTCTGCACGAGTGCTCCGCTTCGACCGTGCAATGTGTATATATGAAATCCTGCAAACACGCGCGGCTTTTTTATTTTAAACTCGAGGCGAAAAGCAAACCTCTCGATAGTCTCGATGCACTACTGTATAAAGCACGCGTACTGGCTGTTATTTGTTTTTTTTTCCAGTGCTTCCATAATGGTACAGGTTGGAGAAAAAGAGGTAAAAAGTTGCCAGTAGCACAGCTAAAAATAATAGGACAATGTAAAGCAACAAAATAACCTGTAAAGAACTGTAGTGTATATGTGTAGAACGCTTTTCGTTTATTTTGTACATACGTAATTTGCTGCTGGAAAGAAATTATCGTGGACACGAACACGTATTTATATATGTTATTTTTAGAATTTAACGTGTATTTCAATGAATAACCAAGATTATCAAATGCAAGAAACAAAAATCCAAATTAAAAGCTTTGAATTATTCGATACGCTTAGCATATTTCCCAACCGCGTTTACGCAAAAAGCGACAATTGCAAGCTCGCTAAAAAATTAATCCCAGCGCCGTGCTTTACAGAGACGCAAAGTAAAGCAAATAGAACGGAACGACTAAAATGTTAGTAAGAGGTAGAAATGGAAAAAGACATTCATATGATAATTTTGTAGGATCTCAAAGAAAGCCGCAACTTTTCCCGCGACTACTTTTAATCAGTGTGAAAACATTGCGCACGCGACGTAATGCGGGACGAGCAGAAAAAGCTCGCACGACATGCACGGATGCCGGGCTCGAAAAAAGCTGCGGTCTTCCTCGAGGAATTTGGTACTCTTCGTTCCGTTGTGTGTCTGTGTGTGTGGGTGGGTGGAGGGGGGGTTGTTGTGTATGTGTGTGCGTTGTATGATTCTGTACGCGCGTGTGTGTGCTTTTTACAATTTGTCCGTCAAACCCGTATATCCACAGACTGCTGTCCGCCCTCAACTACCGCATACTCAGCAAATGACGTCACCTGTACGCAGCTGTCGGCTGCATCGGATCATGGGGCGATCGAGGCGGCATTTCGAATGCACTTTGCTCGAACGAGATTCCTTCGATACGTCTTAAGTCATATCGAGAGGAATAAATAGAGATTTGCCAATGGGAAAAACAAATCGATACTGTTAGATCATCAACGGATCGATCTGACTGATAGTATGAAAATATCAGAGAGATTCGAGATAGTATTTGCACGGGAAATATATTCAAAGTTGACATAAGAAGTGTAATGGATTTTTCCCAAGTTGGTAGATGAAAATTTAGTTGAAAATATTTTTTAATATTATTGAATTTACTATTTTTATGCTCGATTTTAGATAATTAATCACTACGAAAATCTAGTTGGAAATCTCTTGGCCCAAATAAAAAAAAATCAGTTATTAGCATTTTTACTTTATAAAGAAGGCAATAAAACGACAGAGGGTAAAATAAAGATGGTATATGGACGCATTAATATTTTTTTGTTTTTTTTTTTTAATTCATAAAATAAATCAATCTCATTGTTCAGAGCAAACTGTAACGATTTATATGAAAAATTTAGAAACTAGAATAATTACGAATATAGAATATAAATTCAATATATTGATATACAAATATTGCAGGTTCCTGGACGATACATTTACTGTATTTCCTAAAATTCATATGGATAATATTCTTCATGAATTTAAAAATTACCATAATAATTTACAATTGAGCACAGTTTAGAGACAGAATAGAACGATAGGGTAAATTTTATAAAACAATTTGGGTTAATGAAAACGATTAAATCAAAATAAATTGGTTTAGAAAAAAAACATACACAGGTTGTTATATAGATTACCTGTCCTACCATCTCAATACATCAAAAAATAGATAGAGTGTATATGTTGGTCGATAGGTCTATAAAGCCTTTTTGTCCCCAATTGAATGGAAATAATTTTAAAATAGTAAAAAGTATTTTACAAATTTTACAAAAAAAGAATTATCGAACACATTTTTTACATAAATTTATTAACAAAAGACTAAAAATAATCAACTACAATAATACAAACCAAAACAATAACAATGAAAACAACAACAATAAAAACAAATTGAATAGTAAAAGGTCCTTTATGTACGTCACATTTCCCAAGACTTATACATTCATTCTCATATAAAAAATATTTTAAAATCATGGAATTTTCAAAATTTACAGCATAAAAAATAAATTACAATTGATGAAGTTAAGTAATGATATAGTTGAAACAGATAATAGAAAGAATATCGTTTCTGCAGATCTAAAAGTTATTTCACTGTAAAACTTGTAACAAAGTTTATATAGGCCAAACAAATAAGAAATTAAAAACACGCATAAATGAACGCCAAAGAAAAAAAACTAATAATGAACCCAGATGGAGGCGACTATAAATAAATCAATGAAAAAAGAAAATAATCAACCCAAATTAAAACTAGCAAGGCATGAAAAATATAATGATAATAAATTTAAAAATGAATGAAAAATTGTTGACTTCGAAAACAACGACTATAAACGACTCTTTTCGGAAATGGCTTACGTTTACCTTCACAAAAGTAATATAAATGATATTTTCAATACCATCTATACTTAAATTCGTGCAATTTATTCTTGATTTACATCTTTGAATGATCGTTGGTTATTATTTAGCATGACGTACATACGTATACCACAATGTAAATGTAATAAATACGTTTATGTAGATTCATTTGTCATTGTCAATATTTAAAAAATCTCTATAAGCTCTGTAAGTCAAAATGCCGTTGTAATATCAAAACTTTATATTTGATGAAATAATCTAAGTATTTAACACCATCAAATTTGGTATATTAAATTAAAAAAATTACAGATTATATTTTATAAACTATATTACTTTTATACATGTATTTGTTTTGTGCGTACCTAACCAAATAATATTGTTATATTCGTTAATAGTTAGTGGTTATGTGAATTAGTTTAGTTTTCCTCATCGTCCGATGCAAAAGTTGATTTATAGTTTTAATGTAAAACTCTATAATGAATACCTAGTTTATATTTGAATATGTCTTCTCAAAAATTTTATTATCGATGCTCATAAATCTTTATTTATATAGAAGTTTTGAGTGATGTTATAAGTTAGGTATACAGTGTGTCGGTATATTTTACACAATAACGAATCCATAATACGCATTTTGGATTTTTGCACCTGATGTTTGTACTAAGCGTCAACGCTGATCAAGCAACGAACGAGTGCAAATTCGGCTCTCGCTTCGAGGCCGGGAAAATTGTGAAAACGGACAGCGATTTGGAGGGTAATTTCTATGAGCAATGGAAGGTGCCAGGTGAACATGGCGAAGACCAATGTAGTTGTATTCGTATTGCAATGCAATGTATTAGATAATACATATAGTTATCTCAGATTAAGATTTCTAAAGCATAAAATTAAAATTTCTAATCACTAAAAAAGTGGATTTGATTGACCATCAACGTCTCTTGTACTATGTTCTTTAACATAAACGACAGGAACTGATGCATTGTTTGATTTTCTGGAATTGAAAAATCTTGAAACACATATTGGCATTTCGTTCACATATCCAATATATGTATATATTCTAGTAGTAAAGCACAATCGATTTCAACATATTGGTCCTGTGATTTCAGAATTTATTCATTCGCGCAGATTAATCAATAGTTTATAAAATAAAATGAATGATTTAAAAACAGATTTTACAATTTTTTCTTTTCCTTTTATCATGTAAAATTACTATTATTGCATAATAGTATCTTCAATTCAAATACCTGACCTTTAAGGCTAACTTATACTCCAGCTCTTTAGTTTCTGTAACTTATCGGTTATATTCATGCATAGTATATATTTTGTTAGCATTGTTTTCTCTATCAAATTGTTCAGAGGAGGTTGCGCTTACGCCTTCGCGTTTACCATTTGCGGTTGAACTAAGGCGGCATTGCACGTCGATCAGGAAGGAAAAGATTAGAATCTAAATCTATTTTGTATACCTATACTTAATATTCTAATGTATTGCAGTTATCTTCTCCAATCGCATTTTTGAAAAAAAAAATCAAATAATTTTTTTTCGGAGAATGATAATATTGTTAAAGTGCGTATACACGTCGATGTTACACATCCATTATCCGTGTAACAGAGTATTTTTCTCATTCGTACCGCTGGAAAATTAATTACTTCCAAGAGCGCGTTCCCATGTCGAAAGAGAAGCCGAGGCGCTTATCTCAATAACAGATATACATGCATATACCAGCAGTATGACAAAGAATATATGTCCCTCGAACGAGCAAAACTCCTATAAATTTTCGCAAATGCGTTAAGCCGCGAGCGGAGCTCGCTTGTAAACGACGAACTTTTCTAGTTTTGCGTTCGGCGCCGAGCGCTGAATAAATCTTGCCGGTTATAACTCTGCGCTGCGCGTTGATTAATTCGTTGCGTTCGGCGCCGTAACTTCTTATATATATATATATATATATATATATATATATATATATATATATATATATAAATATATACATATATACATATTGAAGAATTTATTGATAAAAAACTGGAGCTTGTAAGCACCAGAAAATTAGACACCTATACAAGGACGAATATATATATATATATATATATATATATATATATATATATATATATATATATAATGCGAAAGTCTCGCGCCTAACTCTCGCGCATATACGAACTGGCGGACACTTGTCGAGACATATACCTAGAATATTATGAAAGTTTAATCGCGTCTTGTGTGTATACAAGACGTATACATAGGGGAGAGTCTTTGGCCTCGCGGGTCTGCCGCTCTCGTGCGCGCATAAGCGGGCCATACGTATGAGCTATGTAGCATGCCTCCTATATATATATATATATATATATATATATATATATATATATAACTTATATTATATATGCACGTCGACTGGAGTGCCTCGCAGCGTTATTATCAATTTGCTGGTCGTATCTCCATCGATATATTCGCGATAAACCCAAGCGAATGTGTATCTCCAACCCGTACCTTCCGTTTGGGTTGCGGGTAGAGCAAGGGGAGAGAGGGAGAGAGAGAGGGAGAGAGAGAGGTAGAGAGTGAGAGAGAGAGGGGGGGCGAGAGAGCGCAAGTAATAGATGTCAAAGCACGCCAGCGTTGGAGCTTTCGCGGGATAGAAGGAGATGAGAGGAGGGGGAGATTGAGGGGTTGTGAGTGAGTTCGCGAAACTGATGATGTAAAGCAAACTGTTGCACAGTAGCTTCCCGGCGCGAATGATTTATGCCAGGAGCCGCGTGAGTTATAGCGATGGCGCTTGCGAGACGCGTCATCGGCGAAGGAAGGTCGTGCTATTTTTATATCATTATTATTATTAGTAGTAGTATTGTTGATATTGTTGTTATTATTATATGTTCGAATGCACGTATCTTTAATCTGCCAAGACGGGAAGGGAGAGAGAAAGAGAGAGAGGAGACCAGGAGGATAAGAGGCTAAGAAGCGGACAGAATATAACATTTCGCGTTTTGCTGAGCTCCTTTGTAGTTCGGAGCATCGTCCTCTCTCTCTTTCTTCTGACGCTCACAGTTTATAACGACGATGCGAGAGTACACGTGGACGAAGCCATGGCTTTACGGTTTTCCGGATTTAACAGACTGCAAAATTTAATGCGGTCAGCGTGGGATGTTTATTAACGTCTTAATCGTCACGCGAGGGTCAATGAGTTTATTTTACTTGCTACACGAGCGTAGACTTTGCGATTTAATACGGATCGGGGACGACCTGCGTTTAAAGTAGTTCCTTTTCTTTAGCCATTCGTGTCTTGGTCGTGGTATTATGTCGACCAAGATCGATGCGAACCGAGGTAATTCAAAGGGAAACTCTAGTCTATGACGTTGAAAGATAACTATCGTGCTATCTCGTAAACAGACAGTCTATACCCTTATGGTTGGAGAAAAACTAAATATATTAGTTTAATTATAATCTACGTCAGTATATGCTTAAATCTGATTTACCGTAAATACGTAAAGAGCTTCCCAGCTATTTTATTAAGTCAAGCCTTTCTTCTAAAGATTATTCAAGAAGACTGGTGACATAATTAATATTAACATAAACCACTACGGATCTACAAAGAACGCGATATTTCGTTTCGGAATTCCGCTTATAATAAATCTATAATTACTTATTATTCATAACGTACAACACTCGATGTCATAAGATACTCTTAATATCACGTATATCTTGTCTTATATATGTCCCTTATAAAATAATAACAGTTGAACTGCTGATCTCAAAGGACAGTACAGAATATCGGGTTTTCGATCAACTGCGCTATTCAGATTAGCAATATGTTTCTTTCGCTATGTAATTTCTTGGTTATGGTTATGGTTGGTTCATTAAAAAAATAATTCCATACAAACTGTAATTTTTAGTAAATATTTACATCTTCCTGTGCGACTAGTGCACTATATCGACTAAAACTTATTAATCGAAACAAGCTATAATTTATTCATTACTTGAAAGGATTACAATTATTTGCTTGCAGTAATTCAAAACTACACAAAGCGGGTTTTTATTATGTTTATATTAACAATATTCAGAGATTATTATGAGTAAATGGACATTCGATAAAGAGATATCTTTACATCGTTTAATTCTTACGTTGGGATATCGAATCCAGAAAACCGTTGAACTTCTCTTCAAATTAGATTAGAAAATACCTTCGCGGGGAAAAAGTCGTGGGCAATCTCGGAGACAATTGATCGCGCGATATAGAGGACGTCGGCAGCTGCTCCGCCGAGCGACGCGACGTCGACGATGCAGCGGGGCCCGCGGGCTCGGTCGCGGGAAGCCGCCAGGGACAGACGGCGGGTGGGGGCGCGGCGACGCGGCGGCGCGACGTAGACGCCTCTACGCGGAAGGAAGACAGCCGCAGGGCCAGCGCGGGGGGTGGGGGTGGGCGGCAAGGACGTTCGATCGAAGCGGCGCTCGGGTCGCGCGGTAGGGACGGCTAAGGGGCGCGCGCGCCGCCGTCGCGCCACACCCCGATGCGGCAACTCCATTGATTATTGTTGCCGGCGCTGCGCTTTCCGCCCACCTTCTCCTTCGCCTCCACCTCCTCTGCCTCCTCCGCGACCTCCTCCCCCGGCGCTGCTTTCCACGGCGGTGGCGCGCGGCTGCTCAGCGGCGCTGTCTCGCGCGGTCGCCGAGTCCCGAGCCACGTCGGCTGACAGGTGCGTGCCTCCGTTTCTCCCCGGGGCGTAGGCGGGAGGGGGGCGGGGGAAGAAAACAGTAGTAGACAAGCGGGCTCGCTCGAGCGCGCCCGTGAATCAGAATTGTAAATGCCGGGGCTTTATAATATCGCATCTGACGCGGTGCACTGCAGTACGGACGACTGAAGCGCTGCGGCGGCGACGGCGACGGCGACGGCAGTTGAAGCAAATTATTTCGCGCGTTATGCAGATGCAAATTGCATGTCGGCGGACTGGATTTATTTGAGCTTTCATAAATTTTGAGATTTAAGTGCCTATGCAAAATGAAAAGCCCCCGAGAGAAAGAGAGAGATAACGAGAAAGTTAACGAGCCGACTAGAGCGCGAACGGTGGCAAGATGATACTCCTTGCTTAAGTTAGAAAATTTTAGGGATTGTTAGTGAAGCATTTACTTGCTCGTGAAGAAGTTATTAACTCTAATACGGCGATAGCGCTATTATTAGAAATTCGGCAATTTTGCAAGCTGGAAAATTTACCTTCGTATTCTAACAAATATTAATTCATAAAGCTGAACCATAAAAAGACTTATGAATAGCATATATAGAATACATTACTTTAAAATTATTATTCTGACAGTAATAATCATATTTAGAAAGAGAAAATTACTTCTGTAAATTGGAATATAAATTATATTATAAATTGAATATAAAGTAAATAATCATTTTAGTTGTAAGATTTAAGTTTAGAAACAGTTTGTCCATTCTGGAAATTCCAAGTCTGTGTATTTGTGTGACACGTATCATCGACAATATTAATTTAAAAAAACTGATAATATCTGCACCCAGCAGCTATAAGTTCAATTGTAATTATATATGTAAAAAGATACTGTCAAACTGAAAGTTACGAATCTAACTTTTTTTTGCAAAGTACATTGCTAAAAATAGATAAATGGTTAGTACATGTGGGTTTGTCAATAAAATCTAAACTGCGTTTCTAATTAAAATATTAATTCAGAATTGTAAATTGGAGGTAATAGCTATTTTTCTTTTTAAACGTTAAAATAATAATGTTAATAATAAATAAATAAAATTCATTTAATAAATTATAGTACATGCGTTTACGATGAACGTCATCATTAATTGATTCTTAAGTATTTAAGCAGAAATTTGAAATATTTATGATTTGCAAAATTATCTTTGGAAATTGTCTTTATATCACAGTCTAAGAGTGTTCACAGGCAATTGTACATATAAGCCGTGTATGTAAAATTATGAATGTATGTAAGCGTGCGTATGTACATGGACGTATCTATATATATTGTATAAAAATTAGATTAAGAAAGTACTCGAAATATAAATGCTGCGAAGTCCCTGTGTGTAATAGCAGCGTGCGAGGCTAGAGGCTTCGACATGGTAGGAGCATCCGAACAAAGGGGAAACCCGTACTTGTTCGGCCATACTCTGCTTCACAGGTATAATGGTGGAAATGTAGAGTGCAAATTCTAATTGCTCGAATTTCAATAGCAAACGGTCGGTCTAATTTCGTTCGTCGCCGTGCGTAGAACGAGCTCGGATCATCGCGTCCTTTCTTTTAGTCGGTACTGATTTGCGTATATTAAAGTTTTTAAAGCGTATATGAAAGCGACGGTCGGACGATTCCACCATTTCATAGCGTGCATCCGAGTGTCGCGGATTGAGCGCGTATATTTATTGTACGCGTACGCGTGATTATAAACTGCGGGCAGTTTTCGATGCTGCGCGGGTGACGGCTCGAGTGAGCCGTCTTCGCTGAACGAACCATCGTTCGGAGCGTCCCAAGTGCGACGATCTAGAAAAGGCGTCCATTACGGGTGCCCAGAGATCGCCCGGTTATACGTAAGCGGTGCGGGGGCTGTACCCGTTTCCGAGACGTCGGAGCACCGCGGCACGTTTGAGGCTTTCTCGGGTTATCTCCCGTCTCGATACCAGCGACCAACAGTCCTGGGGAACAACGTACAACGGCGCAACAACGGCATATAACGGGAACAACGTACAATTGGGGATAAAATACACTTGCTCCGGCTTCTCTTCGCATATCGTAGAGATTCTTATGCCGAATTCCATGTTATTGTTATCATAAAAATATTCAATCATAAGTAAATATATAACATTTATATCATCATAAAACAATTGTTAGTCTTTACTAATAAATGTCAATTAATTCCAGTAGTTCTTTTTCATTCTGGGATTTACTTCGATATTTGTCAGTAGGTAGCGATCTATTTTTTTCTCTATTTTTCATGGCTGAACCAGGCATCTGCTCGGCTCTGCGGTAATACAATACGATGGCGCGGCGAAGTTCGCTTTCGTCTTTTCCTTAATTGGTTACGTCTTTTAGATAAAAAGACCAGGCGGGCACAATTGATTTTTACGCTCGTAAAATGGGATGTTTTAAAGTTAATATATGTTAATATTACTTAAGCTTTTCCCTCGTTAGAATATTTAACATGTTGTAATCTACATAAACATAGAAATTTATAAATTGCCTGTGCACACAGCACAGACCTTCGCGTGATAAAAAATATGCACTTTATATCCACATTTTCTCTACGACGGGGTGGCAATTTCCGCGGCTCGCAACCCTGCTCCGTTTATATACAAGACGTTCTAAAAACAATTGCTCGAACTCATGGATCGGCGGTAACAAACAGGGGAGAGCGAGTGCAACGGTTGTACGCATTTTGAAAAGTTGTAATTATATCTTGCAATGCGTGCCAATGTAGGAACGCTCCTTCGGCTCTCGATCGAGGGGCATGGAAATTGAGACGACGAGCGAAGAATTTGAGGATAACCTCGAAAGAACAACGAGCGGGTTATGTCCACCTCGACTGAAAATTATTTAGTCGTTGGCTTAGATTTAGTCGTAAATGTGTGACTAAAATACACAAACCACAATATACGTACGATTTTTTAATTTTAGAAATTTTACTCAGATAACAATTTACAGATAACAATATCCATTGATAAACAATACTGGGTAGTGCCAAATACAGAAGACATCGTTGGTGCCATGTTTTTGTCTGCAAACTCTCCGCCCGTCTTTCCGATTTACAAGCATTCGCCCGTAGCTCGCAAAATTTTTGCCACTCTCGAAAATGCCCGCATTCTTTGCATACGACTTTCCCTAATTATTATGGATTCGCTAGTGCGAACAATCATATCTAGGATACTATGTATATTTTTATCTTTCTTCCTCGATCGGGTCTAGCAGCGCCAATGCGCGCTCCTATGGTAAACCGGTCGCCCGCGCCTACACGGTAGCCTCGCGGAAGTTCGACGAAAAATCATAACGCTGCGATTCGCCCGTCTATCGCGTCTCTGCAGTTCAATCCTAATTAGAAAGCGTATATATTAGATCGAGCATATGTGCATACGCGCGCCTTCGTTCTGCACGCGTGAGTGAGAGGGAGAGAGAGTGTGAGAGGGGGGAGGCAGAAAGGGGGAGACAGACACTTACCTAGTCGGGTGCATTATCTACGGCCGTTCGCTCGTTTTACTCCACCAGCTATATATATATATATATATATATATATATATATATATATATATATATATATATATATATATACGGCTTGGTCCGGGGCTTGTTTCGCTAACATTTTTCTTCGCGCCAAGCTCGCTGTACTTTTTTCTTTATATATATATTTATTTATATAATGGCGACCACACATTTTGTCGCTTCGCGTGGACACGCGTCGAATAGTCTGGGATTTATGTTTTTTTTGTTTTTTTCATTGCTTTTTTGGAATCTTAATACGAATTACGGACGACTTTTGTCGCGTCGCGTGCACGCGGGCGCACTGAAGCGTGGCCTGTAGACGTGGTTTTTCGCTCTGGCCGTTATTCTTTATTTCTTCCGTGGGCGTTTTTATTGTCCATTGTGAAATCGGAAAGCAGGTGCGACCGAGTTTTAAGCGCATATGCGTGCGCGCTTTATCGCTAATAATGTAAACAATTAATTTTCTATAAAATGTGTAGAAATCTCATTAGTATTTTGCAATGAGGCTCGAGCTAGTGATATATATATATATATATATATATATATATATATATATATATATATGTTATATGTATGTATGTTCTATTGCAAAATCTTATTTTTAAAATGTATTAGGATAAATAAATGTCTATACATACTCAAAAAGATATTGTTTATATGCTTTAAACGTTACAAATGCACAATTTTTATCAAGCATTCTAGTCTGAGACATTATTTAGATCCTTGAAAAATTTTTCCAAAAATATAGCTAAATAATGAACAACTTCAACAAACGTATTATACCTATAAAGTCAGAATAAATTTTTCAGCATGTATCTTACATTAAATATTTTAATTTGAACCCAAATAACATAATTCGATGGTTTTACAACAACCATATTTATTATTCAGATCAGCTTTCGCAACTCTTGCAGTGTTTTAATATATGGTATTTCAATTTCAATTTCAATTTCAATTTTTGTATTATATAATATTCATATTAATTTAATAAGTTATTATGAGTAAAACTTGGTAAATATGATAAATTAAGGCAAATACCTGAAAAAATTAATTCGTAAAATTTTAGGTACACACTTTTTATATTATGTTATAGATAGAAATTGAAAGTTGGGCTAAGTTAATCGAAAATCATCCCAAATGTTGGTTAACTAATTTCTATTTACAAAAGTGCCTTCGTTATTTACCAAAAAACTATTTTACGAATTTGTGAACTCTAATGATATCGAAGAATTATTTATTAATGAATTAAAGAATGCGCAACGTACAAGGGCTATACAAAATTTAAGCAAGTGAATAAACTAGAGCCCTAAATATAGATGAAGCCGGCGTTAGCATATGTCGTGTTTTCCATCAGAACGTGACGCCTCCGTTTGCCGGCGCTCGGTGGGGCCCTTTTGATGCTGCACTCCGTATACGCCTTCGCGCATACGGACAGGGGATGTCGAGCCTTTATAAATCTAATTAGGAATTGCTCCCCCCTCCCAAATACCGAGCCACCTCCTCTGGGCTCTTATACACGAATTCCCGTTATCTATCGCAACACGCAGTTCGCGAATCGCCGTTAAAATCGATACGCAATTTCGCGTTCGCGTACTTCGTTGCTCTATTTTTTATCCGCTATCCCCTCTCCCTGGTTTCTCTCCCCCTCTCCTGCCAGCTTTCAACCTTCCGCCTCTCTCGACAGAAAATCTCGTTTCAATAAAGAATGCCGGGGCGAGCTCGCATTCAACTCGCGAAACTTGCTCGAGAGCTCGCGCCGATTCATTTTTCGACATCGCGGAGGGAAAAAAAAGAAAACGCGACGTACCGCAAATCCAATTTATTGTGTGTGCGCGCGCGTTTGTGTGTGTGTATGTGTGTGTGTGTGCTCGAATTATAATCAGCGAGCGTTTGGCTATATATAGTGCGATGATAAAAAATGGACAAAGTCTCCTGCTCTCTCGCGGGCAGTTTAATTAATTTTCCGAGCTCGCGGAAAAACTGGATATGCAAATGGGCGAGCGCAGGCACGCAACGCGTAAAAAATAAATCCAAACTGGCGCTTGCAGGGGTAAAATCATAATCGAGTGCTTATTAGAAAGACGTTTCATTATTTAGTACGATCGTTCTATGTTCCGAGCGATCGGCTGTCACGCGAAATCGACGAAAAGTCATGATCGAATAGCGTAGGCGTTGATGTTCGTAGTTATTATATATAATAGGGATCTTTAATCTTCGATCTTTAATGCGATTACCAAAAAAGAAAACAAGAGAAGAGAAGTCATGTGATTCGATATGAAATCGTAGGATTGGGAAATGGGGGGGGGGGTCAAAGAATAAAAAATGAGGTGGGTGAGATGACACAGAAGCGATCGCGATTATATATTATATATAACGAAAAGCTTTCATTTACTTTAATGGGCCATCCGCTGATTTTTTATAATCTTCCATTGGGCTCTCGCATTGCACGTGTTTACGTTACCACGGGACATACCAATGGGTTGGGGATCTTTTTTTGTTCTACTTCGAGGCTGCAAGATGAAAAGCTTAATAAATTTATTTATCATCACGATATCGACGGTAATTTATTGTCTTCGGCTGCTACGTGAAGATCAAGGTTGACTCTCGCTCGAGAATATTACATTATATATACTAAGTGCTAAGATAAGTTTCAGTCATTTTTTCAATATGCACTTGGCACTTTTGATTATCTACTGTGTATTTTATAGCACTTCAAATTTCCGGCCTATTAAAAAATAATTTTTAAAATAAGTTTAACTGCATGTATTGCAATGCTTTAGATCGTGTATTAATTTCAACTTGATATACATTTTACTATGAAATATAAAATTTTAAACTCTGTTCCTAAGCATGAATTCAAATCACAAAAAATAAGAAGCCGAAAAAACTTTGCTGTACTTTAAATTTTCAATTCGATTATGCTACCTTAAATTATTAATAGAGTTAATAAGCCATAGAAAATTTAAATGTTTATAAATATTTATATACATGTAGGTGTCATTAAATTGCTGGTATCTTTGCAGGAAGCATTCGATTTTTTTTTGTACAAGATTTCCTCGTACCCAAGATATAATGCATATATTTATTTAGGATTAATATATATATAGTTAAAACAAAAAACTTCGCACAGTTGGCTATCCAGTGATATCCATTAAAAATATAAAATATTATATGTTATATAATAATAAAGATGTGAAAATACCTACCTTAAATTATTCAGAAAAAGCATCATTAATAGAAAGTGCACCTATTATAGCATTAGGTGTTTTTGCCTTCACGGTGTTATAGAGATAATGAAAATTTGTATTAAACGAAGCGCTTGAAAGCGCATTAGGCCGGCTCGTAAATTAAAAAATTTATTTTCTGCTTTCATTTGAGAGCGACCACTTTAATTTAACGATCATTCAAATAAAATATCGTTACCCATAACAATGTTCCGAAGCAACGATTTTATCTGCATAATGAAGCACAAAAAGAACGAGCGCAGCTTCCAAAAATACTCAACCCTCTCCCTTCCCCTTCCTGACTTTGTATGCGTGCGCATGTCAATACGTGCGTGCGAGCAAGAACGCTAAGGAGCGACGCGTCGACGGGCGGTGAGGGGGGGGGGTTGGATTGCGGAGAAGATCGCTTCGGGAAGAAAGGTAATAAGCACGAGAGAGCGAGCGAGCGAGCGAGCAAACGCGCCGGAGAATCGAAGAAAGACAAAGATATAAGAAAGTGCAAGAGGGGCCGAGCGGGAACGAAAATGAGCGAGTGGCGGAGGAGGGGGGGGGGGCACGCGAAAGGAAAAAGAGAACGATCGAATGTGGGGACCACTGAAAATTACAAGCTATACGCTGTTCCGAACCAACCATCTAAGATAATACCCGTTCGCCCCGCAGCTATAATGAATATGTAAGACAGATTGTAGACTAAGAGGAGCCTCCGCTGCTACTGCTGCGCGATACGGTTGACCATACGCAGATTACATTCTTTCCTCTTCGTCTTCTTGCGCGCTCTACTTTTTTTCTTCTTCTTTCCCGCCTTTTCTTCTATTTTTCATCTCCACCGGCTCCGCACAATCATGGTCTACATTTCGATTTATATACGCTGTGTCGCCTTTTTTCCTCTCAATGCTATTCCATATTTTCTTATCATTATTAATTTTGCTCAACACTTGAAACAATATATCTTCTGCTTCGTTCCATCGGAATTATTAATGAACATAGAGGGACAAAATCTTTCTATTGTTTCTACTATTAATAATACTAATTATTTCAATAGAAAATGACTTCGATCTGTTCGTATCAGTATCGCTTTTAGGATAGGCAATATATAAGCAATTATTTAACCACTCAGAAACAACAACAGCAGCAGCAACAACAACAACAACAACAACGACAACAACAACAACGACAACAAGACTAATAGTAATAAAACAAGCTGAAGTTGAAGAGCAGAATTTCGCTATTTTATGACTTCAAATATCAGGTACTAGCAATCTGGAGTTGTTCTTTTTGGCAACCGTAAAAAATCAACAACGCGAATTAATTAAATATAAAGAACGGTTATTAATTGCTTTGTATAAATATCTTGGTAATTAAATAATTCAAAATTGACGCGGATTAAAACGAATACTTTATTTATATGCGCAGACTCTTGTTCGAACGAAAACGCCTCGCTCTTTATAAATACGAGCAATCGCGCAGATACCCAGCGCTCGAGCGCACAAGATCGGGTTTTGAAAATGCAAATGTATAACGACAAATCGACGCGGGCATAGGTCTTCCGCCGCGCATTACACGAAATAGACTGTTGACACACGATTCAATTATTCAAATGAGCGTAAAATGTGCGCACGCGTACGCACATAATATTATACCGCAAGCACAACGATACGATGGGAGCAGCTTTGCTCGGGCGAGAGAAGCGAGGAGAGAGAGAGAGAGAGAGAGAGAGAGAGAGAGAGAGAGAAGGGCTGAAATTGACTAATTTTTCACCGAGACTTTTAATAAAACGTCGCGTTGGCTGACGCGCCGCTTTACCGAGTCGTGCGAGGCAATGTATTGACAAAGAAATAAAGAATCCGCGAAAACCAGTTGGGGGCGCACATAAAACCTCGGCTGAAAACGAGCCTGAAAGTAGCCTCTCGAATTCCGTCGACGGCGCGCGTTTGCCCGCGGGACGAGCGGGCGCAAGCGTGGGCTCGAGAGCAGCGCCGCGGACATGGGAGCTCTTATACAGTGGCTAATGCTCGCCACCTTCGTTCGCTGATAAGGCGGAAAGCCCCTCGGTGATTTACAGCGGGTATCGCCGGGATACATAGATGGAAATATCCGAGATAGAGCGAAGTGGAAATAGTCGACCGAGGAGAATGGGACGGGGGTCCGATAAAACTATAACTTTTTCTCTATTAATGCACGCCGATATCAATGTCGGAACAGGTATTTTCCCGTAAAACGAAGGAAATAACCTGATTTTGAGGAAAATCGAGAAGAATGTAAGCATGAATTTACGCTTTCTTTCGTTACTTTCACGAATGACAATTCAATGCTATAAGCTGAAGTCGGTGCCTACAGCATTAAATCGTGTCAGGCAACACTTGTCGTTCACTGTAGCTAATTTTAAAAAATAACAAGATTTACTTTTTTCTAATCGCTCGTAAATTAAGCTTCGATTTTTCTCTCGAATATTTACACTCTTCGAAAGAAGGTAATATATTGTTAAATCGATAACTCATTTTAAAAGTATATATTCCCAAGATTATAATTACATTTTCATTCTCTCGTATATATGAAGAAAATATCGTCGAAGTAGTTTTTCTTCCAACACAACTGGTTATTTATGAGATTGCCTTTATTCTCCATTAACACAGATTAAATCTGTAAATTGATTACTTAAAGAAGAATTGAATTTTGAAAAATTATTTTGTGGATAGAAATATATCTTGAGACTTAAGCGATACGAATCTTCGATAGATTTCAGGATCCGTTATATT
This sequence comes from Sycobia sp. Sy_11, assembly GCA_018907035.1. Taxonomy (NCBI): domain Eukaryota; kingdom Metazoa; phylum Arthropoda; class Insecta; order Hymenoptera; family Epichrysomallidae; genus Sycobia; species Sycobia sp. Sy_11. The sequence continues at coordinate 1,925,315 of JACCIC010000071.1, read as the reverse complement.
TGAATAAATCTTCTTGGATAAATAACTTCTGGCTTGTTTAGAAATCCACATAGTTTTATAAAAAAAATGCCTTTCCTAAACAAAACTACATGTACCCCCCCCTGCGCTTGTACACACACACACACACACACACATAGTTTTTTTTTAAAATAGGAAAGACTTCATCACGGATTCCCCGGTTTCTCATGCCCTCTGGCCAACACTTCTTTACGCAGAAAAACGCATACATGATAGTTAACGAAGTCGCGCGCCGACATTCACATCATCTCCTTTACTTTGCTCTCTTTTTCTCTTCGTGCGTCTTTCCCTTCCTATTCTCAAAATTGGTCCGACGCGAGAGATCGGCGAAGCGACTCCTCCGCACCGCACCTGCTCGCGCGCATAGAACAAGTACGGGAAACGGAAGATAAAGGTTAGATCGCGATGGGGGTAGTAGAAGGTAGGGTGAGACGAGGGCTCGATAAGAAGAACGAAGGGGATACAGTGCTCGGCGCGTCGCGGCAAGGGGAGCAAGGAAGGAATGCCGTCGGGCTAGCGCCGAAGGGCATTCGCTATGCCGTCGCTGTCGGGCGCTGGCTCTGCCGTTTGTTCTCGCTCTCTTCGCGCGCGCGCACTAGTAATAAGAATCTCGATGTCGGGGTCATGAGTGTGCCCGTGAATCCGTGACCGTTGGAACTCGTGTAATCCTCAATCAATGCGCGGTCGATCTCGAGAGGGGCCTGTTTACGTAGAGGCTCGTCAGACTCGAGTCTGGGATTCTCGCATCGCAAGGGCCCCCAAATCTTTAAAGCTGAATCAACGTAAATGGCCTCGCTGATGTAAAACAATGAAATTTTCATTGGTAAATTGGCGAATGAGTCACTGTTTTGAAACGGTGGAGCGATTTCTACTAATTCAATTTTTGAGAGATGGATTGAGGGAAAAAAGCTGTTATTGAGTTTTTTTTGTAAAAAACAAATTTTGTAAAAAACAAACAAAGCTTAATTCGCTTGCTTCACCATGGTTTCTCTTGTTTTAGAATTACATTGCGTTAAACATAGAAGTTAAATAGGTGACGATGACATTTATTTACTAAATTTTCTTAAAGATGCTCATTTACAGTCGGTTATTGATCACGGTTTTTCAGAATCAATGCATATCATTCTCATACTTTCATAACAATCATTTTCACAATTTTTCAAGTGGCCTAAATCTCTTTGGTAAACATTTTTAGTAAATGAAGCTCTTAATTACAATTCACAGTTACTATTAACATGCTGAGAGCTAATAGACTTTAAAAAAATGAATTGTATTAAAGTACATATACTTGGCTACTGTAGTGCTCCTATGATGTTATAGAACAATCAAGTAAGAATTAAAAGAATACAACGTTATTCTATAATTTTATATCCATATTTTTAACTTCCAAGTGAATTACTTCTGTCATGACACAGTGATAACGCGTAAATCTGTTAATTTCCATAATCATTCACCGTTGACGGATGTGTCAATCATAATATTTCGAAATGAAACACTAGCAAAGCACCACCGCGAGCGAAAAACATTTCGATAATACGAATTAGCGATTATTTTGAATATTGCAACCGTATAAAAGTATACGAATTTGTACACGTACCGCATTGAGTAGCGACCGCGCTCGAGCGCATCATTTATGCAAAAGGTGTTCGCGCTTAGGGTAGAATGGACTCTCCCGATACACACCTTCGGCGCTCCTAAGTCTCACTTGTCGCACGTACACAGAAGACTTTCCCCCCGGGCAGTTCCCAACCCACCTCCACCTCTCCTCCTTCTCCTCCTTTCGACTTCCCAGGCCCTCTTCTTTCCTTCCCTCTACCCCCCCCCACTCAGCTTCACCACTCTCTCCCTCTCTCTCTCTCTCTCTCTCTCTCTCTCTCTCTCTCTCTTTACCTTTTTTCTCATCATCTCTATCCGCCTCCTCCTGTTCTTCTCGCGCTCTCCTGTTACCCAGCCCCCTTGCGCGCACGCACACATGACTACCTCTCCTCCCTCTCAGTCTCTCCGTCTCGCTCGCTCTTCCTTTATCATCACGCGCTTCTACCCGGCCTTTTTACCTTTTTGTCTCTCAGCTTCATTTGCCGATCGAGTGCGTTCCTACCCCCTCCTCCGCCCCGTCGACCGCCACGCTCCCCGTGCCGCTGCATCTTCGTCCTCTCCGCCTCGTCGTCTTCCTCGTCGTCGTCGTCGCCGCCGCCGCCGCCGCCGCCGTCGCTGCCGACCCCACCCCGCGCTCCCCTCGCGCATGTGCGCCGCTGGTGTATATACGCGCCAGCAGCGATACCCGTGGGCCGACACAGGTGATACACGGGCGCCTTTACATCTTCAATCCACTCTCCTTGGCCCCTTCTTTCCCACAGCGTGTATCTCGCGCGTCGGCGAGCCGATCCGAGAGAGGAGTCGGCGCGTTCGATCTTTTCTCTTATTCTCCTCCCCTCCCCCCTCTCAGCTTGTGCGCGAGCGAGGGATCGAGGCCTATCTGACTCTGCCCCTCTCACTCACTCACTCTCCTCCACGGTCTTTTCTACCTTTTAAATGTCCTCGCCGATCGCTCTGTTCTCGCTTCGTTTTCTTGCCCTTCTTTTCTTTCCTTTTTCTCCTTTTACTTTCTTCTTATTACATCTTCTTTCATGCCCTGTCTGCCGTGACAACTCTTTATTTCGCGATCCTCGCTTTTAAAGTCAGGCTTTCGCGAATAACGAGGAGGATGCCTGGCACGCCTTGATAAGCGATCCGCGATGCCGGAATATTTGCGTGCGGGATCGGCCGCTCTGGGAAATGATCGAGATGCCAGGTTGATGTGCCGAAGGTAGGAATTGGGCTGCGCCGAGTTGCCGTGCCATTTGCATACTTTGCGAACCGTCTTTCAAATTCAGAATTTCAATGGAAAGTGGGACACCAGCCGCTAGTAACTTCAATGGTCGAATTAGGCTCTTCCATAGCCTGCTTAATAGTAGCTAAACGAGACGATATAGAACTAGACTAGACCCTATTTTAAAGAAACTCGGGAAAAGACACGTCAGTACGCTTCTTTTATCGAAACACGAATGGTTTTCTTATCATTTAATCGCCCGCACCTTCGATTCGTTTGTTTGCAGACGAATTGTCATATTCCGCTTTCTCCACTGTGTGTAGATATATATATATATATATATATATATATATATATATATATATATATACCATTACGGTTCATATTCAAGATTACATATTAAAAAATTGTACATAACAAATCGTATAAATTTCAGTTAATGCAAATATGGTCATTTATTTGATGCAATTAGGATCATTTCGTATTTCACTTATAATTACAATGTCGCGTAGTAAACGCTACACCGATCTTATAAAAGTAAACGTGTTCATTCTGTCGGAGTAATACTTGCATAAGAATTTTTTCATTGATTAAAGGATTGCAATTAATGTATATCTGGAATTTAAACGATCAAAAAATTTAATTACCCGAATGATCGAAACAAAATTAAAACCCGTTCATTCGATTGCAAATGACCATAATTAAAAAATAAAATTAAGTATACGGAATTAATGATCTAAAATTAATTAATAATTCGGAAAAAAAATTAATGCCTATACTTAAAAGTTTTACATAAGCATTGTTTTCGTCATAAAATGACTATCCTATTCAGTATTGGTCTCCGCAGAAATTGGCACACTTCTTGAATTTGAGTTTCTCCATTTACCGAAGTGCCGCACAAAGCTCCAAGTCTATCAATCTACTTACATCGCTGTAACATTCCGCTCTGAAATACACGAGTACGATGTTTGAATTTACAAAAAGGCACTCGAAAGACAAGTATACTCGGTCGCATTGCATTATCCGCGTAATGAAATGTTTTTTGTCAGTCGGAGGGAGAGGGGGGCTCTTCTTACCTTATAAGGAGGCAGGCGCGTCTTGCGAAATTCAAGGCAGCCCGCGCGCATAACGCTCGCGCGGTGCCGAACGTCTCCAATAACGCCTCTCATTGTCCGCCGCTCGCCTTTATATACCACGTTCGACTTTCTTTCGCTCCTCTGCTTTTCTTTCGCTCGTTTTATTCTTATCCCGCCTCCGATGCCCCCCTTTCCCGTCCCGGACCGTCTTTATTTTCTTTTTTTTTCATCGTCCCCGACCGCGGCACGACAATCCTTCAACGGGCTGTCGGTCGATCCGCTAAGAGTGTTTCTCTATATGTACCCAGGAGAGGACTCTTTGGAGAGAGAGAGAGAGAGAGAGAGAGAGAGAGAGAGAGGAGAGGAGAGAAACTTGTCCCTTAGGTCACACTAAGAGCTTCTGAAGTGCTGACGTGCAACCTGATGTGAATAATTTGAAATTAAAATAGAATATCAATATTTGTTTAAGTTATCCTTGCGTTCCAATAGAATGTTTATCAAAATTCAACGGTTGCTAATTATTGATGGGAATAACATTCTACTGTTAAGGACTATTTTTCGGTTTACATTTTTATCCAATTATATATAGAGAAGATAAACATGGTAATATCTGAATGTCTATTAAATAAATAATTCTTTTGTTGTTTCTTTCATTGCCTTCACTTAACTTTAATATTTTTTCTTTATTTTTTAGTTTTCCTTATGTTCTAAACTCATATTAAAAGTAGTCGTTGAGATTTAATGTTATTTTTTTATAAGAAAGCAAGATACTAAGATACTAATTCACTAGTTCTTCTTGTTCTGTCTCAATTTACCTCAAGTATATATTGTTTCGAATATAGCAACAAAGATTATACATTATTTAATAAATTCATAAAATTTATATGTTCGCTATTAACCGTAAATGATTCGTAATACCGTCAATAATATTGATAGAAATTCGTGAATTTCGTATAATTGAACAATTAATAATTAAATGATAGCTGAATATTGAAAAGATAGAATTTCATAAATATTTTATAGATCAATTCTATAATCTGGGGATGTCCTCTTAAGTGACCTAGTTGTATATATAATTAGATTTATTTTTACATGTCGATAATACTCTGACAGATAGACTACATTATAATATTACAGACTCTTGCAAATGGTACACGTTTTGAATTAATTATTATTTTTCAACTTCCATTAATATTCTAGAAACTTCATCATCATCAATTCACGTTACTGATGATGAAAGTGGTATGTAATACGATAATGATAAAAAAATATTCGCTAATAACTTTATTGTTTGAAAGCATTTGATAAAATTTAAATACATTATTAATATAAAAAATAATTTTTTTAAGTCCGAATATTAATATACAATAATATGATATACTCACAAGTTTAATATAAAATGACGATTTTATAATATTCCCAACATTGTTCGATCCTTGTCGAAATGTTGTAAACATTTTTTCATATATCTTCGATTAACTGACAAGGGGAGTACACACCTACCTATTTGTTTACACAGTACCCATTCTCATCAGTATGGGAAAGATATGTTACATTAATTATACATAACAATGAAGTACTGTGTCATTTTTTGCCCATTGGGCATTGGTTCCTTTAATTTTATATTCCTTAGTGTTATTTAATTTCCGTTCTTGATTTAAACTGCTAATTCAACTACAGAATATTTCTATTCTTTAAGTTTTATTTTTTTATAGTAACAAACTTTTTTCTTATAATATAATCTTACAATACAGATTTGCAAATAAACTTACTATAATAAAATATTTTTTTAGTTTTATTTATATAAAACTAAAACATTATTAGTTTAAACATTTTATATAAATCATTAAAATATATTTTAAAAAATTAAAATAAATTAAGATTTTCTACCGGTATGCTGAATCTCCTTCTGGATAAAAAACTATGTACATTTACCTCTGAAGCTCATATTATTTTATTATATACACATAGCTAGGCAGCCTTGTATCAGTAAAATTATTTTAAAAAACTATTCTATTATTTTATATAAAAATCTCTTTGGTATTTCATAAAGCTCCAATTTTTCTTACTAAATTTTTCATTAGTCACTGTACTCTTTATCTAGAACAGATGGAAAGTTTCAAGAAAATTACCAAATGTATTAAAATAAAATAAAATTTTTTACTAATAAAATTTAAATTTAAATTTAAAAAACTCATTTATTATGCTCTATTAATATACAATTATACATATATATATATAAAATAATTTAATTGTACTTATGTCGACTGCCCATATACAAATTAATATTATTAATATTATTATTATTATTATATTATTAATATATATATATATATATATATATATATATATATATATATATTTATAATTATATATATACTACCCTTCCCAGTTGAATATTGTTTTGGCACCAGTGTTTTCATTGATTTTTTCATAAAAAAATTAGTTAGCAGAGACTTATATCTCGGAAGTCATCAAGATACAATTAGATTGATGAAATTATACATTGTTTAATTGCTTATACAGATTAATTATTAAAAATAAGAACCATAATTTTGAATTGAATATGTTTATTCGTCATATGTATAAGTATCTTTAAAAAGAAATGTTAGTTTTACTTAATAATTATTATAAATTATTGTGGATCGGTGAAATAACCGGAATCCGCATCTTGTGCATCTTTGCAATATCATATTACGTACGGAGCATAAACTCATAAGCAGCTTCAGCCAGGGATAAACATAAAAAAAAGTTTATTCGTTATCTCGGGGCGGCGGGCAATTTTCCCGTTGTCTCGTGCAGTGACGTTTCATTAGACGCGAAGCGACACGATCGAAGGGTCGGTCCCTGGGCCCGGACTTGATCGATGCTGAAACACATCGGTCGTATATGTGCGCTCTTCTTTCGTCGTCTCATTCTTCGGGCCAGTCCTCTTGTTCAACTGCCCCAGTCCATTGCCTTCTCAACGAGGGTGGGAGGGGTTGGACGGACAAGAGATAGAAGATGATTGGTGGATCGAGGAGGCCTCTCGTCGTACCAGCACTGTCAATTAGCGTAATTCCGATTAGACATCTGTCTTCGGCGCTTGATCCCCTCGCCGGGTTGATCGTCTCGGTAATTGGCGACGCCGGCGATTATGTATATCTATATATATATATATATATATATATATATATATATATATATATATGCACCTTCGTTCTGGCAAAGTATCTGCCCTGGAATATCTATCGGGCCTGAGAAGTCTAAATTAATTGTGTTATAATTAGATTGTGCACCGAGCCCATCCCACTCTCTCCCTCTCTCCCTCTTTGCCGCCCTCCCTCTCTATCTCTTCGTGTGCATGCTCTTTGTCACTGTGCATTGTGCAAACAAGCATGCGCATATAAATGCGCATTATATATGTCAGCGACGAGCGATCCGCGAACACCGTGTGTATGGTGTGTCCCGATATGGAATTCAACCCCTCCCCTCTCGTAACGAGCCGTTGCGAGCCGCTTCTTTGGATATGCATGAGCGATCGGGGAAGTTTGGCAGAAATACCTTCTTCATTAACGGGTTTTACCGTTACTCGCGCAAAATGTATATCGAGTGCAAGATAGGAGCGGCCCTCCGCAATCAGTAGCTATACTTGCAACGAATACCAATTATTCAATTAAGTCGCATACGTGCCTCGAAATGACGATTATATATGAATTTTAGAACACTGTTGCTATAAAAAGATGTATATACATATATATATATATATATATATATATATATATATATATATATAGTGCATTTAATTAGACTTTAAAACTGGTTATAATCTTTTTGGCTTTCTCAATTGATTATACTAGGAGTTAACTGCAGAGCAATAATTCGATTTTCTGAATTATGTTGATGTTTGCTCGATAAATTTAACTATTTCTTAAATGAAGAATTTTATATTTTTGTATTTAATTAATAATTTAAATCGAAGCAAGGTAGAATTTAAAATGCAACTTAATCTTTGACGAAGCTGATGCTATCTGAGCTTTGACAATTTAAAATGAAATTAATTTAATGAAATCCATAATACAGATAATTTTGCTGAGCCTTTGATAAATAAATATCTTTTTCTTAATTCTTTATACATAAACATTTCGGTAAATTAAGAATATGAGAAAAATAACTCTGAATAAAATTTATTTTTTGATTCTTTACAAGATTTGATTATACGATTGCATTATTAGCCGCTCAAAATGTGGCATCGTCTAATTAAATGTCTTGGAAAAAATTTTTTTTGCTTATTCATGGGCACTTCGTTCAAAGTCCCGTTTGGTTATAAAATTTCAGTAATTCTTGGTATTTTATATTTTTCGAATTTTTTTAAAACACATTTGCACGATAATAACTACGTTACTTTTGTCTCAGAATATAAAATTTCAGTTTATCATTACCAAGAAGTATAATCGTTAATTAATTCCACTGTTTATACTTTCTTTTTAGTATTGATTTTTTGCATAAAAAATAAGTTGTTCAGCATGCAAATATATATCTAGAATTTTTTTATGTTCGTTTTATTTCTATGAATTCGACTAATACCTTTCTATAACGTAAATAATTACCGTTCTGGCCTACTTGCTATCGCATCTGGATACCATTGTAGAGCGAGAGGTATAATACAGTAATTTGTTAAAACTATGAATATTCATAGATGCATTTAAGTAACTGGTCATGCAATAAATCTCGATAGTGACATTTATTATTTAAGGTAATGCATACTATAATCGGGCTGAACAAAATGCAATTTAATAAAATTAATCATCGTGACAAATTAAATTTCAATTCCGCGTCCAGAACCTGCTGAATCAGTTATAGTTATTTTCATACCTAAGATAACGGAAAAAAGAAAGAACAAAATTTCTGTCTAAAAGTAGAGTATATCGACGTTAAGCTAAATTTGTCAGACCATACATTCTACGATCGTGGATCGTCGCGTCCTGCGTAACCCGTGGCTTTCTGCAATCCCAAGAAAAATATACGAGGTGTTTACTCTTAAAACAGTCCACCGCAGGCGGAGATAAGAAAAAGCGGACAAATTAGACGTGTCGAACGCGAGCTGCGCGCGCCGAGACGAGCGAGACGACGCCCCGGGGTCTACGACTGGTTATCCAATCGGCGGGCGCGCCGCCGCGGTTTTAATTTGCGGCTCGCAGTGCCGCCGCGTTTAAATAAAAGGATCGTTTCCGTCTTCCTCCGGAATCTCGTTTTTCCATAAGCAGCTGAAAATCGTGCAACGCTTGGGGCCTTGCGTAAGCCACAGGTTGTCCGCCCCCCTCCCTCTCACTTTTTATCTCTATCCCGCTACGTTATATTATATTATATCTGTCTCTATCTCTCTCCCTCTGCGTCTACCCGCCTACCTATCTCCGACTGCCTATGCGTCCCTCTCGGGTGCCTTTATAATGGCGTTCTCGTTCTGCATTCTCACGCCCGGGGACAGGACGATCGATCGAGCTGCTGAATTCGACTATACTCCGCGGAGCAGGTCTGGCGGCGAGCGCGCGCGCGCGCGCGCTCGAGCAGCTGATAATGCCGGGGAGCAGCCCGTATTACAGATACGGGGCAATTATCGTCGAACGAGCTCGGACGCGGGGCGAGCGGCCGAGACTATTCGCCCGAAGAGCAAAAATTATTTCAGGATTTCGTACGACGTCACGAATAGGATTTTATTCCAGTACCTTAAAGTATTGTAATCATACGCGTTTTTTCACGATTCGTACGAAATCTTCGTGATTTCGATCTATATCGATATGTTAAAACTCATCTCAAATTATTGCCAATGGTTTAACCGATTTCGCATATTGTTTTATATTATTTTTTTGTCGGTATAATTACAACGACTCGTTATATAATTCCAGATGGTAGATCGGGTTTTTGGAGGGCTCCACCGAATTACACCTAGTAATTGCAGTCACTCCTAGAAAGAGATTCGATTACGACATTAATGTCGAGAGGGAAAATAAGGCGCGCGTCCATTCATCGGCGCGAATCTTCGGGGGAATCCTTCCTTTCTAGGTCCAAAGCAAACACTTGCATACAGCTGCTGCAAAAAAAAAGTTTCACTCAACGAACTCAGCGCCACCGGCATATCTCGGCGCGTCCCGCCAGTTCTTCGCACCGCCGCATTCATATAGACGCGGTCACGCTGTCACATTCCCCGCAACTAATCAGCCGGCTGATAAGTTTCCTTTTGCGGCCTTCTATTTTTCCGACAGCGGGCTCGCGAGCCCGCGAGGCAATTGCACCGCGGCAGTTCTCCCGCTCGGGCCCGAGTCGTTAGTACCATATTAGTAACCGTATTTTAATCCGTTCGCGCTGGTCATTCGCTATATATATACAGCAGAAACACACACGCCTGTCCGAGACGTTCCTCCCATACGTACATACCCGAGCCCGCGCCCATTCATTAATCGCGACGGTGTCCGCCGCTGGTCGACAGGTGCGTGTACATCGATCCTTGTCCCTTGAAATCATCGGTCCATAAACTTCCATTACACCCGAGGCGAGCGCGCGCGAGAAATTCGGTGACTTCGCGTCCTCCGCTCCTCTCTGCCGCGGCGCGTATTATGCGCGTTGTATTTTCCGCGCGCATCGCTTACAAATCGGCAGGAATTTCTTTCGCGATCGAAGCCTCCGGTGGACGCGACGCGTGCGTGCGTGCGTGCGTAAATGACCCCCCCCCCCCACGCAAACGGGCCGCACGACCGCGGGGATTCCTCGTTCGACGCGCGCGGGGGGCGAGTGCGCTAAAATGAGTCTTGTACGTATTGCACTTTGTAAGATACACAGATTTATTTTGTACCGATTTTATTGTAATATTTTAATTAAGATAATATATTTCAAACACGGGCGTCCAATACGATTTTCCATGATTAAAAATTCCCGAGCATCCCGGGTGTTTCGGTCTGTGATTTATTGGTCTGGCGTAGCTCTCGTTCTCCTTTTTATAAAATCTTTATACGCTCATTCTTTTGAAATACACATACTTTACCTGCCAGTTTAATTTTTTAGCACATCTTAATATATTGGGCCTGCTCTATTAATACCTTGTGTAGCGAGAACTTATATTATCATTTAATCATGGTTTTATCATGCTTTTCCTGCGTGCATGCGCACGTGTGTGTGCATGTCGATGCATGTATTGGGGTGTGAATGTGTACTATACGTATGTGGTATAAATATAGACATGTTGATAAATGAAAATATTCATTTTGGTTTCAAAAAGAAAATTGTTAAGATCGATGATAATATACATGAAAATATTATCGCATCGCGACAATAGCTACAATATTAATCTTATAATCAAAATTATATTCTTAATAATGGCGAATACTTCGGCGATTGTTTGCGACTAATATTAAGCAAGCACTGCATCAGCTGGAGTATCATTAAGTTTCAAAAGCATTTCTTGTGCAGATTCTAAAAAAAGTCGTATATATTACTAAACTGTAGCACATGCCTTAGTTGTGATTAAACTATGAAGAAAAAAAAGACTATTATATAGTTCCATTTATTTTTTCTAGTTAAATTTATTTATAAGCATAAGAATCATTTATGTTCGCCATTATATATGTAGTGGTTTGATTCTCTTTTCTATCTTCAATTTATATGTACGATACGTCTATCCATTTCAAAATCTGCAAATATTCTTATCCTGTTCTTTCGTGTTATAGTTTTTCTTCTACTATTTTGAGTTATGTAATTAAATTCATCAAAACAATGATTCACTTCTTTATATTTCATACATTTGACTGTATAAAAACTGATTACGTTTCTTTGTAGATGATTACACTGAAAGAAAAACCAAAATAAATCTGCTAATAATCTTAGAGAATTTTCCATGAAAATTAATAATGTAAATTAAAATAAGAATATGAGTAAAGTATACAATGCTTCAGAAATTTGAGCTAAAACTACAATACTATAATATCTAAAATACTTTTGTAAAATGAATATTTTGATTTTTTTATCTCTTATCCATGCGTTATGGATAATAAAACATTTTCTAATCAAAAAATAATTCTGCATAAAAAACATTATACAATTAATGCAAGTTGAAATAATCCAAATTATTTAGAAATCGGAGGCGATCTATTACAATCATACTATAAATTAGTGTGCTTCGCAATTTCTAAAATTAATTTTCTTGAACATTTCATTTATAAAAGGCCTATGATGGCTCGATCGCTAATGCGAAGGACTAGTAACTCGGTGATCCGAGTTCAAATCCTGGTCTCGGCCGATTGACACAGGCACCGCTGTAATAAGTTACATGTGCTTTCTTTACAAACTCATCGTAGAGCTCCGTCGCTGATTAGCACCGGTATTTGGAAGCATGAATAATAGTAAGTATAATCTTATAACCTTCATCCTTACTTTTGCAGCAATTAATTGTTTCGAAATTATAACTTAACTGTAAATCTTTATCATCTAATAATTAATCGAAGGTGTTAAATATTTCTCAATTGTTATATTTTATCCATAATTTGTTTTATTTACAAAAAACCATCGATATAAAGCAATTATAACCGGTGTTTTTGCATTTAGGTACGTGATATAGGAGTCTGGTCTATTTCAATCTTTATTTATACATCTTTATAAACTATAAAAATAAAAAAAAGTAGTGTAATATTTATTATCCAATAAAAATTTAATAATTTGCTAATAAATTAAATGTAAATAATAACATATTGAGCATTAACTTATTTTGTTCTCATTATCTTTTTGATTTTGAAAAATAAAAAATTTATTTATGATCAAAATTTTATTTTTTTTATATTAATCTTAGACATCAATTTCTACGATCTCTTTAAATTTCATCAGGACCATATTCAAGACATTGAAATAAGAATTAATGTTCAATGTTAGCCTATTTAAACACGTATAAATTATTTTTAAATATCGATAACTTGGAAAATTAATCGATAGTTTGATTTTTCGAGAGAATTGCAATGTTAGGTATACGTAGTGCTAAAATTTAAAACCATCTAGCTGGCATGAAAAATCCGCTCAAGCCACTTAAATTTGACAGTTTGTTTAAATTGTAATCGATAAATAAGTTATGCCAAATGGTAAAAAGTCATTGAGGACCTTTATTGCGTTTATCCATAAATACTTTATTTTATTGCTAATTATACTACTTGTTAGTGCATTAAATGCACGCGCGAAAGTACATAAATAAGCGATAAACAAGAAAGTAATCGTTAAAAATTCTCTATAACTGTTTCCAATCATAATTACGTTAACGTACAGTTATTACATGCCTCGTTGAATATTGATCCAAACGATATATATTAACTCGAATTTTGCAACTGCCAGATTCTAAATTTACTTGAGGGAGAGAGAGAGAGTGAGAGGGATGCAGATATTATACACCTGCCTGCAACCTGCCAGCCTTACACCAGGCGAATATATATAGATATATACATACATACATACATACATACATACATACATATATATCTATATATACACTGAGTATACGGATTTTGATTTTCAGAATCCCCGTTCGTCAGCTCGATAATTCAGTATCTATATACTTGTCAATGCGCTCGCGGCTTTCTTTCCTTGATGCGACGCATAAATTACAGGAGTATCGCGTCGAATACTAATTACCCATCTATAACGTCGGGCATTAATCTCGGCTAATCCATAATCAGCCAGGTATCGGCATTAATTTGTCCCGGCGTCGTATAGGCTATATATACACCCAGCACAGCGCTACAACGACCACCGAGCTAGGAACCTATTCACGTTTACGTATACATATATATATATACAGAATAAAAAAAAACCCGCTGCCCGCGCGGGGAGCCACCGAAGAAACGCCGCGGCCGAGGGACTATAGACGCGCGAGAGCTAATTAAATTTCTTCCCGACGCGTCGGCTCGACTCCCCCTCCTCCCCTCTCCTCCCCCCTCGCCCCGTCGCGCTTGATTGACGCGCCGATCGCGGGGCCAAAAAAGATCCCGGCTCGCGCGCGCGCGCGCCCGCGAGCGTGTACAGCGGGCCCCCCGCGCGCCGCCGTCGATCTCTCGCGTCGCGGCACTTCGAGGCGCGGGTTGAAAGACAAAGCGAATCGCGTCTTTCTTTCGCTCGGCAGACGGTAATCGCCGGGACGAGCTACTGGCCGACGACCGAGACGACGACGAAGCGAGCGTGCGCGCGCTTCTCATTAAATCGAGCTGCGTAACACGTGCCTGTGTTAAAGCTTGTTTTCTGCACTTCGATAGTGGGAAAGCGATATACGAGGCGGGGGGGGGGGTAGACAGGGGTAAATTTTATCTTGTACAGTCAGAATTCTGAACTGGTCGACGGAATAAGATATTTATTTTGTCTAGTATGCAAAAGCGTCATTGTTACTGCACGAATGTCCCTTGCGATATTATCTTTCATTTACACTTTAGTTTATTGGGAAGAAAGTTGTGCGAAGAAAATAAGAAGAAATTTTATTGCTGTCGACTAAATAGACAGTTACCTATGTCTGCGAAGGGTACCCTTGTGAATAAGCGGACGCACGTAGTAACGGCACGCAGTTGTAAACCTGCATATTGTCGTTCAAAGATTTTTACTATTTTACTTAATTATTAGTTAGATCAACGGTTTTAAGTTAGATTTTTAATTTTTTATTAAAAGTATTATATAATGTTTTTATAATTGAATAGTACGTGTTTTCAATTGTCCGGATATATTTTGACTCATACTACTGGCGAACTTTGCATTGTCTTATACCTTAACTATATAATTTATTGCAAAATTCTAGTAAAACATTCGAGATACTTTGAAATTTAATATGTAATTCATATAATTAGTGCATAAATTTCAATTAATATAATTTATACAACATTCATATTGTTCGTCAAATTAAGACTCTTCTTAATACATTATACACCATCGTATGCACAGAAGATAATAATGCATTATTATTCAAGTATTCAATGTGGACGTGGTTATTCTCCACCATTAATATTTAACGTAATAAAATTTAAATAATAAAATCTAATTTTAATCTAATTCTTATTCTATTAAATATCAATTTGAAACTGAAAAACTAAAAAACTCATCTTATAGAAATAAATATTGTCATGGAAAATTGAAAAACGAAAAGAAAATAATTTAAAAGATTCGTTAGTATTTCCACAAAGAGCAAGCGATTAGAAATTAGCTATGGCACTTTATTTAGAAAAAAAACTGGTCTTCGTCGAAGGAATAAAAAATTTTACTTGCTCTATAATGTACCGACGGCCTTTTTCGAATCGACACACGGATCTTACAAAGAATCATCGATACACAGGTTCACAAGTATTCCCAATAAAGGAAATTGTTCCTTTCAGTCACCGCGGTAATGATCGCAAGGGAGACAGAGAAAGGGAGAGGGGGGCGAAGCAGAGGGAGAGTAAGATAAAGGAATGCTCTCGCGCACTCTCCTCCGGCGAAACCGCAACGTTTCTCATTAGAGAACGATCTTTCTTTACCTCGCTCCATGCCAACTGTTCGCCGCGCGCACACGTATGTATCCGAAAGAAGCACGGGAGAAGAAATCGACTGTTGAGGCTGCCTTCTCGACTCTGGAATCCCTCAGCTCTGCCTCTTTCTTTCTCTACTCCACCACCCTCCCCATCGCCACTTCTCTCTCTCACTCTCTCTCTCTCTCTCTCTCTCTCATTCTGTGTCTCGCATTCTCTTTTCCCGTCTTCCTCTTACCTTATGCGCGATTACGCCCAGCAGGATATATTGTGCAAAATTGACTCATTCGTGATGCAGTACATCAAACCGTATATACACTTGAATATCGCTCGCTTCTTCCGCGGTTCCTTATAGCCGTTCCAATGTTAATGCACTCCTTTTCTGTTGTTTATTATTTTTTCAGTGACTAATTATGCTCTACTTAAAAAACATCTTCTGATATAGAGTAATAGATAATACATTATTCGCAGAGCCACCATAGGACTGCGATATTCTCAAGAATTATCGCATATTATGCATACAATATATTTAAAATACTCATAACGCGGTATATTTTTTATTTCATTGTGCATATAAAATGAAGTAAATGATTCATAATGTAACACAAATAAAATCTTAATATTAATAAGTGCTTATATTTAATTTTAATAATTGAATAAATTACTAAAGTGTGTATATAATTCCTCAGAGACGATTGTATATAAAAATTTACGAAAATCTAAACTTTTTCTAAGAGATATTTTATATAGTGTCAAGAATAAGTAAAAATTATATTAAAAAAATTTTTCGTAGGGCTGTAGGAACGACTCCGCTTTTTGTACGCAAGGCTCGAACTGGTTAACTTCAAACGCGTTTTTCTTGAAACTACTTTTTTCTTCACTACAGAACCATTAACTTTTACAGTTTTCGATCGATCAATATCAAAATTTGGTATGCAGTTTCGCGAGAGCCAAAAAACCAGTGGACCAGTTTTTCGGTTGTTACAGAATTTTTTATTTTTGAAACAATTTTATAACAAGTAAAATAATTCAGAATTTATCACTCTTCACTGTTTCTGTAAATGATAACAAAAATTTAAAAGATTCTTTTTCAGAATTAACGTTTTGATGGATAAATTTCACTATTTTCTTCAGACGAAAAATCATAAATACGTTCTTGCTTCATGTACACTATACCAATATTAACGTCAATTTATTATGTGACGAACGCCGCTACAGTGTATTTGAAGCGAAAGTTTAATTATCATTTTTCGTCTGAAGAGGATAAAAAAATACACTATTGAAACGTTACAACAATAACAGATAATAAATTGATCTTTAGTTATTTACTTATTACTTTTATAACCATTAGCCCTTACGAAATAAATTTTGTCTAATGTTAAAGCATTTTATTTACATTTTTATAACAAATTTTGCGTTTTTCTTCCTACTTTTTGCAAATGTTACCCATATTTATATTAGCAATAAAATTATGTTCACTATCTTTTACTGTAATAGTGTATTAACTAGTGTACTAAATTTCAAATAGACCAATTGAAAATTGTAAATTTAAACATCCAGCTGTGTAGAAAAAGTTTTCCACCACTTATTTTCTTAGCAATTTATATGTTTCATAATTTTACTTTTATAAGCTCTCGACAGTGATTTACTATTACAAGCTCTGACATTACAAAAAGATTGTAATTGTCAATTTATAATTATTATATTAAATTTCAGAGATGCTTAGGATCCTTGAATTATAACATATAGACTTTATAATAATTAATCTTTTTCGCACAATGATCCAAAAAATCTCAAATAATTAAAAATTCTATTAAAGATTTCTTATATCATTTATAATTTAATTAATTTCCTCAAAATAAAACATAAAAAATAAAATATTATAGCCAGTAAAATGCATTTTATGTACAAAGACGATTTTTATTTAAAAAGTGTCAACCATTCACTTTCATTAGATCTACTTTCTCTCAAAACTATTTCACCAGTATCTAATCTTCGTGATTATAATTACACATCACGCGCGCGTTATAACTTAATCTACTGGTACAGAAAGTATCAACATAATCATTAATTTGCTTTCTAAAAAGCAAAATTCCAAAGTCCGATCAAAACAAACATTCGAACTTTGTAACATTAAGAATTTTCCGACTTTTCAAATCGGAAATTTCTCGACGGAATAGAAAAAGGGAACGTCGCTACACAAATTATCTTCTCCGAACTCGGAAAGGAGCTTATAATAAGTCGAACTCAATGCGCCGTGACGCCGTTATGAATACGTAAGATAACCGACTTTCGTGAACAGGGTAAACTTGAATTTTAAATTCCCCGGGGGAGATACGCGATATATCCAATTGTGATATATACATATATATTTCACGGGGGAACGACGTCTTTCGAAAGGGCGAGAGATCTGTCGAACGCGTCAAAGACAAAGGAGAAAACAGTATATGAAAATAGAGCAAGTGGAATATATTATAGATGCTTGTCCCCGATACCGCCGGGTGATTGACGTACGGACACATCATGGAGCATTCGTTTAATGTCAAACACGCCTTTGAATATATTGTAAGGTATGCTCACAAATAATAGCAAATACCGTAATTTTATTACAAATCGTACTGGTTTTTGAATGTGATATCGCTGATCTAGGACTTCTAATACTTATTCTATGTAACATATGTGAATTAGGCAACCATAATTAATGAACAATCATTAATTGGAGAAGAATTGTGATTTGTCTTGCAGTTACACATATTTCGTGTTGGAAATGAATTTCTAAATAACTTATAAATATATAAATGAAACTATTTTGTAATATTTTTTATAATAAGATGCAAAATTTGTACTATGTCCTTAATAAATCTTTGCTAAAGAATAATATATCACAGGTTTAAATACTAAGAAATATAATTGTTGATTCGCTTCCCTAAGCAAACTAGCGTTAAACTTTTAAAGTCTATAGATACTCGTTGAAAAGATCATTGGATAAAGAGTATTTTTCTAAATTCAACGAACTTCTTACTATGACTATAGCCTCTCTATGTAGTAAATTAGAACTGAAATTGATCGAAACGGTAGTAAAGTTATTTTTTCTCATTTAATTCGAGCTCAAGTGAAAATTAAGCTTGATCTACATATGAAAAAAATGAAGTCATAAATAATATATCTGCCTACAGTATATCAAGATTTAATTCACCTCGGTATCTTTCAAATAATCATTACACACTCTGCCATAAGAACTTTAACATTCGGTATGTCATTTGTAAAATTTTCTCCGTCGTATAGTTTAACGAGCTCCGAGGCAAAGAACGCGTCGACCATCGGCCAGCGTCGAATTTACATTTCGCCGATCGGCGAGATCGCGCGCAAATTCGACGAGAACGCGCAACGTCTAATTAAATTATTTGTCGCGTCGAAGAACAGGAGGCAAAGAAAAATAGAGGTAGAAGATACAAGCGAGAGGAGAGCAAAAGGTAGAGAGAGAGAGAGAGAGAGAGGAAGGGGAAGGAGAGAGATGAGTGACCGATAGAAAAGCAGAAAAAAAATAAAAGAAGAAGGAAAGAGGCAGTGCGCGCGCCGCGTGCGCGTGCGAGCTTTCGAAGACATTCCGAAGCGTGGACACTGCCAAACGGTCTCGGGAAGGCCAGGATGGGTGCGCGAGCAGGCGAGCGAGCGGTCGAGCTCTCCTCTGGACTGACAGGTAGACGACCTTGAAGGAGGACCCTTTATAGAACCGTGCATCTCATTGGCATCGATGAAACGATCATTATTCTCGTACCCCACGGGCGCGTTTACAGGTGAAGGAGCTTGAGGCGTGTATTAAGTGGGCATACATAGGAAGAAATCAGCTCCGCTAGCGCGAGCTGGTTATATACCCGATGCCGTTATCGTACCTATGATCGGTACGGAGAATTCGGGATGGCTGTCTATGATGCGCAGTGCGACTGAATATTTATATTTTGGAACAATTCCAACGCTTCGTGGCTTATTTCCGAATGAATGGTTGTCTCGATTTTCGAAAATGAATTGTTTCAGTTATATTATAATATATTTTTCGTATGCATCATTTTGAATTTTTTTTTTAAATTTTGTATTTGGTTTTCTTGAAAAATTGTTCTTGTATATCGATAAATCCTGTTTGCATACTTTTTTTAGAGATAATGTTAATTGTTAACAACCCAAGCCTTGTTTCACGTTAAACGATATAGTTTTAAAAATTCTTTTAATCCAAAATATTGATTTACTTTCTTAGATTTTTATTCATTTATTTATTTATTTAACTAGTAATGTACGAAATTAATCGTATATAAGTAAACAAAATATCCTAATACTAGATTAGTACAAAAAAAGAAAGAAAAATATTACAATAAATGAACTGAATAATCAAATTATTTAATTAGATATTTAACAAACAAAATTTTCAATTTGATTTTATATCTGATATTAAATCACTAAAGTATAAGATCTCCGATGTTCATCCGATGTTCATTGTGGCTGAATCACAAATATCTGATTGATTGACACTGTATCACAGATATCTTGAAATTATATGTAAATATAATCAGTCAAAAGCACGAAATCAAGTTACTTACTTGCTTCCTATATGCTCAATTAATCGAGTGGAGTTTTCGAATAAAATTTACTATTAATACATATTATAAGGAGTGTGAATAAGTCTTTCCCGTTTTTTGTAAGAGATGGCGCCACCAATACTGTGCGAGTATTCAATGGTTACATATTGCATAATCAAAGCTTATTCATATGTCAACAATTCCATACTAACACATTAGTTAAAATTTTTTCGCATCATAAATTTTTGATATCGTGAAAATGTCGAAATTTGAGCCGAGTCGACGTCATTTACGGGAAGTTTCACTTTATTGGTTCAATTTGAAGAAATCTGCTGCCGAGACGCATCGATTGCTTCAGGAGGCTTATGGAGAAGGTTGTGTCGATGATTCAAGTGTTCGCGGATGGTTTCGACGCTTCAAAAGTGGTGATTTCGACGTGGAAGACAAGGAGCGTTCCGGGCGGCCGCAAGTCTTTGAAGATCGAGAATTGGCGACTTTGCTTGATGAAGATTCTTGTCAAACGCAAGAAGAACTTGCTGAAGCATTGGGAGTTGACCGAACAACCATTTCCAAGCGTTTGAAAGCCATGGGAATGATCCAAAAGCAAGGAAATTGGGTGCCGTACGAACTGAAGCTGAGAGACGTCGAACGGCGTTTTTTCACTTGCGAACAGCTGCTTCAGCGACATAAAAGAAAGGGTTTTCTGCATCGTATCGTGACTGGCGATGAAACACTTTTCATATATAGATACGTTACGATAATCCGAAGCGAAGAAAATCATGGGGACTACCCGGCCATGCATCATCATCGACGGCCAAGCCAAATATTCATGGCGCCAAGCTCATGCTCTGTATATGGTGGGACCAGCTAGGTGTGGTTTACTATGAGCTTCTGAAACCGAATGAAAGGATCACAGGCGAGGTCTATCGACGACAATTGATGCGTTTGAGCCGCGCACTGCGAGAAAAACGGCCACAATACTCCGACAGGCACGACAAAGTTATTTTGCAACATGACAATGCTCGCCCACATGTTGCACCGCCGGTGAAAACATACTTAGAAACGCTCAAATGGGAAGTCCTACCCCACCCGCCGTATAGTCCAGACGTTGCTCCGTCTGATTACCATCTCTTCAGATCGATGACGCATGGCCTGGCTGACCAGCACTTCCATTCCTACGAGAAAGCCAAAAAATGGGTGGATGACTGGATAGAGGCCAAACAGGTCGAATTTTTTCGCAACGGGATTCGTATGTTGCCAGAAAGATGGGAAAAAGTTGTAACTAGCGATGGCCAATACTTTCAATAATTCATCTGTAACCATTTTTTCACAATAAAGGCTCAAAATTTGAAAAAAAACGGGAAAGACTTATTCACATACCTGATAATATGTAATAATACGAAACAAATGAAAAATCATTTCTTTGAAATTAATACTGCATTCAAATAATGTCCAAAATATTGAACGTGATGGAAATTTTTTAACAGAAATAAAAAAATAGAATTACAAACATTTTAAAATCTTTATCATAGTTTCATTGAAGAAATAATTTAATTTGTGCTGTCTACATTATTACAAAAGATTTTCTTTTTAAACATCTTTCTGATTATTAAATTTAAACAATGCATACATTTACATTCATGACTAATAATACTTATCAAACATTTATCTTATACTAATAAAGATTTTTATTAAATAATATTTAAATATTTTTTAGCCCTATGAAATAGATTAAAAAATATATATAATATAAAATATTATAATTATAATGATAGTCCGATGGTCCTTGTTTACGATCATACCGGTTGTTCCTTAACATGCATTCGTATAATTATATACAATATGATACTATTGATAATATACAATATGTTATATATACAATGTTATATATACCAATATATTATATACAATATGATAATATATACCAAGAATAATAAACGAAATTTTGCAATCAGTAGAATTTCATAATATCCTAAGAGGCCGCGAACGTTAACACGCGCTAGTTTTTTAAAATGCATTCGTACTTAAAGTACAAAATTCCATTAATCTAGATTATTTTCACGAAACATCATCACTAAAATGTACAAACATGATTATAGTTTAATAATATATTTTCAATTTTTTTAATTCGACTCCTTTATTTATATGCGTTTATACACTATTATTCATTCTGCAAACGATATATCGATATATTCTACTATATATACATATTTATTAAATTAAAATTTAGATCTCTTGTATATACGAAGAAGTGTTTGACGGTTGCGCTTCTCGGAAATTAGGGGGAGGTAGCGAAGGTTCGGTACCTCTTCTGCCCCTCTCCTCCTTTTTGCACACGACTCTATCTCCGTTACACCAACACAGATTCTATGAAGCATCGTTTTTCCGTCTTAGCATCGGCAACAGCGTTATCATACATTTTTCTAGCCTATATATATATATATATATATATATATATATATATATATATATATATATATATATATACATTATAACAGGCGCATTAGATTCGAGTAGATTTATATTAGATCGCGCGGTATCCTATAGTATGTGTGGTTGTATAGTTTAGTCTTATACCTGTAAGCTGTGTTCTCACGCGCCGTACGTCCATATTTCTAACACCCGATATTTTATCTGTTATTTTACGTATTTTTAATAGTGTTAACATTAAATCAATGTAGTTTTTATTCGAGAAAAAATCTTCACAAATTTATTATTATTCTTATTAATTTAAAATTTAAAATTAATTAAAATTTTATAGATTTTTGGATGATAATTAAGACAGTATGTTTCATTTTTTACGTGATCGTATAGACATGCCTTAAAAGCGAATCCAAAGATCATACGTAAACTATACTGTGAACTTTTACATACATGTCAATAGAAAACTATTATCAATCTTATGCATTTCACTTTACAGTAACAAAGTAAAATAATTTTTGTAAGAATGTCTAAATATTCTGCTATGTATTGTGAAAATTATCTATTTTGCTTATTTTTATCAGATTCGATATCGTGATAATTTACAAAGATAATTTTTATTCACAAGTAAATGTATAATTTATATGTAAATTACAAAGTCTACTGGACTGAAAATTACTAATAAAAATTATATTTTTATTATAATGTTATATTATTATGTATTAATTATAATGCAAAAATTTTTCAGATTATACATATTTATAAATGTTATTACATATTTATAAATTATATTATTTATGTTTGATCGTTTTCACACTAAATTTCAGTATATTTATAGCTTAGAGGATCTCTAATAATTTTTAAACATGCTTTAGGTGATATATTGTCAACATATTTAAATATTGAATAATACAATTATAAATATTTAACTATAATTCAATATATTAATTATAACACAATTATAAATATTTCAATCTTATATTAATCGGACATTAAACATACTTTAATGTTATCTAATTCCATTTAATTTTCTATATTTTAAACAAATTTAACTGAGCACAAAATAATTGTAGACTTTACTATGAAAGAGTTACTTATAATGCTTTCTTCACATATTAATATTTTAGAAATCTGGAAAGAAATGAATGATTCTGGCATATATTATTTTTGTATAATTATGTCAAATCAACTAATTTTAATTATTCAAGAAATTATGAAACAAAAGGATTTGGTTATATAATTGAATGTAAATGTAAATATACATTTGTATAAAAGAACAAATAAATTTAATTGTATATACTACTATTTACAGTGTTAATGTTTAATATACACTATTGTATTTTCAAGATATTGTTGCTATGCACTAGTTTTTATTTTTTTATTTCTTATGAATTCGGAACGCAACGAGAATTTTGCGAACAGGAGTAAGTACCTATGTGGAGACAAGCCCCTAAGTGCTCGCCGCGCATTGGTTGGAACATGTCACATATCGCCAGCTTTGTGCACGAACTTATTGCGAAAGAAACATGTATCTGATATAACTATTTTGACTTTTAAATGCTGAAATTCACAATTAACTGACAATGAAAAGAGTTCTATTGTACATAAATGTGTACACACACACACACACACACACATGAAAATAGCTATTCAAATCTATGATATATTAAAAATACTAGTTATCAGATTCACACAAAAAAGAAAAGTTTATAGAATAGTTTAATTAATTTTTAAAGTAAATAAAATCAATAATAATACTTATAATCTTAGTCAAAAGAAATACATATTTAAACCTTTTATTTATATTAATCATTATTTTTAAATTTTTTATGTTAATTAAAACAAAATTAAACAAAAATTAAATTAATCACTAAATTTAATATATAATATAAAGTATTTAAAAAATTTTCATCTACTATATTTTCTATTTCATCATTTTCAAAATGCCGCGATTGAAATCTTTCGTCCTCTTCTGGTTCTCTTGTTCAATCCTTCCTTCTTAAATGCTCTTTTGCTCTCTTAGAAGGGGTATGTTAGATACGTATATATATATATATATATATATATATATATATATATATATATATATAGTTTATTTTCGTATTTTAAATTAAATATTTCGGATATTTAGTTACTGGTGCTAAATGAAATTGAAGTAAAAAATGGTCTGTGAAATATCACTTTCTTATACATAAGCGACGATAAGTATCGATAAGTTACGTCTAAAAAAGTACCTTTTAACTTTGATGAAACTACAAATTCTCCAATAGTGTATGAAGACTCATCCTCTATGGAGTGTTGTTATGCTTCCTCGGCCAGACGGCCATACACTGCCTTTTCAGGCTGGGGTTTCCTACCTCCCTTGTGAACACTAACAAACGATCGATCTTTTGGAAAAATTCATGCCTGTTGGATCGAGTCGTGTGAGTTTTCGCTTTGGCAGAAGAGACAGGGGGAACCCTCGTTCGACTTTGTACAGAGTAGTGTTTTAGTTACGAATCCATTGAAGGGTCTATAGAACCTTTGCTGGTATCGCATCCACGGGGAACCATGGGAAGGCGCACCACTAGGTCCCACCTGGACCCACATTATCCCTGTTGCAAAAATTTTGGTTTAACATAAAGATCTTTAAAATGTGTTTGATGAAAGGAGTGGAAAGGTAGATAGCTAGCCATCCTACCTCTTTGGTCGCCATCCTGATTTGCCAGCAATAGAAATGATTTTTGTACCTGTTGGTGGAACCACACGTTTACAATGCCCCGATGCTCCAATACCTTTTAAAAGGTCATCGAAGCACTGGCAACTCTAGGTTTAACAGGAGGAGTGTTTTATAACACAATGCCTTGCTTTCAGTCATTCAGCAGTCGTGCACCCACGGGGTCCTCTTAAAGGCACACTCCCTAATTCCCGCCTGGACTTATACTATGGCCTACCAGCTGAAGCAGGGGCTATGCATACCCCCTGATCAGCAAAATTTTTTCTTTTGTTGTCCCGAGTGGGTGAGCCCAAGCGGGTCCCATTATAGCCAACCCACTTGAGTCCTCCACCGGGCGACCTACTTATTAACTTGTGGGTTTTATAGAGTTTTATAAAAGAAATTGGCAAAGGTCACTGTGTATCTGATCTGAAGAACTTTCAGTGACTATGCCTGGTACCTTCTGGTTTAGGCCTGCGTGCCTTCACGCTGTTTTGGCATTACTGGTTACGAGGACGTATTCGCTTAAGGCCAAGCGAATGCTTTCTAGTACAAACTTGCCTTGGCTGTGGTCCGCCTTACCGGACCGACCAGCACCGATGAGAGCAGCTCCAGGAAGGCCTCAGCCGTTCCTTTCTGCGCCGCGTCCCTCATGTGTACTCAAAAGTGCCCCAGGGACCCTTTCGCTTCGGGGCTGAAGTAGCGCCTCTAACTCGCCTACAGCCCTTCGCAGAGGAACATTTGACACTGTTTTTAAATGCACAAAGAACAATCAATTCCCAGGATAGCTTGCTTCTCAAACTAGAATTCAACATATTGCATTGATATACCAGCCATCGTCTTCCACCTTTGAGCTGACGGGAAATTCTGCAGACCAGTTGCCTCTCTTGTGGAGTCTCGGGGCCCCGGTGTCGACCATGTCACCGTGCCACGTCTCGCTTCTGACATAATTGGTATGCCAATTAATCAACGTGGCTCCTGGGGGGACTAATTCTCCAATGTCGCTGATGCACAAACTGTAACTTTTTCTTTTACGATATTTAAACAAGCTTGATAATAAATAATAATAGTATATTTAAAAATTTCACCAAAATTCCTAAATTATATAAATTTTACAAAACCTATTGATGATAACTGAATATTAATAATAACTTGATTATTCAGTCAAATATAAACAATTTTTGGCTGACAAAAATTTAAAAATTAAATATTTTACTTATGTCGACTGTTTTGAATTAAATTAAATATTTTTATCGGTGTTATAGTCTTCATACTACAATATATTAGACTATTGTACAATAATGACAGTCAATCTAAATTAAATTAGATTAAAAATTAGAAATGATAAAAATAATAAAAATAAGCTATATTCTGTTAGCAAAGGACAACCTGACAATCCCTACCATCTTAAATTTAAATTTTCCTTTGATGCCTGAAGATTCGAACCGCTACGGTTCATATTTAAGGACTAAACTGTTCGATAAAAAGTCCAAACAAAAATTTCTAAACTGTACAATACTGGTAATATTTAAATTTTAGAATATATAGAATATATAGAATAATATATAAAAATAAAGAATATACAATAGAAAAGGAGAGTTCTAAAGCTACACAAGGTTTCCATTTCTTACGTCATTGTCGTTTGTAAGTGAATAAATGCATTTGGAATATTTAACAATTTCTTTAAGAAATGGTTTATTCACCGATTAATATTCTGATAAAAACTATTAGCAACGTATTAACAGAAGATTTTAATTTTCTCTTATGTTATTTAACGAAGCTCTATTTATGCTTCCAAATATCGGTGCCAATCAGCTACGGAGGTCTACCATGTGTTTGTAAACAAAGCACATGTAAATTATTATTATTACATTAATTTGAAATAATTGAATTGTACTTATGTCGACTGCCCATATACAAATTAATAATTTTTTTTTATTGGTCTTACAGTCCAATCAATTCAATCCAAAAATAAAAATAAAAATAAAAGTAAAATAAAAATTAAAAATAAAAATTGAATTAAAAATTAAATTAAAATTATAATGACAGTCAGACTGTCCTTGTTTACATTCAACCCCGTAGACTAATCTGAAAATAAAATATTAGCTGAAAAAATTCTTTGTTAGTAAAGTGCAGTCTGACTGTCCCCAACACCCTTACCTAATTGAAGGCCTGTCCTAATACTACCATATTTACAATAAATTTCTCTAAAATAAATCATGACATACCCCCTTAAATTAAATTAAATAGACCTTTTAATTGAAAATAATTTAATTGTACTTATGTCGATTGTATACTGCCCGTATACAAATTAATAAATCTATTTTTTTATTGGTCTTACAGTCCAGTCAATTCAATCTAAAAATAAAAATCAAAATAAAAATAAAAATAAAATAAAAATTAAAAATAAAAATTAAATTAAAAATTAGAATGACAATAAAAAAAATATTTATTAATTTGTATATGGGCAGTCGACATGAGTACAATTAAAATACAATTAAATTATTTTAAAATAAAAGGTCTATTTAACTTAAACTAAGGGGGTATGTCATGATTTATTTTAGAGAAATTTATTGTAAATATGGTAGTATTAGGATAGGTCTTCAATTAGGTAAGGGTGTTGGGGACAGTCAGACTGCACTTTACTAACAAAGAATTTTTTCAGCTAATATTTTATTTTCAGATTAGTCTACGGGGGTGAATATAAACAAGGACAGTCTGACTGTTATTATAATTTTTAATTTAATTTTTAATTTAATTTTTATTTTTAATTTTTATTTTATTTTTATTTTTATTTTTATTTTTAGATTGAATTGATTGGACTGTAAGACCAATAAAAAAAATTATTTATTAATTGACATTAATTTGTTTTCACCTCACAATTTAATTATACTTATTATAATATTTCGATAATCTTAGTCTTTCATCTTAAAGATAGTATGGGCGTTTTATATTGTATTGTATATATATATAAGGTTCTCGTCAATTATATATCAATAAGCCGGAACGACTATATACAATTTGATGCATCAGTTCGTGGTAAATAATATAATTTGTTAATTAGTATTGTCTTTTAGTATGAAATAATAAAATATGCCGTAGTGAGTAAGATTAATAACATTGATATTGATTATATTATTTGTAGCGTCATATTAGAATATATTAGGACGCCTACGATGGCTCAATCGCTAATGCGAAGGTCTAGTAACTCGGTTATCCGAGTTCCAATCCCGGTCTCGGCCGATTGACACAAACACCACTGTAATAATTTACATGTGCTTTGTTTACAAACACATCTTAGATCTGCGTCGCTAATTAGCACCGATATATCGAAGCATAAATATAGCGACATTAAATAAGATAAAAAAAAGAATAGATTAGGTGTACAAATAAGTTTCCGTCGTTTTGTAAAGATGGCGCCAACGATACGATAACATCGAAATTATTAGCTGTAAAAAGTCGTCTAATATATGTTGACATCTGGAAACAGTATCACCTTTTAATACCTCTGACTTTTTGCTAGCATCACTTAGTTTTCATCGTGTCAGGATGTCAAGTTTTGAGCCAAGTAAGCGTCATTTGCGGGAGTTGTTAATTTACTTCTTTCATTTAAAGAAATCTGCAGATGAAGCACATTGGCTACTCATAGATGCATATGGTGATGTTAATTTGAGTGAGAGAACTTGTCGGGAGTGAATCCAAAAATTTAAATGTGGTGATTTTAACGTGGAACACAGAATTGGAAGCTTTACTGGAGGAAGATCCATGCCAAATGCAAGAAGAACTTGCACAAGAGTTAGGAGTGACTCAACAAGCTATTTCACAACGTCTTAAAATCCTGAGTATGGTCCAAAAGCAACGAAATTGGGTTCCTTACGAACTGAAGCTAAGAGACGTCGAGCGTCGCTTATTTGCTTGCGAACAATTACTCAAACGGCAAAATCGCAATGGATTTCTACATCGAATCGTGACGAGAGACGGCAAGTGGGTTCACTACGACAACCCAAAGCGTAGAACGTCATGGGGTAAGCCCGAAAATGCCTCTACTTAGATGGCCAAGCCAAACATTCATGGCACGAAGCTAATGCTGTGCATTTGGTGGGATCAGCTTGGAGTAATCTATTACGAACTACTTTAACACAATCAAACCGTCACCTGGGAACGTCGCCAACAACAGCTGATGCAATTGAGCCGGGCATTGAAGATTAAACATACACAATATGCCAAAAGGCATGATAAAGTTATCAAAATCAACGCTAGGCCACATGTTGTAAAAATCGTAAAGGGAACGTTAGAGCACTGAATTGAGACGTCATACCCCACCCACCGTATTGACCAGACATTGCTCCTTCAGACTACCACCTATTCCGATTGATAACTCATAGTCTGGCTGAGCAGCACTTCGCGTCTTACGACGAATTGAAGAAATGAGTCGCTTCGTGGATCGCCTCAAAAGACGAGTAGTTTTTTAGACAGGGTATCTACTTGCTGCCCGAAAGATGGTCAAAAGTAGTAGAAAGTGATGCGTGGTATTTTGAATAACATTATTTGTACCTTTTTTTACAATAAATTCTTATTTCTTTATAAAAAAACGACGGAAACTGATTTGTATACCCAATAGTAATCAGTTGCTCATATTACTTTGTGTTTATAAGGATAGTATTACCTAACATAAGACGCGAGACTTCAAAAAGTATAATTATACATAAATAAAATGTAGTTAGAAATTTAGATTTAATTTTATTTGCTTCACTATATATTATTTTATTTCAATCGTTATAATTTTAATAAATGTCATCGGGATAAATACGTGTAATATGTATTTAAAGATAGTCAGAGGAAATTATAATGTATCAACTCATTATGTAATTGTTTTTTATTATCTATCTTGTTTTTCAAAAATAAATCCAGGCAATATATGTTTAGACTATTGACAGTTTGTTCAAATCTTTGAAAATGATTGACGATTCTTATATATAAAAGTAGGCTTTATGAATCAAGAAAGTTTTCTGTGTAATTTCTAATATATGAAAAAATACAAATAACCTTAAAACAAATAAATAGTAACTTATTTTTTCTAATTTTACATGATTTAAACAGATTAAACATTTATTTAAGCATTTATTTAAACATTTATTAAACATTTATTTAAACATCTTTTTAAATAGTAGTTTAGCTAAATGATCATACATGTGTTTATAAATCTGCTAGCATCCCCTTGCACTTCTGTGATGAGCGAAAAATCTTTAAATACACTTGGTGATCGAATCAACATGAACCGCAAGCTTCTTTTTTTCTTTTGGGGCATCTTTCCACGAAATGACTTCCGTTTGCACGCCACGCCACCACCAAAGTACTTTCCCCTGGAGCAGTAGCGGTAATCTTACTAATGCGAGGTGGTCGGTAATGCCTTCTACTTCTTTGTACAGAACATCGGTTGTCACAAATTCTTTGACCTCTTCAAGCACGCGACCACCGCTGAATCTGGTCGTACACCTGGCGAAGTTCGGCGAAGATATGTTCGTGCCGCGAATATGTGTGGAGAGGCTATTAATCAATCGGGCCAATTGCTGATCCGATATCTGTCCGTAATTCTCCGGTGTTCCGTTGCCTCTAGTTGGATGCCAGTTAAAGCAGGGCTAGCTGTTGAGTGGTGGGCTTTGGGCGACCGGACATCGATGGCGGCGGCGTGGAGACAGGGCCGTGCGATAACGCTTCCTGATCTTAATGCTTCGGAGTTCCTCGCGTAGTCGATAACGGCCGTGGGCCTCTCTAATCCAAGCAAGGTCGACGAGCTGGCTGCTCCAAGTTGCTTCCCTTGATACAGGTATCGAGGGCCCGATTATTCTGTCTCCTCCTATCTTTTCCCCTTTTCCGGCGCCACGGCGGCCCCTTCTCAATAGAGCAGTTCTATGTGAGGACGAGCCTCGAGCGTGGTCACCCTTAAATCTGAGGGAATCACTGAAGACCGCTCTCTGACGTCCGTGCGGCACATCAGTAGCCTGTCAGCGTGGCCGCTACAATATGTAAATTCTATTTCAGATTTTTGTCATAAAAATTAAGTTAGATATCCATTTGAACAATGTTAATAAAAGCATAGCAAGTATTTTGAAAAAATTCTTTACGAATAAATTGATATCGCAGTTTACTGCAGTAAAAGAATATCCAAATAGATATTTATTTACAGATTTTATCATAGATTTTATCATATTACATATCTCCTTATGATTCGATTTAAAATGTAATACTAATTGTTATTTACAGATATAATTTTTAGTTTCCATAAAAACGCTGATGAAAATCTTTTTACAGAGTTTCAACTTCATACTGTACTTATCATTTAACTTATTTTCAATTTTCGAATTCAAACGATTGGGGAGACAGGAAGAAACAATAAAAAGAGAATAAACCAGATTTATGTTCATATAAAAATGATACTTATGTCGACTGTTTTGAATTAAATTAATATTTATTAATATTAATTTAATTAATAATAATTAATATAAATTAAATAATATTTATTAATATTTATGTTCAATTAGAAATAGCAATTTAATTTTTGTAATAATTATATTTTATAACAGAATTATATATTGAATAAAATTTTAATTTTCAATTATTTATAATACTTTTCTTTTAATAATCAAAATGATGTATAATCTAACGTTCTTCTTCTTGTTATTATAACAATTTTTTTACCCTTCCTAGAAATGAATTTGGTTTTGAATCTATAAATAAGGTTTATATTTTATTATCTATAAAAAATATTTATATTCGATAGTATTTGGAAATATATGAAACTTTTTTTCAGACATGTCTACCGATTTTCTATATATATATTTTTAAACTAATGTTAGGAATTGATAGATATACAAATTAGTGTCACTATAAAACAAGCTGAAAACTAGATAATAGATAAATCGGCTAAAAGTAATTAATTTTATTATTAAGAATTATCATATAAATCATATAATTCACTTCATGAACCAATGTGGTAGAGATCATGTAAAATTTTGTTAAATAAGTTTCGGTATAAATTGATCTTGAAAAGTTTTTTTTTTCAAAATCGATTTAAAAAAAATTTCGTGAAAAATTAATATTATTCAAGGTCTGAATAAATAGAATAGGTTCTATTAACTACTAATAATTGAAATAAGTAGAAGTTAAGCAGAAATAGTATTCTTCTATTAATTTTTTTATGCAATAGTTTAGATATTAAATAAATATCATCAAATGTAAACAATTCTAAAATTAATTATTACCGAACTTGAAGAAATACATACTGTTTCTTCTTTGTAATTTTTTCAAGTTGTTCATTTACTTTGTCTTATTGATTTTTTTACTGAAATGTCGTATGACTATATTAAATTATATAAATATTAATTTTTTTCGACTCTGTATAATGAACAATCAATCTGATATAATATATCAAAGGAGAAATTATTTATTTATTTAACTTTTTTTATTTAAATATTTTTAACTTGAATAAATAACTTTTCTCGGCATTATTTATGTTTTAATGAACTTTCACTTGAATTTAATGCTACTGCTATATTAGCTCAAATTAATACAATATATTATAAAACCTAGTTTAAAGTTAATATTGATTTAAATTTAATAATAATTAGTAATGGAATGCAGTTATTCGTATAGGATTTGTATACGGTACGCATTTCAAATTCGGATTAAAACTCCCGATAGGATACAAGCGTAAAAAAATTGGGGCGTTACTAGCATGAATCTTATATGATTACCATATCAGATACCTATTTGATGTACGGCAATTTTATCAGATTCTTTACAGAATCGCATGGAAATTTCTACACGAGTTACCTTTATCAATTAGTATATGGTATGATAAATGATATATGACATATGATGTAATATGATAGGATACCATAATATGATTTATGATTTATATTCATCTTACATACTGCTTCTACGGGAAATATTGCAGTTTCGTGTTTAAACGACTTCTATGGGGAGTTTCGTGCTCAGAAAGTAGAACAGGATGTCCAGGAGTCTCGAAACAACTTCTACGGAGAGTTCAATGTTTGGTTCAGTAGAATACGATGTCCAGTTGTCTTGGGATGACTTCTACAAGGGATTTCGTGTTTGGTCAATAAAATGCTATGTTCACGTATCTCGGCACAACTTTTGCGGTCTAGTTTCTAGTCCATCATGTAAACACCAAATTCCCAAAAAATAGAATGCATCCCGAGATACCTGGACATCGCATTACATATCTCAAATACGAAACTTAATGTAAAATCTATGTATATATACTTATTATATATATATATTTTCGTATATTAAATGAAATGTCATGAATATTTAGTTACAGCTGCAAACTGAAACTGTCGTAAAAAAATGGTTCCTTTTTGAAGCGAACGCGAAAGCATCTTTTTATACAAAAGTAAAGATAGGTAAAATTAATTATAAGAATATAAATTTATACGTAAAGTATTTTTTTTCATAGATATTATTGAACTGCTTAATAAATCGATTAAATTATTATCTCGGGAAAAGCCAAGACGAGAAATGCTAATATATATATTTGTATAACACGCGGATTAGAATCAGATAAGACCGTAATGCACTTCTACTAGGGACCACTGTTCCTAAATATTAATTCTATAATCGACTGATCGCGATCTGGGCTGACCTGCTACCATCTCTACAATCCATTTTCACATTAATACGCTTTCACACCGATTCCGTAAGGATGGACGATGCTTCTGTTTCGTTCCTCGATCAAAGGTATTGGCCGGTTGCTTCAATCTATATATATATGGTTAGAGATATAGACGGTGGACCAGCATGAGCACGCGCGCCGTCATGACTGCGCGTCTTTTTCCATGCCG
Source organism: Sycobia sp. Sy_11 (assembly GCA_018907035.1). Classification (NCBI taxonomy): domain Eukaryota; kingdom Metazoa; phylum Arthropoda; class Insecta; order Hymenoptera; family Epichrysomallidae; genus Sycobia; species Sycobia sp. Sy_11. Next base: position 1,891,369 of record JACCIC010000071.1, on the reverse strand, counting down.
CCGGCTGTGTGCGCGTGCTGCCGTGATGTACTATATGTATATATGTATATATTTATATATATATACACATTAGATGAGACGCAGGCGATCGCGAGCACAAGCCCGCGATAGCCATCACTTCAGTGTGAGAGGGATGGGTAGATTGACAACTTGACAGGACTATCTCGTCTAATTCGTTCGGTAGCCGAGTCGGACTGTTATCCACCCGGACATAGGAGAGAACCTCCGGGGCTCCTTTTGTATTCAATCTTTCTCTCTCTCTCTCTCTCTCTCTCTCTCTCTCTCTCTCTCTCTCTCTCTCTCTCGCTCTCTCTCTCTCCCTCTCTGTCTCTCTCACCCTATTTCGCTCTCTCTCACTTTCTCTCTTGCTCCCTCACTCTTTTTTCAACCCAGATAAGGAGCATCGAAATGGTGCCGTTGATTCTGATGGTGTTCCGTTGTGCCCCAACGCGTCATCATCGCCGGTGGCGGCTCACCATGCGTTTGCATTTATATTGTGATCGATCCTTTTACGAGGAGCGAGCCGCGGATATCGCGAGTTCGACTTCGGCTAGATTCTCTTTCTTTATCTCTCTCTCGCTCTCTGCCTCTCTTTCTCTCCATTCTCCGTTTTTTCTCTTCCCGAGCATAAACTTTCCTCGGTGTGTTGAGCGACGCCCCCGCCCCGTCTCGTCATCCGCACCCAGCGTTCCATGAGTCCTTGTATGCGTCTCTGGGGCTACCAGAACTTTTCCTTTAGTTTTTGTTTTAATCAATCACTGCCATTTAGCACTACATAAATTCCGCTCAGCTTGATTGATATTTTATATAAGCCGCAGCGGTTAATGGCCACCATTATCGAAGGGCATTTTGTGGTGCGGTGACGAGATAAGAAGAAAAAGTCAATTGAAGGATGATCTGTGATTAGTGGGTTTTTGTAGTTGAATCGTCCAGCCGATTAAATTGCGAAGAAATGTGAATTTGCACTCAGTCTGACATTAGTTTTTTTAGTCTTAATTAGCAGTTAAATAATCAAAATATTAAGACTCTTGTATAATCTGTTAGTATTAAGAAACATAGCTGATTGTGTAAATATAAACGCGTACATGTTTTGGTCCACAAAGAATATATTATAAGCTATAAAAATATTTCAATGATTTACATACATAATGTAAAGTTTAGAGTTTTCTCGCTGTAATAAAATTTTCTAAAATTTTAATATTTTTAATGTGCGTATACATTCTAAACTTATAAAAAGATTTTTAATAAACCGAATTTCAAATATACGTATATTCAGATTTGAATAGTTTCACTAATATAACTTTATGTAGTGTAATATTATGTAGTACTTTAAGTACACATACAATATATTACATGATGAGAAAGCTAAAGACGACTTTTCCCGAAAATAATTTATATGCTTTCAGAAATAAGGTAGACCTGAAATTGTATTCTAAAAGAAATAATCTAATAATGTGACGAAAATTCCGATATCTTTGCTAAATACTAGTTTGGAAATAAAAATAAATTATAGAGTGAGCACAGAGTTTTGCGAGCTATATTGTACTATAATTATACGATCTTCGTGAAAGATAATACTATTTACAAATTAGTTTTTTTCTATTCAATTTATTACATTAATCTAAATTTGGGTTGTAATTTTTATTCTGCAGTCAATATAATTCAGATGAGAACGGTAATACGTATATTCGATAAATAATGATTACGAAGTAATTTCCAAAATCATACTGTGCCTTAAACGGTGAAAAAATCTTTCTTCATATATATAAAGATTACAAATCCCCTATCAGTTCAGTCTTGCAATGAAATTAAGACACTTGGCTCAATAAGTCTCATAAAACAATTTGACAGTTTATGCTAATTTTACAGAGGTACATTTAATATTACTCAGTGCGATTAACCCTTGAGTTACGCTGAGGTTGGTTCGAGTCGAACATAATTTGTTCAACAGAAATAATTCACGTGTATATATACATATATACATATACATATATATATATACATATATATATATATATATATATATATATATATATATATATATAATATTATGATATAATATTTATAATTATTTTGAGTCAGTATTATAAAATTAGGATTCGTATATTTGTTTACCTAAATCATTTTAGAAATTAAACCTATTCTGTGTAGTTATTAACAATCTATTAACATTATTAGCATAACTATAATGACAATAGTTATATAAAATAATAATATTAATCTAGAATTATAATAAAATAGATAATTAAAATATTGTTAAGAATTTTAAAGCTAAAAGATACAAAAAGGTTTTATAGACGGAAGGCTCTTTTTATCCATTTAAATTATAATGCATTTAAATAATCTTGAAATTATAATGCATACTAATATAGATGATTGTAGTCTTCCCAGATATGCTCATACCGTGCTTTAATAATAAGAAAACTAATAGTAATATTCTAAAACAATTGAATTGTACTTTTGTCGACTGCCCATCTACAAATTAATAAATATTTTTTTATTGGTCTTACAGTCCAATCAATTCAATCTAAAAAAAAAAAAAAAAAAAGAAAAGAAAAAAAAAGTAGTTAGCTCGCTACGGCTAATCTAAACCTTATATTCTAATCTATATATACCCATCCCCACCACCAAATTTAAATATAAATTCCCCCTCTACACAAATTGTCCAAAACCAATCAATTTAACAAGGAATGATAAACACTGTCCAATCTACCAGACTCTAACATTAAATTCACATTATTTCGATTCCTGGAAATGTGAATACTTTCAAGACTCTCCCGTTTATACTTATTATTAATACCATGTTCCAAAATATCCACATTCACAAAATCAAAAGAATGTAAAAACTTTAAACAATGCTCTTTTAAACCAGAAGTAATATGTGAGCTACGTAAACTATATTTATGCTCATAAATTCTCTTTTTTAAATATCTACCTATTTGTCCAATATAGTATTTATCACAATCCATGCAATTAATCTTGTAAACAACTCCTGACTTTAAGCATAAATCATCCTTATCTTTGCAATTATTAAACAATCTACTCAAATTATTGCTATTTTTAAAGAAAATTTGAATGTTATATTTCCGAAAATTTCTTTTTATTCTTTCAGACAATCCTCGAACATATGGCAAGACAATAATTTTGCCTCCGTTAACATCAATTTCTGCACTATGTCTATTTTCGGTATTATAAATGTCAAACAATCTCTCAGCAATTAATCTATTAATAAATTGAATTGGATAACCATTATTAATGAAAGTCTCTCTTACTATCTGTAAATTATTTTATCTAAAATCTTTATGTGACAATTTAATTGCTCTGTCAATGACACCTTTTAATGCTCCAATTTTGTTTCCGAATTGGTGATGTGAATTAAAATCTAAAAACCTACCTGACCAAGTAGGCTTTCTGTACCAATTAAGTTTTACCTTATTATTACTACATCTAATTACATTAATGTCCAGAAAACTTAACTGACTATTAACTTCAACCTCCCTTGTAAATTTAATTCTGTCATGTACAGAATTGACACAAAACATCCACCATTTCATCTACAAAAACTTCTGGAACAATTGTAAAGATATCATCAACATATCTCTTAAATATCATTGGTTCAAAAAGCAATTTTGACAAGGCTATACTTTCCAACTTTTCCATAACTAAATTAGCTATAACCGGTGACAAAGGCGACCCCATTGGACATCCGTATTTTTGTTCATAAAATTTATTATCAAATGAAAAAATTGTGTTATTAAAAACCAAATTAATTGCTTTAATAAATTCATTCATTGTTAATTTTTTATGCAACTTAATTTCATTCCACTTTTCCTGTATAATATCATTAAACAACTCTAAAGGTACATTTGTAAACAAAGATACTACATCCAATGAAATCATCTTGTAGTTTTTCGGAATAACAATATCTTTCATTTCATTGTAAAAACACCAACTATCCTTAATGTAAGAACTAGTTCTTCCAACTATCTTAACCAATATATTAGACAAAAATCTAGCAATATTATAAGTTGGGAAACCTATGGAAGTTATTATTATTCTAAATGTCAGATTTTCTTTATGAATCTTGGGAAGCCCATAACATTTTGCTACAGTTCCATTTTCACATTTTAAATACTTATATGTAGTATCATTTATATATTCATTTCTTTTCCAGTTATTTAATAACTCTTTCAAATTATTTTCTAGATTAATGATATGTGTATTACCAATCTTCAAATAAGCACTATCATCATTTAATATATTATTTATACAATTAATGTAATCAATTTTATTGGAAGCTACAGTTACATTACCTTTGTCGGCCTTTTGGAAGATTATATTAGGGTTATTTTTCAAAAAATTCTTCGCGGTAATTAAATCATGTATAAAATTACTATTTAAAAAATTATCAAATTTACTTTCTCTTTTAAAATTACTAATGACATTAACTAAAGATGCCCTACATTCTTTTTTCACTTCATCATTTAAACCAAAAAGATTACTTTCAACCTCCGCGATGATTTCTTTGATCGGGAGATTATTTTTACAATATAATATTCCATGTTTGGCACCTTTAGACATGATGTTTATTACTTCATTTGGTATCTCCTTGTCAGTTAGATTCCTAAACCAATTTTTATTGTTTGCATTGTTAATCTGATAGCTTTGAAATTGTTTTTTATTTCTTAAATATTCAAATTTCCTTTTTAATGTTTGTCTATTAATATATTTTGTCTTAATAAAATGTTTGCTTTGACCAAGAAAAAATTCATGTAATTCATTTCTTTCTATATTTTGATATAAATAATGTTTAATCTTTAATAAATATCTATTTAAGGAATGAATCTGAATATGTAAATCTCTAATTTCGAAATTAAGTAATTTATTTTTGAAAAAGAAAATATTCTTCTTTAGATCATAACAAACATTATTACTATAAATCTGCAAAAAATATTCATCATGAAATCTATTATTAATGTGTACCGGAAATATATTTGATTTCTTGCATCTAATAAGGAATGTAAGATTTTCTTTAAGAATTACAACTTTTAAATTCATTTTAATCCATTTTGAACAATAATCTTTAATAGTACTACCATATTGACAATAAATTTCTCTAAAATAAATCATGACATACCCCCTTAATTTAAGTTAAATAGACCTTTTATTTTAAAAAAATTGAATTGTACTTTTGTCGACTGCCCATATACAAATTAATAAATATTTTTTTATTGGTCTTACAGTCAACTGTAAGACCAATAAAGTTGACTGTAAGACCAATAAAAAAATATTTATTAATTTGTATATGGGCAGTCGACAAAAGTACAATTCAATTGTTTTAATAGTAATATTCATCGTGTGTTTCAATTTAAGCTGCACTTTGTTTTAGTATCGAAGAAGTTATAAAATTATGGCAAATTCTTACTAGATTATAAGTTTCTTAAATTTTATTGACTATCAAAATTTCAAAAAGTTGTGTCGAAGTATCAATTTTTAAGAAAATTTCCGCCTCCAAGATAAAATAAAACTGCATGAGTTGTTTACTTTTAGCATTACCTAGAATCATCGGACGTGGCAAACGTTTGGTTTGACTCTTTTTATGCATGTGTGTATGTTTGTGCGACGTGAGTTTGAAGGCGCTTATTGAAAATATCTTAAAAAAATTAAGAAACTAAAATAGAAAATACATTTTATTATACCTTACTTCATATAGATAGTAGGACATAATTACTAGCAGTGTAAGTTGAAATTTGCCAGTTTCGATGTTAGATGTCGCTTCGTGTCGCTTGTTAGATGGCGGTTGGCCATCTCGAGCTCTCCGTCCGTTCGGCTGTGCAGAGAGTTTGGGCTGCGATCTGGGGCTTATCGCTCGAAATTGGACACCATTGTAATGGGATACAGAGTCTATAAAACAACGCTGTTCGAGCGTGCGCGCATTATTCTTTTCATGTATCTGCGCTAAGATTATTTTCATTTGTTAGAACGTTCTCTCTTGGTTTTCCTAATAAACTTATTTTATATAAATTGTTGCTTGTTTTATTTAAAATTTTGTATTATTTATAATTTCAGCATTTGTTCATTATGACAAGTGTTACCGATGAAAATAAAAATATCTTTTTGAGATTACACAGAATCTAAAGTGTTTAAAATATCATTATAAATAGTTGCCAATACATTATTTGTAATATTTTGTCCCCCTCCAGGCATTTAAACTGATCTGTATTGATTAGAATGTACAATAAAACGGCTCATATTCAAATTGAATACACGCAACGATAATGAATCTCTGATGCATCGATTAATCGGAGCGCGAAACAAGTCCAACCCACGGCTATCATATAAGAAACGGGATAGTTTACAGCTACTGTATAAGGAGTACTCCAACGATCCAGAATCAATCTTCGATCTCCCGTTTAAAAATATTTCCCGATCGAGGAAATCAGTCGATAAAAAATAAGGGAAAAACAAGAAATAAAATGAACATTCGCATAATTTAAGTGTCAATTACCTATTTCTGCCTCCCCTACTGCATAAGGAAGAAGAAGTAGTAGAAGGAAAAGAAGAAAATGCCATCAGTTCCCGCGCTTCTTCAATGTATATTTATATCTCTACGCGTTCTCAGCCGCGTCAAAGAGCAAAGGGCTCTCACGCACAATCGAGCCGTAGCGGCATCCACGGCTTTTCGAAAATTTATCAGTTCTTCTTTCCCGCGCGGTCAGCGAGCGCGCGAAAAAAGCCGCGGGACGCGGTGCAAGGCGCTTTCAGATTAGAGAACTAAGCAGGCTGCGATCACTGAGGGGGGGGGGAGTCCCAGATGAACCGGATAATCGAAGGCAGAGCGACGATCAATTAAGGACCTCTCTTCTCGCTCCCTCGGATATCGCGGAACTATACATAAACGTCGCCACTGAATGCATGCGTAAGTGCATTCCGTATGGAATGTCCCTGTCTTTTCACCCTCCCCCCTCTACCATTCTCCCTCGTTCTTTCTCTCTCTTTCACGAGTTATCTTAATCGGCGGCTCTCGCGTGCAACCAGAGGCTCGCAGACACAGCGCGGAAAAGACAGAGAAGAGACGATCGCTTACAAAGATCTCTTATTGAAATTCTTGCGGAACCATTTCTTTCCGCTGCCGCGCCGGTCACCCCGAGGGGGAGGGGTTGCAGGGATGAGGAGGCGAACGCAGGCGCAGCTGCGTTTCGGATCTCAATTAACGATAATTGGCAGCTACCGCTCGAGCTATCGCGACGCGCGAGTATATACAGATATGTACGTGCCCGCGACCGCCTGTTTATACACATATACCTGTTCGCCGTAAGATAGAAAGAGAGCCGGAGAGAGGGAGAGGGGATCTCTTTTGCGAAATTTCGCTCCCGGTATCCGAATTCGTACGCGGGCTATAAATCTTTGGTTTCGGGGTCAGCATTCTTGCCATCTATACGGCTGCGGTGTTAGGAAAAAAAACTGGATCTTCAAGGTTCCCTTGGAGCGTTTAAAGACTAATTATATAATTAGCCTGTGTATACAATTTCGATACATTTTGTTATTTCGACAGCGTTTGAAGGTCTATATATAGAATTCAAATAAATCTACTCCATAATGCTTACCATTCCAGACCATTATTTCGAAAACTTAAATTTGAATTTTATGCAATAGAAAAACTTAAAAGTATAGTTTTGTATTCTAATTATATAAGTGCTTTATATGCTAAAATATTATTCTATTTAGTTATAAAAAATAACGAATGTATTTGAGTTATCGTTATTAAACATTGCAGCGCAGCTCCTATTCGGGGCAAAAGAAATAATGCCAGCCAGAGTTTCATAAATCATATTTATTATAATAAAATATAATATAATAAATTAAACAAATTGGTATATGTTCTGCATAAGTATTCGTAAATTACACGCAAGCTGCATCCAAGTAATGCAAGTATAGAATACCCGGTTAAGGAGAACGCGGCTGCTAACAAAAGCGCGAGCTCAAAACCTCACCCCTGGCCAAAAAGACCCAGAATATAATACGCAGCATGTACTCGCTTGGCGCACGCAGCTGCATACTCGCCCCGAAAAGTACCCGTATGCACGCGATGTTAGCGCTGCGCCGCCGGTCCTGACGATCGGTATAGTCCGTTTGTTCCTCGCCTCGCCTCTATACCCCCTCCCTCTCTTTCTCTCTCTTGGACGCCCTTTGTCGAAGCCGCGAACTTCGTCCCTCTGGGCCGCGCGTCGTTCGATAATACCCCCGTGCAACTTTGTTGGCGCGCTGCTCGCGTCCAACGCGTGCACGCAACAGGTGGTTGATCGATGTCTTCTGGCCTTTGTTCGCGAAAATAGGCTCTATCTGGAGCGAGGGACGAAGGAATACGTCGTCCCCAATACCCTGGCAATACGAGCGTTGCGTGCCACCCCGTTCGAAAATTTGGACGGAATCGTGGGTAATGGGAAAATTCAAAGAGGAAATTAGAGCTATAGGGTTAGTTGGCTTCTCCGGAGATAATAGGCATGTTTGCGCGTGAATTCTTGCTGAAATCGACACTTTGGTGAGAGAGAAAAAAAGGGATTGGGACATTTTGCGAGATGGAAGTAATTAAATTTTCACTTTTAAAAAAAGCCTCTGCGCGGGTAGAGGTAAGGAATTGTTAATGACATAAAAATTATTAATTATTTCTTCGTAATTTTCACGAATTATAAGGACTGACCAAATACAAACTTTAAATTACTGCACTTGTCGCGTAATTATTGGGCTGTCGAGCTCGATGAAAGTGCACCGATATGCAAAAGTTGAAGTATAAGAAACTCGAATCCTCTTTGCACGTAATACTCTGTACTATTAATTTCAAAGTGTACGGTTACATTTATTTAAAATAATTCGACGCTTAAGAATATTTTAAATCAAACTTGTTAATGCAACGCCCGCGATATGGCATATGCAAAGTTAAAGTAGAGTTTTATCGGGACGCTGCCATTCAGTTATTAAAACGAAAAAATTATGTAACCGCGCGGAGAGTCTCGAGATTGCGCGCATTGAACTCTACGCGCATATGTGCACACGTCGCGCTGAAGTTATTAAAATAACTTCCGCGGTATATGAACGCACGGGCGGGCAAAGGCGCGCGCATGCATACACATACACACTCGTACATGGACCTTGCCATAGTCATAAATTTCTTTTATTTTTCTTATCTAAATAAAATCGATTTGAGCATTAATTATGCGAAAATGAAGACATTTTCATCTGCGCATAACGAGAGAGGGACGAGATAAAGCGCGCCTTTCTTTTAATTAAAACAGCGGGGCTGCGTGCGCAAATTAACGTGCATAACAGTTGATTCCCAATAAATAAGACAACCATAGTAGAGTTTGTTAATTAGTTGGAATCTGATTTATTGAGACGTATCGCTCACTGTATTTAGCGCTGGCTAGACAATATTTTAGTATACATACATTTATTTTATGAAATATACTAATTTTCCGATTAATGGTACTTATCTGATGAATTTATTTTTTCGAAATTTTGAAAAATTAAATTGTGTGCATGCGTATGAGGTGCACCTGTGTAGGTGTATGTGTTTGTGCGCGCGTGCCTGCTTATATACATACTTTATGTTTATTTAAATATCTATATCTTTATTTTGAACTTAAGGAAGTTACTTACACGAAATTCCGATTACCGTCAAATAAAACAATAGTTAAGAAAAATTTAAGGCCAAAAAAATTATATTGAATATTTGTGATAAACTAGGACTAGAAATCTTTTGATATAAATATAAGTATTAAAATAACTCGAGCATTAATTTGAATCCTTGAGCTGCTCAATGTTATGAATCTGCTCGAACAGTTCAGATCCTTCGAACTATTTGAAGAGTGCGGTAGGTACGAATAATATACTTGTCGACTAAGTATATGTGAAACATTATGGCTGGAAATATAGAATGGTGTTGAATCCATATAGCACGAATGCCTAAAATACTGAGAAATATTCGAACCACTCGACTGGCTCAAATGTCCTTCGGTTCAATTCAAACTATTCGATCAGGCTATGAATAGCTGAAATGTTCGAACAGTTGAAACGAATGAAAAATTCGGATAGTGCTATCTGATAAAACAGCTAATATATTCAAATAGATCGGCAACTCGAACAGTCCGTACATTGCAGCGACTGAAACGCTCCATCTACTCGTCTCTTCGTGCGAACGTTTTAGAAGAATTTAAGTATAGCAAAAGCTTCAGCTGATTTTACTGTACAAACAGTTCTTGGGGAAATTCGATAAAGTGGGCCACAGAAAGTTTAAAAGGCGGAATTTGAAAATTAGTCCCGTATCATACCGATCGAAGAATACGAAACGATGGAAAGGCCGAGCGAGCGAGAGGAACGGACGGACCCTCGTCGGTGACAAGTCGCGCGTTTGCGCGCTATTCGCACTCGTCGGGGAAAACCTCCCGTCTCGCGGGAGACGCACATATACACTTATGCAGAAGAGAAAGAGGGAAGGCGTGGAGGCTGAAGGGGAACTAAAAGTGGGAGGGAGAGAGAGAGAGAGAGAGAAAGATAGAAAGCGGACGATGCAGCAATCTAACCGCGTTGATTAGAGTCGTATGTAGAATCGAGAACCGGATTCCAAGAACCTGTTTCCATGTTCACGTAAGATCCCTGCGCGCGCGTGCGCGCGAGTAATCGACTGACGGATCGGCGACCGTTCGAGTCAGCGACCCCGGGGAACCGAGTCTCCCGCGCGCGGCCGCGCATATATGAGCACTTTTACCCGATGGCGCGCAAAGGGGGAAGCACCGCGCAGCGCGGGCGAGCGGAACGGCAGGCGAAACGCCGATGGTGCGCGCAGCGTCCACCATTGTCTCGCGTCGTGATTCGCGCATTATTGAGCTTTTGTCCGTGGTTGGCCTGATCGACATACGGGAGCTGCATATGCAACTTCTTATCAGGACATCGAAGAATGAAAGAATTTGGTGAAAGAAAATACTATTTACGTTTCTATTTTTATATATTACGGGGATGATTTTGTGATTAAGTCTATTATTCTGATTTATGCAAAAATAAATGTTTACTGTCGTAAAAAATTTGTGCAAGCTTAACAATGAACATTGGCTACTGCACGTGTGTGTGCGCACGTGTATGTGTCTGTTTAAATTTTTCAAAAATTTAGAATTCTAGAAAAATATATAATATAATTAGCATGAGTAAGACAAAAAACAGAAAAAATATATCGAAATATTTTTGCTGCATATTATAAGATTAGGAATATTTTATAAATGTACTTTTAACTGGTAGAAGTATAAGAATGTATTTTTAGATTGTTATTATTTTGTTGGAATGAAAAGCTAGCGCATTTTTTAAAAACTTAAGATACCTGTTTATTCATATTGTACGTTAAAATTATATGTGCGTAGTTGATCATCGAAGCTGTTTTTAAGTAGCAGTATTTCATTACATTAAATCGTTCATGCGCAATTACAGCAGCTAAAGTTCCTGGAATGTGGATGAATATTTTCGCATAATTATAGTTTTATACTGTAATATAATATTAAGCAATTATTCTATAATTAAACGATATCGATGTAAGAGCTTGATATTTTTCTAAATTTTTTGTGCCACATCTCAACTGATATTTTATGACTACTGTTTACTATTCACTTCTAAATTGCATTATCTAATTTATATTTTTTTCACTGAATTTGCAAATATCCTGATAGCTGAACTTGTGACGTGATAAATTCAGTAATTTTTCGAAAGCAACTATGCAAATATAACGATTAGATCATATTTGACCACGTGTACTGTTACTCTTCTATAAATTTCTATAAATCTTGTTTTTTACATAAATTATTTCTCCATATAAGATAAAATTTCAATTGTAATAAATTAGCATAAGCAACTTTTTGAAAATTCAAACAAAAAATAAATAAAATAAATAAAATAAAAAATTCATAATGAATAAATACTGTTCTTATTTTATTGTTGTAATAATGTGATAACTATATAATATAATAAATAAATAATCCTCGTAAAGACAATAATATTATTAGAAAGTGCATTGAACGTCATGTAGATTGAAATATTAAAAAAATTTTATTTGCAAACTGTTAGAATTATGATATATTTTGATATGCCTTCTAGATCAATAACATTGTTCCTAAAATTTTTGACTAAAATTTGATTTCTAATAAAATATGTCTGTACGACAATCTAAAATAATGGTTTTAATTTGTTAAAATTTTATTTTAGAAAGAAAACGTATAAATTTAGTGTTTTTACGTATTAAATTGATAAATATTTATATCGCACTTATAGTTTTAATACTATAATATATTATACTAAAATAATCATAATCAGACTGTTCTCGTTTATGATTATCCCCTAGGAATTTAAAATTAATCTAAATTCTCCTTTGGTGTCTAATTGAAATTTAAATTGAAGGTGGTGGAGGCAGGCATGTTGTTCTTTGCTAACATATAATAAAACATATTTTTATTATTCGTATTATTTTTAATTTTTAATCTAATTTATTTTTAATAATAAGTTCTATTTCAGATTCTTTGGGGGTGATAATAAACAAGGACAGTCTGACTGTGATTAGTTAATAATATATTATAGTATAAAGACTGTTAGAACGATAAAAATATTCATTTATATATTTTAAATGATTTTAATCATCTCATTTTAATCTATCAAAGAAATACGCCAATCAACAAAAAACAATTCTTTGTTTATAAAAATTAATGATACTTGAATCTAAGTATATTAAAGATCAACTATAAATATGTATATAATGAGAACATTATTAATTTACAAAGTTGCCTTTGGATTTAAAAAGCGCATTCGTATAATTATAAAGAAATTCACTGTAATGCCCCGAGAACTTCCAAAGAGCCTCGGCATCTCCCTATATTTCGTCGGTTGAGCATCTCGAAATCCTCGCGGTCATATTTGGTCGTTAAAAATCCGCAATATTCTCCTAATAGTTTGTTCGGCGCTCACAAAGCCCCAGCGCTGCTCCTCTTTCTCGCTTCGCGGCGCCCTCTAAAAGAAGCGCCGCACTCGAATCCACCGTTTGAATCTCTCTATCCCTCATTTCCTCTCTTTCGCTGTCTCTGTCTCTCTCTCTCTCTCTCTCTCTCTCTCTCCCACTCTCTCCGCCCCAGCCTCCTTCGGCCATTCGCTAATGGGGGCTTCGTTACGCGGAGATAATTTTCGCAGCGGGCGGGTATATATACTAATCACTAGTTTAAGCCTGTAACGTGGCCCGCGACCCTTTAAGAAGCGACGTTAGCGCTAAATAATATCGGGGGTAGAGCGCCGCGCTCCCAAGACGGCCACGCTCCGGCGGATGATGACGATGCGCCGCGGCGACGGACGGCAAAATCGCTCCCGGCACACCGTATATAAGGGTGAAATTCGCGCTTTGCCGGATATTTCGATTCATCCAGAAGACTTCAGGGTGTCTATGTGTACGTCTGCGCGAACGCTCGTTTCTGCTTATGAATTCGCGCAGGAACGCAGCGTCCGTGGCAAGTGACAGCTGCAACGAACCGATTAAGTTCACGCTCAAAGATGCGAGTAACTGAAACTCATTAGTTTCATGCATCGAGGCTTTTTGAACGATGTCGGGGGTAAGAAGGGCAAGGTTGTTGGCAGTGCAAAAAAAAAAAACGAAAATTCACATGCTTCCATTGAGTAGAAGTCGTTTTTTATGAAATCTACATCTAAAAAAGAGTCATTTTTATAAACAGAAATTTGAACCATTTTTTCAATTAACTTTTAATCGAGAACTTAAGGCGAAATAAAAAAGTTTACTTAACATTTTTTTATTATACGTATTTTTTCCGTAATTAATCTTTTTTGAGATGCAAAACATAAAACCTTATATTTCAATCTCTGTTAACTATCATGATTGAGCACTGCTCCGTAGAGTATTTGCTGTATTTCAATATATTATGATCGTTATAATAATCAATCTATTATAACCGTTATAATAATGTAAAATAGTTGTGACATAAAGCGTTCTATCAGCTAATACATCTCAATCTAATTTTGTGCAATCTTATAGAATTGTTGTTTGTCGAATATTTATATATTATCATTATTGTTTGTTTCTGTTGATTTTTTATTAAATTTAGTAGGTGGAATATTAAAATAAAGATACACGAAATAATCTTTTAACATGAACTTTATTTCAAACGAGAAAAGAAAGTCTGTTCAAACGAAAGGACGACGCAAGACTAACTGTAGTACTCGATAAAGAAAACTCTGCAAGCCCTTGTGAAAAGCTTAAAACCTATAAAAAAACTTCAGTCATCTAAACAATAAACTGATAAATCATTTGCCGCGCAGGGCAGCAAAGACGCAGATCGTACTAAGACCCAGTGGACACATATGTTTACATCCTTTTACGATAAGCTCCAATATTTAGTTTCAAGTATTTTTTGCTTTATTATTTATAGAAGGTTAAAATAATCTAACAATTCCAATAGAAACTTTTGAATTTGCAAATGAATGTTCATGTTTTGATAAACAAATATGTATGTGCGCACGCAGGCGCGTGTGTATGTGTGTGTGTGTGTGTATGTATAATTTAAGAGTGAAATAAAAATACCTTGAATTAACATCGCGTCTCGCGACACTTTGAGCTACGTACTCCACATTCGTTGATTAAAGGCAATCTAAGTACAAATCTGTCTAAATATAACATGACACTTAACTGTCGCATACTTCTCAAAAGCATCTCAACAGTTGTACTATTTTCCATAAAGAAACGCTTTACACCATCGTCCTCGCACAAATCTCATCGACTAATCGCCCGTTATAATACGCGGATAAAAATGAACCAGGCCGATACTACGTTTACGAAGAATCCGATCAAAGAGAGAAGATGCCCGCGCCGATGCTCGGTAATTGCTCGATATATATATAAAGTACAGCGAGTCAGAGTGCCTCGGCCGGCTTATCAAACACGGCTCTATAGTCTTTTTAATAATAATCGCGGGCGCTCGCTCGCCACCCGACCGTTATACCGTGCCGCTTATCTTCCGACCCGTATAATAAACAGCGCGCTTTACAGTTTTTGAGGTATAATATTTATATGCGCGCGTCCGCGTTATAGTTCATTAGCGCCCCCCCTCTCTCTCACTCTCTCTCTCTCTCTCGCTTCGGCTGGCGCGAAACTTTTCGCCCGTGCGCATATGGGCTTGCGATCGCCGAGCGCTCCCCGTCCCCACTTCGCCCAACTCGCGATCTCGAAGAAGCTCCGCGCGAGGGGAGCAGCGGGCGAGGCTGGACCTCCTCCGGCCGCTCGCGGTACCCGGCCATTAGATGCAGGCGTAATAGCCGGCACGGGTGGTCGCGCTATTTGCGCACCTCGCTCGCGAGCCCTTGCACGGGCGCGCGCGGCAACGATCGGCTCGCCCCGGCTCGAGAGCACAAACTCCCGGCGCTCCGCGAGCAATAATTTCCTCGGCACGGGGATCGAGCGGCGCGACTTTGTTTCCGAGGCGATCGCGGTGGCTGCCCCCTCGCGAATCGGCGATACGCCGATGCGAGGGGGGCGGCGGACTCGGAGCTGCCGATGTAGACGCCCGTGCGCCTCCCGCCTCAGCCCACCCTCGCCCCAGTAAGGTGGAATTGCGTACGTCGTTACTTTATGAGTCCAGAGCGTAATTGACCGAGTGTGCGCGCATACCGATATTCCGTTCGGTCTTGCGGTTTAGAGAGCCCTGTGCCAATTTAAGTATAAAGCATCTTGTAATACAAGCAGTGCTTTCAAACTTCGGAACATAAGCACACGGTGTTCCCCTGTGCATAACGAACTATTCTGCGTGACTAATTGAGATCGATCGGTGCATATGCTCATTAGCCGATCACGGTCGCCATTTTCGGACAGTGTCTTTATGAAGGTCGATCGTAAAAAATCGACGTCCCGGTAAATCTAGCAAAAAAGGATTTCGAAAAGATTAGCACAGTGCTTTGTTTCTCCCTTGATCTTCCATTACTGGAACTACGTATAAAATTCGGTTTATATAGACCCATGACTAGTAATTGCTATAAATACTGATTAGCTGACGAGCAGACGAACTGACCCATACCAATTAATGGCGTTGGAAATTAATTTAGAACATGCCGCACATAAGCAGTAATTGGGGGTGTCTCATCAGACATCGTATGCTTAAGATTTGTGTGTTTTTTTTATGTTATTTAACGTCACTCTATTTATTTTTCCAAATATCAAAGCTAATCAGCGACGGAGGTCTACGATGTGTTTGTAAAGAAAGCACATATAAATTATTACAGCGGTGTTTGTGTCAATCGGCCGAGACAGGGATTTGAACTCGGATCACCAAGTGTATGCTTAAGATATTGATGAAATATGAAACAAAAGTATATCTCTAGGAAACGGTTTTTGACATTTAAGATGTAAATACTTTTATTACAACTATTTCAAAACCATTACAAACAGAAATAATGGATAATTGTATTTTTTCAAGAAAGTTATCAACAGAAGTTTTACACTTCTCGCTCTTTCTTCTCTCTGGTTTTTTAATTGTATTTGATAAAATAGTAGTAGATTTTTCAAAAATGTTTCATTATTTGACTTAATAAATAACTTAATATAAAATTTTATTTCATTCTTACTAACGACATTAAAATGTAAGTTGATATTTTATTATAATTCATGAATTAAAAATCGACCCAAAATACTGTTATGAAAACAATTAAATAATATTACGAAATTGTTCTTCTTAATCATCATGATAATATCAATATTGCTGTATTTATATCGTGAATAATTATTTTTGTGTAATGAAAGTCAATGAAAAACTTTTCAAGTATTGGTTACATAATACATTATTCATATAAGTAATAATAAAAAGTAATACTGATAGATTATGAATGACTACATCTTAATTGACTCGCGACTTTATTCCCTGAGCTGCAAAAACTATAAACGGCTCTACTAATATTATGTAAATCCGCATAAAAGTAAAACATATTTTAGTCTTTCCTTTGCTTATGATATATATATATATATATATATATATATATATATATATATCCTACTAAATAAATAGCATTTCATTTAAAGGTGAGAAATGGGAAAGAGAAAAAGAGGACAAGAAAAGAGCCCCAATACTCGAAGTGACGAAGCGCGAGAAAGCTCGAGAATGAACAGGGGCCGGGAATAGAAGGAAAGACAGAGCGCGAATGGGGCGGGGGGAGGGGCAGGGGAAAGAGAGCGCGCGGACGACGGGCTTCACTCCTCGCGCACTTATCTTACCCTCGCAATCGGCGCAATATATTCCGGGCACGAACTATTGTCGCCGCCGCTGAATGGACGTTTTCGCTTAAGGTCTCGCGCGCGTCCCCGCGGGACAAAGAGATCATTACAGTGAATAAAGAAAAGGGCGCGCTGGCCTGCCTGCGAGACGGACACTTAAATACCTGGAATTCACGCCCTGATTATACGCCTATACACGCGAGCCAACGGCTCCGTCGCGGGAGATGCCCGTCGGATAACGTAGGATGCCCCGCGGAAATACCCGTTCCCTTTTGTAGCTAATTGCGCGGGAACAGGGTTGGGGAAGAGGGGGGGGGCGGTACTCGAGTTCCGATTTCGACTCTGTCAATCTCATTTGCGCACGTAAATATACTTATTTTATGGACAAGTCAATATGGAAATATTCCGTTTTTTAAAGTAGAATATACCAAACGAATTTAAAGATACTTTTCACAATATGAGTTTCACTTGTCTTTTATACGTTTCGGTCTTAACGGATTTTGTGCAAACTGAACGAACGCAACTCTGGTTATTTCTAAAATAACTGCCGTAAAATTTTTGGGCCTAACGTTCTTTTATTCTCAAAATCTGTTACTTACTTACTTATAATTACTACTACTTTTTCTGTTTAAGGGCTGTGATTTTCACCTGAACCTTAAATTGTTTTCTTCGGTTTCAAGTGTTCGAATCGTTCGAACCGAATGAAAAGTTTTGAGATGATTGATCCTTCGGGTCATTAGAACCTTGTTTATAGATCCGCCAATTCATAGGTTATTTGCCATTTTTAATAATTAATTTTCAATATGTTAGTCAATAATTACCTACCATTTTATACACTACTATATTTTATATACTTAATATAGGTTACCCTTCAGTTGATATAAAACTGAATATTTTTAGGTATTAAAACTGTTTAATTTGTAAAGCAGAGTTTGGTTTTAAAAATTGCTCTTACTATTGTTATATATAAATATTGTTGATAGCGGAGGAATCGGAAACACGTGCAGCTTGCAAACAACAACGAAATTTCTAAGGGAACTAGAAAAAATTACCTTTACATTAATTTTAGAAGATTAATACATCTATTTATATTTATAAAACAGTAACGAAACACTAATCTGTTTTAATCGGATTAAATATATTCTTAATTTCACCATGGCGAGCAAATTTGGAATAACTTTTAATTAAAAATATTGTATATCTGATTAAAGATATTAAATTAATAATAATATGAGATTATATATTCATTATATTTTCATAGACTAGACATGATTGATATTTTCATAATTATTTTAACTTCTAGCAGGTCTAATAACTAATATTGAGTATTGTATTAGACTCTCAAGTCAATTTGTTAATAAGTGGTTCCAATAGTAACAATTGGTAGAGTTTGACATAAAAGAAACATATCACCTCAATATAGTAATGATTTCATTTCTGTGTAATTATACTTAGAGTTGCATGAAACTAGCTGATTTTATGTCAAGCAATCATTATATTTGCAGGAAGTGCTCATTTTCTGCTTTTAAGAAACAGAGGCTGAGAAGTATCGAAGGGTTCAAAAAGATTGCGAAGATATTTCACTAAGCAAAACAACGAAGCGCAATTAGTTATGTCCATTGAAAACGATGATTGCTTAAAAAACCTGTAATTTTCTAGGCACCCACACGAACGAATAAGGCTTAAAAAAAACTCTTTAAAAAACACAATTAAAAGAATTGCTCGATCAAAGTCATTCGCTCAGTCATTTCAAAGGTATCGCATGCATTTGAAATGATTTAAAAGCAAGGCAGTTGGGCTACTTATGATTTGAGTCGAAACTTCGAGCACCATTTTTGATTTGACACGGTGATCCAACTAGTCTGCTCTGAAGTAAATTTCTGAACGTAAATTAATCTGGACCAAATCCTATATCCAAACTGTATGGCCTCTCCTTGTAAAACTTACTTGAATACAGTTACGAAGTTATCGCAGCCCATACGCACATTATCGACATTGCCTACGAGTATAAAGTAGCCGTAATAATCAAAATGCTTCCGCCGGCCATACATTTTGATCGGTAACTTTAAGGCATCATGGAGTATACGCCCTGGGAATATTATAACTTCGTGCGCGAAACGATACTACCAGCGCGCGCACGACCGAATCGTACGAGATCCTGGAAAGAACGACCGAAATGCCAGGATCTCGGTCGTGCATATATATATATATATATATATATATATATATATATATATATATATACACATACGAACGCTATATTCAAGTCAACAATATCTCTCACATCTTATGTTTCTTTCTCCAGTGTCTGGTATATAGTGGCGTGTGCGCACGCGGAAAAGTACCGCCCCTCGGGGGCATTTGCATGATTGCGCGCGTCGGAGCGCCTCGGATTTACAATGCGCGATCCGCAAGCCTGCTGCGGGCGCAGAATTTCCATAGGCGCTCGGTTAGGAAGCTACTTTCGTATTATTATTTTCTTTTTTTTTGGATCCTCCTCTGTATAGAAAGGGCGGGACAGTGGCAGTATCCCCCTTGGTTCGTATCACGCACGCGCGGTGGTTGACCGTTATTGATGCCTCCGCTTTTATTAGGCATCAGTTTTTATCATCCACAACGATCGCGCGAGAATGTTAAATTTAGTTGAATGTTGAATCTCTCGGTAGCCTGCATTGTTCGTCATGAGAAGACCGTTGTAAGCAGAAAAAGATTGTCGTAAATGTTAGACGAACTGGTACGTAACGAAGCGGGTGTTTTTTCCATAAAATTACCATCTATACCAATACGAGTTTTTTTACCTTCATTCACTATTGATGAAGAAATTATTTTTTAATAAATCTAAATACCTTTTAATAGAAACTGCGCACATCTTTCAATATTTTCAACAAGTCTAAAATTCAATACTCGGTTTACAGATTCATTTAAAAATTATTCTTATTATAATTTTTCATAATTGAAACTTTCTGGCATGCTTGAATCAGTAACTCTTTAACTACAGAGAAATATTTTTTAATAATTTTCATTAAACCAATTATTACAGTATATAGAACTCTCAGGAAATAGTTGTTTGTTTGCTCATTATAGGAAACTCATTATACCGCAAAGCAAGAAAATCTTTCTTCCTTAGAAAAAGTCTTTCGTTGTAAATAGGTACTTGGCTAGTAGCTATTTAGTGAGACCAGAATAAAAACTCAATTACATGAATTATATAAATTATTGCTGTATGCATATATATTATATTATATTATATATTGTTATCCTTAAATTTTTTTGTAGATTTGTTGGTATAAATATATTTTATTCTATTATATTTTATCTATTACTTTTATACTATTATCTTTTAAAAATAAATTCATCAAAGTTAATGGGGAAAAATTTGTTTTAAATTATATGTATTATATAATACAAAAAAATGTGCATACTTGATTTAATTTTAAAATATTTTCAGCAAAAGAAAGTTGTTGATTAATTGTCAACTTTATCGATATTTAATTTAATAAGGCATGTGACCGACTAACGCTGATGTGGATTTTTCATTGAACAATTCATTCTCAATGTGGGATTTGATAATAATTGATTTTTAAATAAAATATAAAACGCAATAATAAAAAAACATTGTTAAGTTCAAAACGAAAAAAAGATATATCGTCTTAAATATCTTATATTTTGTCACTGTCGATGATATTTTTTATCAAGCATATTCAATTTCTAATGTTGAAAAAGGATCTTCATAGTCATAATAAAAAAACACATATTTCAGTTAAATAAAATAAAAAGATATCTTATAAAGTATCACCAATATATGTATGAAAGATGAAGCAATAAATATTTTATAATTAGCTATCCATTTATCGCTACGTACAGAAATTTTCAAGCATCACACCTGTTTTGTAATAAAAGATGTGGGAATATTAAATTAATAAAGTACCTTGTCTAAATTTTATAAAACTCATTTATTATCTAGGAAATAAAACAAATTTAATGAAATTACAGCTTTCTACACGCTCGAAAACGTTGAAGTGTAGTTGTGTTATAGCGAGGAACGACTAATAAATCTTTTTTAATAAGAAAAGTCTGCAAAATTATATGAAATATTCCACAAAAAAAAGAAATTTTCAGAAGAAATTTATAAATTTTATACGAAAGTGTCATATTTACAATCAATGCTTAAATACTTAAACGAAGCTTCTTCTGAAATTCATCTAAAAATTGTAGCTTTAAAAAAGGACTTTATAATTAAATAAATTTAAATCTCATTTTAGAATTTCTGATTCATATTCCATCAGTGTACTTCTGTAATCATAAAAGAATAAAAAAAAAATTTTTCAAAACTTCAAATGATCGTTCTTCTCTCGCTGAGTGTCCTGAGTAGCCAGTTGCACGCTAACGTACTCGAACGCCGATGAGCAATATAAGTGAGAGCCTAGCCACGTAGATCGAACCCCTGTTCCGCCATATAATCCCGGCAGCGCAGTGTCGCCGCGCGCCTGGCCGGTTCCTCGTCCCTCGGACAGGTCTCGGCTGCATGTACTCCCGACTCCTTACAACGCGATTGCACGCGAGAAGTGGTGTACTGTGCATCTTTCCTGCGCGCTCCCGCGAGAAAGCAAAGCCCCTATATAAAGTGGAAAAGGCGCGAGAGAGAGGAAGAGAGAGAGAGAGAGAGAGAGAGAGAGAGAGAGAGAGGCGCCTAATGTAAAAGCGGACACACGGCGGCATTGTGGTCGGACTGAATAATATTAGCATTAGTGCTGATTAGTGAGCTGGCTGCCGGACCATGCGACTCGCGTCGGGTGGCGCTGGTTTGCTGTTGCTGTTGCTTTCGACACGGCACCGTCCATCCATTAAGGAGGTTCTGCCTCCTCCCCCTCCCCCGCCCCCCCTCTCTCTCTCTCACTCTCACGCTCTTTGCGGATACTTGTACGCCTCGCTATCGGGGACACGGGTAAAAGAAGAAACGAAAAAGATAGAGAAAGAGAGAGAGAAAGAAGGATAAAGGGAGAAAAGATCTGTCCTTTTTTGCCTATTGGCTCCTCGCGCGCGCGTCCGCGGCTCCTGGAATTTCGGGGAGACCAGAAGGCGACGGGGTGAGAGCGATCGTACGAGAAGAGAGTTGAAGACAAAAAAAAACCAAAAACGGGGCGGAGTGTCCGGCAATTTAGATTGTTGGCTTTTGATTTTGGGGCGAGCTCTATCTTCCTGCCAATTTGACGGTACGCCAGATCTTATCTCTGCGGTATTTATGTATTAAAGTGAAATAGTGCCTCGGTTTCGCTTTCCCTCGCTGCTGGCCGCCCGGCCGTAGCGGACGCGCGCTCCGCGCTTCTTTTCTTATTTTTGGGCAACGGGGGGACAGAATTCGAGAAGGGACATGTTTCAAGACTGCCCGCTCGTTAGTCACCGCTTCGTAATTCGCTCGAGCTCTAAGGGAGGCATAAATTAGCGACTCATTATGTCATTTTACATATTTTCGAAAGAAACGTTACTCCTCTTCTCCTGCACCCTAATGATTTTGTAAAACAAAGAGATCATCTCCCTAACGTATCAACTGAGTTTCAAGAATACGTCCGACAGGATTGAAAATTTGTGTTGTTGTATATGCAGTTAAAGAAAACAATTTATTATATTGTAAGAGAAAGATAAGCTTCTGTACATATTACAGATAATCCTCGTCTCAACTTAATCAGACGAAGAGAATCATTAACAATTACATTAGAACGCAACGGTTAAATTAATCGTTACTCCGTACTTTATGAAGCAATTAAAAGAATTTTATCTTTTAACCGAAATTCTATTTTAAACGCTATCTTTTAATCAACTCAAAACACGTGTAGCTTAACTTCTTTTCATTTAGAGAAGAAAAAGATTATAATGGCGGAATGAAAAGAAAGAAATGACTCTTTACAATTTCATATAAGTAAAAGCCCGCGTGTTTCAAAGCTCTCGCTGCTGTACCAAGTTATTCCTTAAACTTCAGAAGTAGCAGAAAATTTACAAGGCACTTAAAAGAATGTACATCCTGGAAACTTAAAGCCTCACCGAGGAAGAAGAAAAAAATGATAGGTGGGTATATATATATATATATATATATATATATATATATATATATATATAATATATATGTCCAAAATAAAAAGAGAGAGTGAATGCTTTCGAGCGAAAAAGGAAAGAGGCAGAGAGATTGTGAGTTTGATGCCATTCGCGAGCGGGAAAAAAGCTCTCTGTTTCAAAGTTCACAAATACCTTAGCCCAGTAGCCACGGAGAGCGAAAGGAGATAGAGAAAGAGAGAGATAGTGGCGGGAGGGAACGGGAAGGGATATATAGAGAAGCGCATACACAGAAAGACGACCGTGGCGCTTTGGTTTTTGCTTTCTGCGCAACGACGTCGCATAATTCTTTAAATAAAATATAAGCGCGTTCTTGCCCGGCTCGCCAGTTGCAGTTCGCGTGCGCTCGCCACTGCAGTCTCGCACACGTAGAAAAGTTCATCTCATTAGTCAATTTACCGTCTCTTGCGGCGGGGTAAGGGGAGGAAAGAGAAACGGTGCATTTCTCTCTTTATAACTCTGTCTCATTCTCCTTGGACTGTATATAGAATGGAGAAGAAGTTAAAATGCATCTTTGCAGAAAAAAAAGAAGGAGAATGAGGAAAAGAGGCGAAGGGGTGAAGCATCGAAGCCGCGGCGCATCAAGTGTTCTCGGCTTTCACACTGGCGGCGCTGGTGTAACTTGTTAGCCCCGCGTACGCATGCATCTCTCTTTCTACGTCGGGCACAACACGACACCGACTTGTTTATGCGAGCTGCGGTTAAACGAAAGAGAAAGAGAGAGCGAGAGAGCGAGAGAGAGAGAGAGAGAGAGAGAGAGAGAGAGAGAGGACGCGAGAAGCTGCACACAAAGTTATGTAGAAAAAACAGAGAGAAGGAGAATGAAGGAGCGGGTGGGGGAGAAAAGGATGTGCGCGCCTACCTGTCCCTGCAGTGGCCAACTAAATCACACCCCGTGGATTTTATATTAAAACAAATAATTAATTCAGATGCGCCGCGGCGCCACGGGTGGTCCTTCTTCCCGAGCGTGTAAAAGCGACCAATGTGCAGGCGGTTGCGTAAGCAAAAGCCGCCCCGGTGGCGACTGACGCTAACGTTGCATCCTCTATATGCTTGGACAAAACGCACGCACGCGTCGTAGCAACGTATAAGTTTAAATAACGATGTGAACTCTGGAGAAAGGAGGGCGGAAATGAATGATTTTGGAAGATAGTTGCGAGCGAGGGAGTGAAGATAGTTGTTGTGATAAAAAAGCTCAAGGGGAAACGATTCTGTAAAAGGCCACGAAATACTTTTGTTTAGACTTGTTCCTTGATAAAAATTCGATGATAAGGAAAATAGTTCTCGAGAACGAGAATTTAAATGTTTATGTAAACATTTATACGAATTTGTTGAATCTGTAGCGTTTTACGTTACAAATAATTCAAGATAAGTTTATTTTCACACACTTGTATTGCAATGATAAATATTTTATTTCATATAATTTTTAATAAATTATTACTTTTAAAAAATGTGTTATCAAACCTTCTCATTACTTCAAAAAATTTGCAAATGTAATTATTCTCATTTGAGAATGCCCACCAGCAATCGAATTTTTCCACAGAAAACGAAAATAACGAAAGAAAAGCCAAAAAAAAGCATCGGTTCGCGTACTTGAGTCGCTGCATGCGCGCATGCGCGCTCCCAAAGAGAAAGAGGATCAAAGGGAGGGAGAAAGCGTAATATACGCCGGGCACCGCGGAATGCTATCGATTTGGCCGGCGGAGCGTTTCGAAGCTCCCCGCGAGCTCATCGAGCGCTTTCCCCCCTTTCGCGGGAGCTCCCGCGGATGATAAAGCACGCCCGTGACGAAGATTTTGCGCATATAGCGCACAGCGGTGCCAGAGGACATCGGAGAAGGAAGGGGGTTGCGGGCAGAACTGGCTCCCTGTGAATTTTTTCATTTCTGCCGCTCGCGCGCATGCATTAACGGGTGATTTATCGGTCGGTTGACCGTTTCATTTAGTTTCTGGAAGCCTCGCATGTGTAAGCCATGCATCTTCGGGGCTGCCGCGCCAGTCTGCGAGGCACGGCGCGGCTCGCATGCGGAAAAAAGTAATTATCGATCGAGATAACCGCGCGACCTGTATGCGCATCGCTATATTACGCATAACAGAGATAATTTTTGGTCTGAGTTATTGTTGCGAATTAATTCGAGCGGCATGCCGGTGATTATTTTTTATTCGCCAGCTTTGGCTTTGCCGCGTTTAAATTCACGTTATGTATTTGGTAATTGGGATCTGAAAAAATCGTATATTAACGCTTTACGTGAATTAATGCCGATTAATTTTAGGCAAATAGTATATCTTTTTTTTTATTTCTTTGTCTTTTTTGGAAAGATTATATAAGGTTTATTTCAGTCGTACTAGTTATACAAATCATGACATTGCAATCTGCATTCTTTTAAAAACAATAAAATATTATGAAATAATTTGAGATTCGGTTCCGCCACAATAGTGTCTATGTTTGGCTGATGGTGCCGTCCCAGTCTGGTAAGCCTAGCATACATTTTTTCGTGGCTCGTTATACAATCGACATTGCTATAAAATATGGTGTATTGTTCCATCTTCATCCTTGCATTTACAATTAGTATCCTGAATAATCCCTAGTCTATAAAGCGAGTCAGATAAATTATAGCGATTTGCTCTTATACGATTAAC
Organism: Sycobia sp. Sy_11; assembly: GCA_018907035.1. Lineage (NCBI taxonomy): Eukaryota > Metazoa > Arthropoda > Insecta > Hymenoptera > Epichrysomallidae > Sycobia > Sycobia sp. Sy_11. The sequence continues at coordinate 1,865,335 of JACCIC010000071.1, read as the reverse complement.
GGTTACAATAAATTCACGCTTTAGTTTTTTCTTTGCAAACCAACTATATTTTGCATTTTTGTCGTATTTTTCAAAGTAATATTTCTCTTTACTTTCTTCTAGGTATTTTAGTTCCGTTTGCAGGATCGCTTGTTTCTTGTAAATTTCATATATATCTGTAAATGGGACTTCTGTTACATTAGGGGTTTTTATGCCTTAGTGAGTAAGATTAATAACATTGATATTGATTATATTATTTGTAGCGTCATATTAGAATATATTAGGAGGCCTACGATGGCTCGATCGTTAGAGCGAAGGACTAGTAACTTGATCGAACTTGATGATCCGAGTTCCAATCCCGGTCTCGGCCGATGGACACAAGCCCCGCTGTAATAATTTACCTCTGCTTTGTTTACAAACACATCGTAGACCTCCGTCGCTGATTAGCACCGATATTTTGAAGCATAAATAGAGCTACGTTAAATAACATAAAAAAAATAGTTTTGGTTTTCGTGTAAATACAAATATCGTGTTGAAATATTGTTTGAAATTCTTGAGATAAAATGAATTTGTTTCGGATCAATTCCATTCCCTACTTGTACTAGCTAATCCTACCTGTGAAACCGTCGATTGCATCAACAACAATAACCTGTTCTCTTGTAAGATACTTTGCTTGAATAGTTACTTGAGCGTATGAACTTTTTTGGCTGATACTACTTTGTGCGTTGTTCATTCTCACAGAGAACTTTTTGTGCCTCTGGAATTAGAAGCACATCAAATTCTCAGGTCTAGATTTAAACTTTATAGGTTAAAGCCATATACTTTGGCTCAATTTTGCATGCACTGAATTAGGTACAAGATTATATCTGTATTATTTATACTTTATACACTTAGGGAAAAACAGAACGCACACTCGTAAACACGTCTGGTAAAGTTGTCACTCTCACTCGGAATCCCAAACAGTTTATCGTATTATATTCAGCTCTGATTAATAAAGGTGGAATAATTTTCAAAAAAATTTCTTCGAATCTGAGACTTTTTAAAAATATTTTCTAGAATTTATTTTTAAAGTAATCATAAAAATATTTATAGAGGCTTCCGTATCATACTTATTAACAGCATTGAAATTGATCAATTTTTGACATTGAGTTGGGAAGAAATACAAAGCGTCATAAAATAAACGTATCCTGTAAGAATCAATCAAAATTTTGAAGTTTGACTTGGTGGTAAAATTTTTTCGTCATTATAACATAAACGAAGATTTTTTTTTTTTATCTTAATCATTCTAATTGAACTAAGAACTATGTTTATCGCGAACACGTGTAAAAAAGTGCAATACGATTGATTTGGAACTTTTTATATTATATTACGGTTTCAAAAAAAATCGTTTGAAAATTTAAGAATGTATTACATAAAATTAATGTTACTCACGAACTTTTTATAATGCCTAGCTCATAGTACTTAATATTATTATTCAGCCACTACCTGTAGAACCGCTATTAGTATTATGAGACATCTTCATATGACGGAGTACTCCCAGAACATATGCATGAACAACACATTTCTAGTTCGATACTCATAACGTAGTAGCTGTTATTATAATGAAAGATGTTGATCCTACGTAAGTGACTGAATAAAGTGGTGCGTTTGCATGTTGGATACTGAGTGCCTGTTAGATACTGAGAGCTAACATTTCAATCCAATTTAGTTTTCAGACATAAAATAAATGAACCAGTGAATAGGGCTGCCCGAGAAACGGCACAACAGCAGTGTTAGGGCCAACAACGGTAGCAGCACCGAAGGATGCAAGCGGTGTCTAGTCGGGGTGTCTAAGAGCGGTCGAATTTACCATATTATTCGGAGTATAAATGATCCGATGCATTGAAGGCCTAAAATATAGAAAAATGATAATGGGAGTATTAAGAGGAGGGACATTACGTATCGCCGGTGCATGACATATGTATTAATATTTAGTATAAACGCCAGAGTAGAAGAAAATATATACCAACTAAAATCACACTTTCGAAATATTAACATCAAAATTGAATGTATCTATTCAAATAACTTATGAATAATTTAGCCAAGTTTGCTCGATACGATATTTGTAAAAATATGAGCCTTCAGCTACTGGTCGGATAATGGAAAAACCTGCAGAATGCTTCGTGTGGCACTGTTTTAATATCATAATTTACATGCATAAATAGAACAACCTTCGGTAATATATATATATATATATATATATATATATATATATATATATATATATATATAAACATATAAATATAAAAATTTAGAATGCTTTTTTAACATTTGTTCGTCGTACAGTTTTAGGCTACAGTTTTCAAGCTAGCTGGAAAGTGACTGTAACGACAACTCATAAAAGGAAAACAATACTCTATTCAACGAATATGGCATAATGTAGCCTTATTGAAAATTGCTCTTAAAATTGAACCAATATTTTTTTTGTTAAAGTTAAGGGACAGTCCCGCCGATATCGTTCATTCTAAAGCCAATAAACCGTTTCAGTCTTCCAATCCCCGTAGTAATCCATCCTTCGTGGTATCCAGGTATATCAGGAAGTCATCTGTATACAATATATATTTAGCAATACACAATTGTTAATTATATATTCCACATTATTTAAATAAAATGTAAACAGAAAAACTGGCAGGAGAAATTCTTGTAATAGAGATTTAATAAGTATAGGAAACGAAACACAACTTAGCGAACTTTAGCGACTAGGATAAATATACTTCATTATATATTAAGCACTTATAATTATCTCGAGGAAGAAGAATTTTAAACCCTTTTTAGAATGCGAGGAAAAAATCTCCAATTACGTAACCCAAAGCGAGTCACTTTTTCAATTAGACAATTAGGAATAGACACAAGGCGCATACCCTCTCGCAAAAGAGTTACGTGACGCAAAGAGTCGAAAACTTGGTAAGACAAACGAGTGAGCGGGGGTGCGGCCCCCGCTGACTCTTACTCAAAGAAACTGATGATAATGAATGCCGAGTACTGAAACTCGTTCGAAACTCGGCTCATTTATAAAGGCAAATTGTTTGTTCAGGAGACGCGGACGACTCCTCCGCGCCGCGCCGTGCCGTCTCTTGAACTGCAAAGTCATAGTATCCAAAAGCCCCGGTTGCGCTCGTTATTTGCTCGCTTTCATTTGCCGGTGCTGCAGCAGGTGATATATACGTATATACACTAGCCTACTCTTGAGCTGCCCCACGCTCTTCTCCAAAGTTTATGAATTTTCCGGGTGCTCGGCTCTATTCTGCGCGCCTGTCCCCGCCTCGGCGTCTTCTTTATGCACGTTTTATTGGCCAAGCCGACGACAGGCTTTCATTGGACGGCTCCAAATCAAAATCAGCTCCAATGCCGTCCTAGCTCTTTGCGACAAAGTTCAGTTCATACAACGTAATTTCGGTGATTTTTCTATTTTTTAGTTTCTTTCCAAGCATTGCATTTATTGTATTGGAATATTTTTAAGCTTTGAAATTTTTTCCTACGAAGTACATTTAATTCCTATTTGGTTGCGAAAGTTGCATCGAAAAATGAAGATTATAGTTCCTAAAATGAATTCTTAAAAGTAATAACTTTAAATTATCAAATCACTTTATTATGTGCAGTATTATAAAAATTTTCATAGTATTACTGATATCATTTGTAAGTGAGACTACATATTTTAGAATTTATTTATTTGACTACAGTCCTTGACAAATACAAAACAAGAAAAAAATTTAGGAAAATAGCATTGATTAATACATACCATGTCATATAATTATAGTTATATGTCATATTATATTTACATTATGATTAATTATCCAATATCCAGTTAAGAGATTGTCGAGGACAATAAAATCATTAAGCAAAAGTACTCTGTTTTCAATAATATTATTTTGTGTCCGAAATACAATTTCCAAAATATTTTCATAGCGACCCAGTTGCAGCAATCTGTTTGACTAACATTGCAGTAATGTAAAATAGTCGTAAAAAGAAGGAATGATTAACTAAAATCTATACATATAATATTATTTAAAGATCAGCATTCTTTACTCAGTAGGTGCATCCCAACATATTATTTTTCGTAACATATAATAACTTCTTTGATTAAATTATAATAATTATTCGCGGTACTTCATCACTCCATCCCAATAGCATGAAGTTCCTATAACGTAATGTATAAGTCCAAAAAATTCATTATGGTAAATTATTTGCACAAGAATAAGAATGTTTAGTTATTGTGGATATTAAGAGGTAATTCTTCAGATAATAAATCATTAGTATTAATTTTTTGTAATTAATTAATTAATTAATTATCAATTATTTGACAATTTTTTATTAGAAATTTGTTAAAAGATCACTATTTTGTTTCAGGTTCTATGATAAAATTAGTCTTGAAGTATAAATTCATCAGAATCACCAATGATTATTTTATGAGTTAAATACTTTTTTTTAATTTACATAAATTATTTTTTATATTTTATAAGTTTTTCGAATAATTAAATTACAAATTTATTTCATTCGATATTAGTCCAATGTTGCCTTTCATGTTTGATTAATAAATGAAAAAACTTCTTATTTCCTTAGGCTATAGTAAAATAAAAATACGAAATATAATGCTTTGAAAGGGACTTTACAGTTATATATATCATATCCAATAAAAGCCTGCTGTATATATTATACTTTCTTTTCACGTACATGACGGTTTGTGCTCGACAATCGTTTACGCGTCCAGTATTTGTGTGTGTATATGTATATATCTATATACATACATACATACATACATACATGCATACATATATACATATATATATATATATATACATATATATATATATATATTTCAATTTTCGAGCGCACATCCCAGCCGCGGGGTTTTGAGGAAGGAAGGTGCAGGATTAGTTAGCACGATCGTTATCCTTTCTCACTGGGAGTCAGTGGGCAGAGCGGGCCCCATACAATTCGGTCGTTAAATTTCAATGTAATCTATCCAGCGCACGAGCGCGGCGCATTTGCACGATGAGTCGGTCCGCCATAATGCTCGCATTTATTAAAATAATGACAAGCCCGCGAGAGAGAGCGAAAAAGATTTATTGCGGCATTAAGGAAATCAATACGCGGGGCCAATATGAACGGCGCATATTTCATATCTTATCATTTTGTTACCTCGGCGCTGGTAAAGGAAATAAAAGAACCGAGGTAGCGAGAGAGACAGAGAGCGAGAACGCGATGTGGGTGGGGGGAGGGAGAAAAAGTGCGAGAGCGAGAAGCAGAAGAAGTCGCTGGGAGAAAAGAAAATTCGAGTCGTCATCGGAGATGACGCGGCGACTTCCGCGAGGCGAAGGTGAAAAAAGAAAAGCTAAAGCAGCCTCCAACCTCTCTCCCTTTCTCTCCTATCGCTCGCGTGGCGCTAAGCGCGTCCGAAGCCCGCGTCAAATGTCGTCTCCTCGTTTTTTCGCGTCCGTCGATCCTTCTTCTGGTTCGGCGCACGACGCCTGTCAGGTTTTTCGTATCTCTAAACTCTGGCCGACTTGTGCAAATCATTCTATAGTCTCCCTCTCTCTTTCTCCTTTCGACACACATGCGCACGCATGCGTTCACACTCAGACTTTCTCTCCCTTCATATCGATAAATGCCTTAACAAGGCAGAGATAATCGGGCGCATGCCACGTACACGTATATAGAGGTGAATTGCATAAACAACCCTCGGGTGAAGGACAAGGCGAGCGCGGCGAGAGGCGCCAGTGGCTCGTTAATCCTGGTAGGTTATTAGGGGGAAGAAGAAGCGGCTGAATTATGCAGATCACCCGTCGCAGAGTTGGGTCGGTGGCGGCGTGGGGGGGGGGGGCAAAAAGGCCAAGACGAGGAGAGAGAGATAGAGAGAGAAAGGAAGAGAGCTCGAATCTCTTTTTCATTCGCGTCGCCGTGAAAATTGCGATTAAGTGTTTCGGTTAATTGTGCCGCCTTTGACGGAGGGTCAGAGAGGGGAGTGGATCCAAGCCTTAACCCTTTGTGATTTTTGCATTATGCCAGGATAATTAAGACGGCGCCGGGACGCGCCATCGCGTCGCCCCCGCCGCGCTCCCGCCGCTCCTTCGAAGAGGTGTAATAATAAGCTTTGTGGACTACGCTCGCGCAGTCTCGAAATTGAGTCGTTCCCGCTTTTTGCGGTTCAACCAAGTGGACCCTTGAGGCGCGGCGGCACTGCAGCTTGTCTTTTAGGGGGCCCGGCTTCGTTTTATTAAGTAATTCGAGGGCACGAGTATAGACAGTTTTTGAGAATTCCGCTGCTTTCCCAGTGGTGCGCGATCAATTTATTAACATTAAATTCTCCGCTTCATTAGTCAGTGGTTTGTCTATTAAATATGTGTACACTATGCGCTTTCCACCATATATTGCTTTGTATACGACCGGCACTGATCGTGAAAATGTATAATTAGAATTTATGGATCATATCGAATCGATTAGATAAATTACGCGGCGTGAGTCTAAGCTGAATTTAGATATCTTTTAACGTCAAATAGTGAAACAAAATATCAATGCAATTATAATGGAAACTTATTAAGCCTTCAATTTAGGGTATTTTTTTTTTATATTCTTTTATTTATTTTATTTAATATTTCTGTTGAGTAATTTACAAATGCTATAGTAATTTACAATACTACTATCTGTTATACTTTCTTTCGTTCTCACTTTATTATAAGCTATATCTACTATCCTTGCGTGAATTTAAAAAGCATTATAAAAGCTTTTTTTAATGAACGAAAGCATTAAAATAATAAAAATAGATCCAAATATATATATAGATCTGACAAAATAGGGAATAAATTATTAACAATAATTTCACATATTTCAGCCTCATCGAACATATATTGAACTTACTATGTAACTGAGAGATGAATTAATCATATATTTACAATAGTAAGGCAATTTTATTAAGGATTGATATAATTTACTATTGTTTTTTAAAAAAGAAAAGATTTTAAAAGTAACAATCAGAGCTTTGGCCTAATTCACAGGGCTTGACGCTTTTATAAAAAGTTCAAATATATAAATTTCTTTTAAAAGATAAAGAATTTCTTAATATTAATGTATATGTAAACTGCATGTTATATAACAGCTAAAGTAATTTGTCGAATTTTAACCATAAGTTGTAGCTTTGTGCTTCTAAACAATTTGTATGTTCGGTCGTTATTTTTGCTATTATGTATGATCCCATTTTTGTGTATGCTATATAAGCTAAAATGTAAAATAGCAATTTGTAAATTATTTATTTTCCATAATATTAATATTGCCGTTAAGATTATTTATCATTCGACGGCCCCACCTCACGTGTTGTAGCTTTACGTCTCAACAGGGTGAATTCATGTCGATTTATCAATTGGAGAAACTAATTTGTACATCAGAGCGCATATTTATTATATTCTATTTCTTCCATTGTAAATAAGAATGTATGCTTATATCAGTTATATATTGATATAGTAATATTTCCCAAAAGTAATATTGGCTGTTTAATTTAATTTAAGTGATGCAAAATGTTTACAAATGAAAATGCTCCTAGCAGTAGGTAGTAAAAAACGGATTAATTCAATAAAAAGCATATAAGAAAAACTATACTTATGTAAAATATCTTGTAATAAGAAATGAAAAAAAAATTGTTAAAATTGAAATGAATATAATTTTTTATTCCGATACTTTAATGTTTTTGTTTTCTTTACTCGAGTGCAATTTAAAAAACTTAATGCTAAAAAAGAGTCTGATTCAAATTTTATACTATTAATACTTCTTAATTAATACTTCTTAAGTTGGCCTGAATATCAGCATATTTTTCAGAAAGGAACCTGAAATTGAAGCATGAAACGAATTTGCTGCTTTGATCACTGTATTTAAAAATTATATTTTTATGCAGCTTTTGAAAAACGAATTTTTTTCTCCCAGCCAACAAAATATTCACCTACAACCAACCCTATTCGAACATCTATTTCATATTATACTGCACATCAAAGTCCACGCGCATTCAGTCATCGCATTCTCAATCATCTGATAAAAAGCTTATCGGCCGCTTGCGCTCGGAGCCCTCGACTGCGCTCGGCATTAAGCGGATCATCGCCGAGCGATAAAATCCACTCAACTTTTCAGCTTATATATATCATGACCAAACGATCATACACACTCGTAAACCCGAGCAAACCACCCGCTGACGTCCGCGCCGCTCCTGGCGGGGTTGACGGTCATTACGAGAGACACGCCCGTTGACACCGCAGGCGACACACACGGACGCCGCCCTGTCGTTGCCCGCGCACGAGAGAGTGAACGAAGGAAGGATAGCAAAGGATGGGTGGAGAGAGAGGGCGAGAGAGTGAAAGAAAAAAAGAGAAACGATCGAAGAGAGACAGAGAGAATACGAGACAGGAGGAGAACGCGCCGGAGGGAGTGAGGAAGAGAGAATAACGGCTTGACAGACGATTCGCGAAGACATTGTGCAAGTGCTCTGTCACGCTACGCTGCAGTCGGGCCGCGATTTACGAGGGAGCCGTGGAATACATTAAGCCCATAGTGGGTTAGAATGCTTGTTTCCCCGTGTAAGTACACGGATATCTCGGGTGAGGGCGAGAGCGGCGCGGGGAGGGGCAGACGGGAGGAGGAGCGGGGCTCGCCCGCCCGCTCGTTCCTCGTCGGCTGCGGCCGTTCGCGCGGCGAGCGCGACAAATCGATCCGATGAAAGCGCATCTCTTCCCCGCAGCTCGTCGCGAGATATCGCGTTTGCGGGACGCGGTGTCACGCGATACATCATGGGACGCGCGACGCCGCGGCGGTCGGAAGGTCATCGGCGCGAGCGGAGGTCGAATCCTCGCATTGTTGCCGGCCGTATCGGCTCTCTCTCTCTCTCTCTCTCTCTCCCGGCCGTATTTGTACGCAATTTCGGATATATTCGTAGATACCGGAGTGCTGAACGTGGTAATGGAACGCGCTAATGGACCCCGTGGCGACTTGACAATATTTTCTAACGGGAAGATTCTCATGCCGAAGAAATAACCGTTTGCCGCACGTTATTATCATCTATTACCTTCGGTTATGTATACGATGAAGGGGATTTTTAAAGCTGATTATCTTAATCGCTGTCGATCAGGCAATCTTGCTGTGATTCAAGCCATTACAAGCTGTTCTTTAATTTGACTTTTTCAATCAACTATCATTTAGAATATGTATATACATACATACATACATACATGTACTATATACACGCATTCGCTTTTCATATTTTATGTACAAGACAGTTGATAACAACTTTTACACCAAAATTATTAATTTACAAACATATGTGACACTGAGTTACTTTCATACAAATCCGAATATCTATATTTATAAAAGTCATTTTGGACATTTTTGAACGATTCCTCTTGGTATCTATACTCTCTCAAAAGGAATCAATGACAAACAATCTGATTTAAACAACGATAAGGTGGCTCCTGCAAGTTAACTAATTGCTCCAGTGATTACTTCGTTGAATCAAATCTGACTGTATAGCGAGGGAAAGAAGCTCAATAAAGCTGTTTCCTATTGATTTTTTAGAAATTTGTATGGATTTATTTGTATGTTAAAAAAGAGGATGATTAATCATGTATAATATATAATTTTCCAGGCTTTACCAAATTTTTCACATTTGAAATGCAACTTACAATACTAGACGGGTGCAAAGCATAAAATACATTAAAAACATCTCCGACAATTCATATATATATATATATATATATATATATATATATATATATATATATATATATTGTCAGTATGAAGATTTTATCAATGTTATGTAATAATCGACATAAATTTTCGTCACTCGTAGGGGACTCGGACTATCGAACTTGTCTTACACACTGACTCAGCAGTTATATCTGGTAGAAACTGGTCGTCAGTGGGGAGTAGTATTTTACGATAAAAGCAACACGCTTATTCCTTGAAGTTTGCAAACTCTGTTCATAGTTGCTTTCGTTACATCTGTCAGCTTAATCCATTAAAAGATAACTTTCAGTCTATTTAATAATTGTGATTGTCCACGATTGTGTTATATTTTATCGACATGCCAAAAGAAAATCAGCATATTTTTAACAGAACTAGCAAAGGCTAGCATACTTAAAATTTAGTATCGAAAACTGACATATTTTTTCACATAAGACTAGAATTGCAACGCTACATATTATTTTTCATTTTACTTAAAAGCACTCAAAATCTAGATATTAGTTACTGGTAGAATTCTAAGTATTCCAATTTAGATAAATCGATACACATAGCGTAGGATCTTAAAACTCTTCAAAATACAAGTGGAAAATATGCTACTTTTCGTAACCAATAGTCAGATTTGTTCATTTTTGTCTCAAAATGAATCATAGCAGTCGTTGTTGACATCTTTGATTACTATTATCACTATCATTATATTCATATATAAACTATTATATTAAATTAATTTCTATATTTCTAATTAAAATTTACGCGTTACTCAAAATTCTAATAATTGCCTGTGCAGAAATTTGCAAAATTAGATTTTGCCTTGATTCTCAATTTTATTTAAATGGAATCGGATCAAAAAATAAGTCGAGTTTCAGCTTGGGGCAAAGAAAAAATGTGTCTACACAATGATTGCCTATCGAAAATTTAAACTTGGAGATCCATTTCCGATGTGCATTGATACTAAAGACAAATGACAAATGCTTCATGCTCTATTCAATCGTTCCATCGTTAATTAGTAGAAAGCCGAAGCTCGAGGCACTCGCTAAAATTCAATCTGCAGCTAGTGCGCTCCTTCTCTTGTGAGGCCGAAAAAGAGATGGAGAAAGAAAGAGAGAGAGAGAGAGAGAGAGAGAGAGAGAGAGAGAGAGAGAGAGAGAGAGAGAAAGAGAGAGAGCGCAAAAGAGGAGGGAGAAGGGAGGGTGAGTAAGATGCCAAGATCCGGTGGTCCGCGGGATTACGGCCCTGAGGGAACCGGTTGCCGCTCCGCTCATAAAAGATCGTTTAATGCATCGCCCTTGATTGTATGCATCCACAAAGTAACGATACCATAAAAACTCATGAGGATACCAATCTACCTTCTGGTATATACTTCTTAGTCCTGGACAAAATTTTTAGCTTTCCCTTTTCGACCCGGGAGAGAGGAGAGCAAGAGAAAGATAGAGCGAGAGAGAGAGAGAGAGAGAGAGAGAGAGAGAGAGAGAGAGAGAGAGGAAGAAAAAAAGGACAATGGATTAAAAGTCACTAAGAAAACGGCCGATGCGTCGCGAGAAAGAGAAAGAAAGAAATGAAAGCGAGCGGACCTGGGACTGTTGGAATCGTTTATCTAAGAATTTCAAAAAGGTTTTAAAAAAGGCCGAGGCAAATAATCGCGGTGTGTTAATTTTTTTTTACGACATATGGATATTGTCCCGAAATATCGCGTGCCGGAGAGCAGATTGCTTTCGTTAATGCCTTTGTAGTTGTAAAATTTCTTCTGCCCCTCTAATCTTCGTATTATATTGCTGGGATGCGACTATAAGGATAAAAAGACGGTTAAATTAAAGATTAAAACAAAGATAATTATAGAATATGTCTCAACGTTCTTAAATGATTGTTAACTTCAACAACGTAATCGATGTCACGGCCTTAATTTGCGAGAATGCGATTTTATGCGCGTATCATTAAAGAGTTGAAAAAGCGTAACAATTTTATAGAGCTTATACGCACATTAAGATCCCGCGAGATTTACGAGTATTTTCCATTACACATTTTAATGGCATAAAATATAGTATATAAGTTTATTGAATATTAGAATAAAACATTACTGTGCAGTAAAATAGTATGTGAGACAGTATTTTTCAAGAGTGAAAAATAAAATGTCACGTCTTTATAGTGCCTGCTCACTCAGACCTTTTTTTTATAACATAATATTGCTAATCAAATTTCAATATACGAGGAAACTAGATATAATGTCGCACACTATGAAAAGGCTCAATCATATAGATATATTGGAAATTAATAGATCGTTTCTACAAATTGTTTCAAAAAGCAGTAATTATACGTACTGTAGAATTCTAATTTTTAAAGCTGCTCTCGCTTACTCTATCATAATCGATACTTCCACCTTTAACGCATTACTCTTAAGAGCACCGTGCTCCCACTTGGCTTACTTATATGTATTATTCTTGTGCACATGCTACACTGGCTGAATATAAGCAGCGATAAATCTGCCGTTCGACTCCGTTAAAAATTGATATAGCACCGATCACGGAAGTGCAAGGAAGAAGACGGGGTTCGCTCTTTACCTCCCGTATGAAAGTCAATGGCGAGCGGAAACCCATATCAATAAGTATCCCTTGTGCATTGGGATTCCGCGCGGTGGCTGAGCGAGCCAGGCCCGGCTGAAACCACCGCCCGAGTCTACGCTGGCGCCGCTCGTGCCCCATTGAATGGGGGAAAAAGAGGACTAAATTATAGGTCTAAGAGTTCGCGAAAAAAATTGCAAAATCTTCCAGACTTACCATACGCAATAGTTTTTCATGAATACTATTTATTCTTTTATTCATCTGATATCAAAGGGTAAAAACGTCAATTAAATCCAACGAATAAAAAAACATAAAACGATAAAAACTATATTTTAGATTTTTTACTACCAGAAAAAGTTAACAACTTCTATGAAAAAACATATATAATACATACCTAGACTATTCCATTTTAACTTACACACTGAAATATTCGGCAAACTATAATTCGCCGAGGAAAAGAGAACTCAATGAACACCAATCTTTCTGAAAATCAAAAGAGCGCCAACAAAAGAACACATCCAACTTTGGAACGAGAGTCTTCATAAACTTTGTAAGACAAGATGTACTCTTTTATAGTACACTTATAGTCCTTGTCTTTAAAAACAGGAGGAAGTTCGTAAAATTCCTCCTGGCTAAAATAAAGGGAGTACGAAATTTAAAAGTTAAAAATCTATGTAAAATGCACAAAATAATCAAATCGAGCAAAAAAGAAATGTAATGTGCATCTTTCAAAATGCTGCATGATCAATACAAATCATACCGTGTTGAGATTTGCTGCCATCTGTAAACACCAGTAGTATTTAGCTTGTGTAATAATTCATTTCATTTTGTTTCGACAGATGGGCCTCTTTTAATTTCATTTCCTAACGCTATATTTATTGGTATGCTTGTAAATATGGCTTCATAATTATATGAATTTAGATTATACGAACTGTGCTCAGTATAATAATTATTATATATATGATTGATGCTTTCCTACAACGTTTTTAGTTTTGCGACAGATTTTTTTACATTTTCATTTAAAGTATTATTTGTTGCGCTAATGAATTTACATTAGTTAGTATTTTACTAATATAACAGTTACATTGAAAATTGACTCTGCGTTCGAACGTTAGGAGTTTTGTCTTTTCGAGTATTATAGTTGTGAGTGTGCTGGTACGGTAGTCCAATACCTTTTTTGCAATATATTAAATTTTATGAGTTTTTTAACATATCGTTTTTGGTACGGAATATATATATATATATATATATATATATATATATATATATATATATATAAAGTGAGCATTATTGATAATTGGCTGAACAAAGCTTGGGATATTTTACTTTTTTGATAAATTGACAGTAATATTGTTACGTCCTAACAACTCTTACTTTTATATTTAATTTTCAAATACAATAATGTAAAGTTTTTAAACCACGCCTCCATGAGACAACCCGTTATGTAATGTGGGGCAGTTGTGTCCTAGACTGTCGGTGAATAGGAATCTTTCGTTCATCAGTCAGGTGTTAGAGTTGAAATATCATCTTCTCGGTTTTGAAAGCTAAGGATTTTTAGTCTATTGTGATCAAACAGCATCAGTATCAATTCTAAAAGCCACAAGGATTTGTCGACCATCACAGAGTTGGGCAAAGGTAAGTCACGAGGTTTCCAAGTTTAATCCTATCCGAGTACCTTATAAAATCGTAATTTTAAATTGCTTCAAATATATATATATATATATATATATATATATATATATATATATATATATATAATTTCTCTGTGAAAGGTGTGTAATTCAAAGTAAGCATTACTTAAATAAAGTTATTTTACTAAAACTAAAAGGAAAGTTACCCACTGAATACTATGGCAGATATCACCGTTCATAAATTGAAAAAATCTTGCGGTTACATAAAATGTCAATTAACAAGCTTTGAGCAGGTTTAAAAATTAATAACGGACAACACTGATTTCGATTTACTTGATATAGCAGGCAGATTATCTAAGCACTTAACTCTATTCGATGTACTTAATTCTATTTAAGAAAAAATTGAAGAATTGGTGATACGGCAGATGTACAAAAAAATCACGAAAATGAAAGATTTGTTCGATCAACGCTTCTATACAATCTTCGGCTTAGCTAAAAAATATTTAATAGTAACTTCATCACTACCTATCAATGTTCCTATTAATAACGGTGCTCTCGAACTCGTAACTAAACTTTCATCGCGCTATCAACTTCCAATATTAAAAACGCCGAGTTTTCATGGTACGTATGAGACGTGGTCCAACTTTTATGATTCTTTTTGATCGATGTATCATGATAATACAGAAATTTCAAGGATACAAAGATTCTATTATTTAAAAGCATGCTTAAAGGGTGAAGCCGCAGATGTTATTGCAGCATTGGGGAGAACTAACGACAATTATTTAATAGCATGGAATTTATTAAAAGAGCGCTACAATAATCATAGATTCATAGTTGAATCACATATACGCAAGCTATTTGAAATACCGCATGTTTCGAAAGAATTTTCACTTCGAAAACTCGTCGATGTACTCACGAAAGAAATGAGAGCACTGGAAGCTCTTCAATAACCGATAGATCATTGGGACGCGCTTCTTATGCTTTTCGTAAAACAAAAATTAACAATAAATATAAGTAAAAAATGGGGGGAAACATTAAAAGGAACAAATGTACCCTCGCTTAAACATCTCCTTAGTTTTCTGGAGCACCGCGCGCTTATCGATAGAAGCTGTTACTGACTGTTACGACTCACTTTGTAATTTGTATTTATACATATTATAATATTGCGATAATTTTATGATCTTTCATCTTAAAGATAGTAAGTGCGTTTATATTGTATTGTATATGTATAAGGTTTCGTTAATTATTTATCAATAGGTCGTAACGACTGTACGCAATTCGATGCGTCAGTTCGTGGTAAATAATTTAATTTGTTGAACAGTGTGTCTTTAGTATAAAGTAATTAAATATGCCTTAATGAGTAACATTAATAAAATAAAGAATGTTTATATTATTTGTAGCATTATCTTAGATTATAGTGATCAGTAGATTATTTAACGTTGCGTTTATAAGGATAGTATTACCTAGGATAAGACGCGAGACTTCGAAAGCATAATTCGATATAAAGTATATATAATATGTAGTAAGAAATTTAGATTTAATTTTATGCTCTACTGTATGTTATATCATTTTAATTACTATAATTTTAATAAAGAATCATCGGGATTAATAGCCAAAATATGTATGTAAAGAAAGTCGGAGGAAATTCTATGTATCAACTCGAGAGAATTTAAGCTGGCATTATATATGTATATATATATATATATATATATATATATATATATATATATATATATTTATATATTGATTTCAAGTCATCTCAAATATACGAACCTAATATTCAAAATTGAACAAATTATATTGATTTCGAGAAGTTTTGTAAAAAATACAGTGCTGTGACTGGAAAATACCATTTCATTTGTAGGTGAATGTATGTACTTGAGAGATCCGGTGCCGTGCCCGGAAAACTTAGGTTTTCAAAAGCTGTACTTTCCTGTACATGCATTTACATGTCGAATGATCTGGTTATTTTCGAAAGCTGAACAAATTAAATCTCTACGAAATGTAGACACATATATCCACAAAGATTGGATTTTTTTCCGGGCCACGAGGCTGCGAGACAAAACTACTCGAGATCTCGCGCGGTCGCGATATTATCTTATCGTTAAATTTTGGGGAACCTATTTTATGAGTAGGAATACGTCTATATAAGCGCGGGCGCGTTTGAGAATGATTCATTCTTTCCACTGGCTTTCTAAAGTTCGTTTGTATCCTTCTTTCAAAATAAAATTTGTATTTATTAAATAAAGTTATTATCTTTGTTATTAATATTATTTCGCCATTGTGAAAAGTCCCTAGTCAATTATAGAAGCCAATACGAGCAAGAGCAAGATTCATTTCAAAAATTAAATCAAAAAACTAATTCCGCTTCTAAAGGTAGTTCAATGAAAAATCACGTTAAAGAATCTCAATTGTGCCATAAATCGACGGTTAGTAATTCAATGTCAAATACTTTCACGTGTCCGATTTTTGAAGAAAACCACACTCTTCTAACATGTTCGAAATTTAAAGAAATGTCTCCGACGGAAAAAAACGAAAAAATAAAAAATACACAATTTTGTCACAATTGTATGAAAGTCTATTATCGAACCATTGTCTGTCGCGCAAAAACTTGTTATAAATGTCGAAAACGCCATAACATACTTTTACACTTTGACACAAAAAAAGAAAGCACAGCAGATTCAAATGCGCATTCAACATTCTTAGCGAGTTTGCAAACTCCTGAGAATGCGCAAATTATTTTAGGGACTGCTGTTGTAGATATTTTGAACGCTAAAGGTAGATTTTAATCTTGTCGAGGGCTTTAGATTCATGCTCTCGGTGCAATGCTATTACTGAAAAATTAGCCCGAGAATTAGGCCTAAAATTTATAGAAACGAACATTAATCTCAAAATAGTTGAGAATATCGAATCGAGCATTAAACATAGTGTTTCTACAAAATTAAATCAAGACAATCAGGTATCGAAATCAATATATCATGTTTAGTGTTTAAAAAAATCTCGAGAAATATGCCTAACCTGTTTCTTGATAACGATACTTCTAAAATCCCTCAGTATTTAAAAGTAGTAGATTCAGGATTTCATACTCCTTCTAAAATAGATATTTTAATAGGCATCGAATTCTTTTATCGACTATTGTGTTCTGGTCAAATTCGCGTTCCTAAACAATCAGCCGTGTTTCAAGAAACACAGTTGAGTTGGATTCTAGCGAATTTCAAAATTTCAGTCTCATTCAGACACATCTCAAGTTGCATGTCATTTTATTAAATTTTAGTAATCACTGATTCTTTGGGAGTTGAAATCGAGTGTGAAGAGCACTATAAGGTCAATGTACGGAGAGACGAATCTGGTCGTTATGTCGTTAAACTTCCATTCAACGATAAAAAGTATTCTATAGGAAATTCTCGAAATCCGGCTCTTCAACGATTTCATGCTCTCGAGAAAAAATTTAAAAGGAATGACTCCTTTAGAAAAAACTATATTCAATGTTTGCATAGTTATTTTCAAGAATCACATGCAACTGTTCTTCCAATAAATACATATAAAGATCGCGGATTTGATCTTCCGCACCAGGCTATATTAAAAAATCCCAGCTTAACGACTAAATTTAGAGTAGTTGTCGATGGGTCTAAATCAACTAAATCAAGTACCGGCATTTCGCTAAACGACGCTCTAATGGTAGGTTCAACCATTCAGGAAGATTTATTTTTAATAATCACTCGTTTTAGAAGTTTTCAATATGCACTTACTGCAGATATCGAACAAATGTATAGGCAAATTCGTATCGATAAAGAATATCGGAATTTTCAAAAAATATTGTGGCGTGAGAATTCAATCGACTCTATTTTGAACTATTTTGAATTCAATCGACTCTATTTTAAAATCTTATATTTTGAACACGGTGACCTTTGGCACTGCAAGTGCTCCATTTCTAGCAATCCAAACACTACCTCAACTAACTGATGATTATGATAAACATTTTCCACATGCTTCAACCGTCTTAAAAAGACATTTCTACGTTGACGATTTGATTACGAGAGCGTCAACCATTCAAGAAGTAGCTGATTTTCGAGAAAATTTAATAAAGCTTTTGAAAAAAGGTGGGTTTAATCTGCGTAAATGGGCATCTAACGATATCAAATTAACAAAAGGTGTTCTAAATCATTCACCAACAACTTTGAGAATTTATTGGGATGCTAGAAGTGATGCAATATTTTAGACATTCACATTATCTGAATCAGAAAGTGCAATTACAAAAAGGCCAATACTGTCTGAATTTTCAAGGCTTTTTGATTCGCTCGGTTTACTCGGTCCAGTCATAGTTACAGCTAAAATAATGATTCAACAACTGTAGAAGATAAAACTGTCTTGGGACGGATTTTATTCCTGAAAAAGTTAAGGAAGATTGGCTTGCATACCGAAAAGAATTAGAATTTTGTATAGCATTCCAAAACTCTTGTGAGTCTTACTTCTGCTTTAAGAAGTAGAATTAATTAATAATATTAAATTTTCAAGATTTATTTTAATTCCGGATGCTTAGGAAATTCATATGCATAGTTTTTGCGACGCGAGCGAAAAAGCTTATGGAGTCTGCTTATATTTTAGGCCTACCAATAAGGAAGGTGTTGAAAAATAAGTTATCTAAAGAAATGATTTATATCAATAAGAACTTATTTATTTATTATTTATCCAATGACAAGTGTTAATATAAAACATATAAAACTTATACAAAGTAAAAATTATGAAATAAGAATGTATAGAGAAAATATTTAGAAGACAGCGTAGCTTTCGTCTTGATGTCTTGGCTGAAACTGAGTAAGTCCTAGGCAGGATTTCTTCTTATTTGAAACTATGGACGGGCAAAAAGGGTGCAATAAACTGCAGGTATAAATAGTTATACGCCTCAATACATATTCTTTCTTATTGTTTGCATTTGAGGACACTATAGATATTTTAGATATATTATTTTCGCATAACTCGAACAGAAGATGTACAACACCAACTTGATTTGCTCTAAGACGCGAGTAGCACCCTTAAAAAGTACAACTATTCCAAGGTTAGAATGTTGTGCAGCACATGTTTTAGTTAATTTATATCGCATCGTTAAAAAATGCTTTCCCTTTCAAACCAATAAAAATTATTTTTGGACAGACTCAACTATTGTTCTTAATTGAATTAACACTCCTGCTCACACACTAAAAATTGATGTTGACAATCGGGTTAATGAAATTAAAATAATAACAGAGGGTTGCGAATGGCGTCACGTTCCATCGCAAAGTAATCCCGCTGACTTATATTCAATCAGCGCAAGAATTTTTAAATAACAATTTCTGGACTCAAGGCCCTTCATGCTATGTGAGGAAATTAATAAATAGCCAAACTTCACGGTCGAACAGCAGGAAATATTAGAGAAAACGGATGATTCAACAACCTTAACGTGCAAAAATGTCAATTTTTGGGATCGATGGCATCGTGAGTACCTTAATGAACTTACTGCACGTAGCAAATGGAAAATATCTACTGACCAAGGAGATATAAAATTAGGCACTCTCGTCATCATGAAGGAAGATAATATAGCACCTATGAACTGAAAGCTTGATCGTATCGTAAAGAAACACGTTGACCCAAACGGCATTATACGAGCTGTATCCATTCGCACCGCCACAGGGACTTTCAAGAGAGCCTTGAAAATTCTTTGTCTCAATCGACGAACCAACTCTGTCATGAATTTAAATAGAGCATTAAACAATACTATATTCTTAACGAACGTTTTCAATTCAATTTAACATATCTCCATATCAAATTCTGTATTCATGTAATTCTGAACAAAAAAAATTATATTTATTTATCTATATAATGTTATTCTAAAAATTTTAATGACAAATATCAGAATGCAGTTTGTACAGAATTTATCAGCCATATAAAACTAAAATCATGTAAACAAAATGATGAACAGTATATTTCCCTAAGCACAATGGATTTAACAATTATAAAAAATAATTTCCTTACATACAGTCATTTTGAACCCTAGATATTCCAAGGGGGCCAACTGTTACGCCGTACAACTCTTACTTTTATATTTCTTTTTCAAATACAATAATGTATAGTTTTTAAACCGAATCCAAGGATAATATTGTATAGAACATTATAAATGCATTATAAATCTCATGATAATAATAACTACAGATGTAAATATCTAAATTTTCAAGAAAATAATAACGACTCAACCCTTACAATTACGGTATTTCTGGTTGACTGCTAGACAGACTTGGGATTGCCCACCTATATAGTGTTGCTTATGAAAGGAAAATCGACAGCTGTCCTTATCTCTTAAATCATAAATCTCTTAATACGTTATACTTTCAGAGTGGGAGAAATTTGTGAAACTATGTCCATTCATTCTTGTAAATAGTCAGTTAGAGAACGGCTGCGGAAGTGTGAAGACTTCAAGTATCATAGAATAAAGGAATGTATTGTACCTTACGCAATGTTCGAAATTAAGAAGTTTTATTTTATTTCATTCCCTCAAAACTTATTTCTTCTTCGCTTTGAGTAAACGCCTTTGAGTAAATTTATCTACTACGAAACAAATATTTTTATTGTATATAGTGTATAATAGAAGGCTAAGCACACTTCCATGAGACAACTCGTTATGTAATGTGGGGCAGTTTTGTCCTAGATTGTCGGTGAATATGAATCTTTCCTTTATTATTCAGGTGTCAGAGTATCCAATTTTTTGCCAGTTTATATAATGTATTACAATCTACATAATGAAATGCGCCTTGTAATTTTAAAAACACTACTAATAATGGTTTGCGTCTTGTAAATGTTTCATTAATTCCTATAGCTTATTGCATGAAATTATCGTAAGACGGTATACCTGTTCTCAATCCTGATTGAGTATTGGATAAAAACCCATTGGAGTCTATGTTTCACTGCCGAAAAAAAATTAGAAAGACACGATGTTAGTATAACAGGACGCAGCTTTCGTCGTAACATTTTTCAATGTACGTATGATTTCTTTCAGCTTTCTCAAAAACAATCAGTTACATACATTTCATTGTATATATCTAGCTATAATAAGTGATATATTACAGGTATAGTTCACTAATAATTCAATTATCAATACCATCAATACCCGACGTTAAACTGATATTTTCGGATGATAGAGCAGTATTGAATTCAATAACATCAAAGAGGCAAATAAGAAATGTATTAATTATTACAAGTCAGACGGAACTCGGAATTTGTATTGACCCACGGAGCACTTACTATTTTAACTTGAGATTGGCTATTATACTTGAATTATATAGTTTTTCAATTTTGATTCATTTATTTCTTAAAATTCTTAATTTATTCTATATGTAAATTCTGTTACAATAATTGAATGTCTCCGCAAAGTTTTTAAAATAAACTTTTGCTTCTTTTTCAAATATTTTAGTGGCTTCTGCATATGATTTTTTGTACGATATTTAAGTAGATTCTTATAGTAATCATCTAAAAAAATTCATTATATCTTCGAGTATCAACTGTAAATTAAATTTTTACCAGTCACTTTGCAATATTTTTCGATTATTATAATGACATAGTTTAATGGATAATAATCTAAAGCAAGTGTTTGTCTCTTTGTTTGTCATATGTAAAGTTGAAATCAATAAATCTAGGTAAGTCAATATAAGTATTAGCATTTGTGCTTTGTAGAAGGAAGTAGTATTTAGCTATACTGCATTGAAATTTTTGATCATTTCAATCCATTTTCGTGTAATTTCATATCTGTAATTTCATATCTTGTAATTTCATATCAAGTCTCCGACTAATACACAGTTATCAAAATCGTGTACCTTCTCTGCAATATGATCCCATTCTGTTTGTGATAGTATATGTCCAGGAATTCTGTAGCAAGCAATTATGTTTATCTTTGGATCGGTATTGTTGATAAGAATTCGACATATTTCTACTAGTACATGGAGAGAATTATTTTTCAAGTCTACGTATTCTATATTTTTCCTTATTGATGGTTAAATGCCACCTTCCATTGAATGAAACCTGTCTTTTCAGCAAGTAAGAAAATCCAGGACTCGTGTCCATTTTCGATAATATTTCAGTCGATAATCATGTTTTTACGCATATGCATATATATGTTTTTATCAGAATAAAGTGAGTGATTCATTTTTTCGATTTCTTCAACTTCCTACACTCCAAGAATTTCTTTTTAATGCACCGGAACTCAATTTTTTTTGCTCCATTTTGTATAAGTATTATGTTGAATGTAATTCAACATTGTTTGCTTCGAAAACATTGTCGAAAAATTCAGGATCGATAAAAATTTCTTCATTTTAGCGATTTTTTTTGGGCCTTCGTCTAAAAGTAAGAGATAATGAATATCTCTAAGCATTATGATTAACTATAATATGCTTTTCGACCTGACACAAAGTCTCTGTTATGTTTTCCACTGTTTTCGAATGTATTGTTATTTTTTTCTCGGTTGTTGTTTGCGTATTTGATAACTTCCTTTACGTATGCCGTTTGTCCTTTTTTGAGCTTACCAGGGAGGTACTTGATTTTTAAAATGCTCTTTTACGATTAGCAGGGGGTGGGTATAATTTTACTTGTATTTTCGTTTATTTAGTGCTGTACTAATTAAATATTTTCAATGGTTGCTGTTTCTTTTTCTTCTGTGTTTATTTGTGTCATAATAGCTTATGTTTTTGATTCCATATTTTCACAGTTCCGTGCAAGATACTTTTCTTCTTTACACGTAGAGCAAATTATTTTCTGCGTTGAAAAGTATTTTCAATATCAAATATTGTAGTTTCTTTGGAGAAATTCTGGTAGTTTGTTTATACCATCAGGTTGTATATATATACTTTTGTTCTGAAGATAGGAATGTGCGAGTGTCCTTCATTGTATACTTGATATATATATATATATATATATATATATATATATATATATATATATATATTTATTAAGCAGTTCAAATCTGTAGAGATTTATTTTTGTACCAACTGTTGTATAATTATACATAATACATAATTGTTTGTGTGTAATACGGTCTTTATGTTTCCTCAGTGTCGGTGATGTTTATATCATGCGATATGGATGAGTCATACACTCGTTGACGCCGAGAGCGCCGCACTCGAGGAAACTGCGCAGGCGCTGTTGCTTCTAGGTTCGGTGATTCAGCGTTGCGCGCAAACAGATTGACTGAGTCTTTGAGAGTAATCGGTCGGTTCGATACGGCTCTTTGTTATTCGCGTAATTTTCCTTGTATTTGTATTTCCCGTTTGTAATTAACTGCGTTGTTATACTATGTATGTTCGATAGTAAAAATTGTTATTTGTTAAGTTCTTGTTGTTTCGCAAGTGTTAATTTGTATATAAAAAGTGAACAAGATCCGAACGCGCGATCTTTGTGCCTGAGGTTGTAAAAGGCAGTTCAAGGCTGTTCCTTCCTTCTGCGCAGTGAGGGCTGCTCCTGTATCGAAGATATTTGGTACTCTGCCGCAGGTTGGATTTGTCTATCGGCTTCGATTATCTTTTCCGCTATCGAACTTTATAAAGGCGAGGGTAATTAAGCTCTTTGATAAATAAATGTACAAATCTTAGAGGGCTGTTCCCTCATTTATTACAGTTCTTGCGTCAGATATAGATTAAGTATTACTATTCGGTAAGATGCGTCTCATTTATTCGTACCAATAAGAAATAGTTATAATTTAGTATTAATAATTTCTTATATTTTGACTATAGGTTTCACAGTATTTTTAGTTAATTCATTTGTATTCATTTTGATTTCAATAAATAATAGTGCTCAAATATAATACTTGCTCGGGCTTTTCCCTCAAATCGTGAGGGTTTTTACGCCTAAGCAAGTAACATCTATATGTACTTCGCGAAATATTGCGTTTTTCTTTTATATACCAAACCACTCATTCCCATCCTCTTTTCTAACACAAAAAATATTTCAGGATAACTTTTCAATAATGATATAATAAAGTTGAAGATGCTTACAATTTGCTTACAAATTCGCACAATTAGCTCGATGCGTATATTGCATTAGTAGCTTATGGTATAATGTATTACAATAACTAACTTTAATAATACACACACACACACACACACACACACACACACACACACACACACACACACACACACACACACACACACACACACACACACACACACACACACACACACACACACACACACACACATATATATATATATAAAGCTTTTCTAATCGCGGAGTATTGAATTATTTCTAATTTTTCAATAAGATTTGTCCGATTGGTAGGCTATATGTAAGCGCCATAATCCAATATAGAGCGTATGAAGCTTTTATAAAGGATTAAAAGCGTTTCTGGACTAGAACCCCACCACGTACCGCATAAATATTTTATAATGTTAAGAGCTTTAGTACACCTTTTTTGAACATGGTTAATGTGAGCTGAAAAATTCATTTTGTAATCAAAAATAATTCCTCAGAATTTAACGGTGGCTGTAGATTTAATATTATGATTGTCGATTTTTATTTGTGTATTATCCGGTTCGATCTGCTTATTATTAAAGTGTATAAATTTTGTTTTCTCGGGACATAATTCTAATCCTAGTTCTTTCAGATTTATCTGTATTTTGGCAATGGCGTTTTCTAATATCTTTTTTCCTCTTGTGATTGATTTGTGCTTAATATATAGAGCTAAGTCGTCAGCAAATTGTGAAATGGATACGTATTTTTTTACATCTTTCTCCACATCAGCTATATACAATACTAGCATCCCCCGTCTCGGCTTCGCCCGAGATATTAATTTAACGATTTCATAAATAATTCAGTAATGTCAAAGTAAAAGTACTTTATATAGAAAAATCTATGTTCTATAAATGATTGATCGTAATTCACCTATCGCCATTTCTGTCTAAAGAGCTGCTTCAATGTAGCGTCCACTTCAAAAATACGACTTTGATGGAGAAAATTATACTTTCGAGTTCGAGCGGTAGAAAAAGATGCCCAAGTATCTCGAGACGACGTTTTCGAAGAGTATTATGTTCGGACTATAGGAAATGTCTCCGAACGACTGCTATAGAGAATTTTCTATTGGGGAGGTAGAATACAATGTCCAGTTATCCCGGGGCGACTCTTACTGGGAGTGTGCGTGTTCAAATGGCAGAATACGAATCTCTTCATAGAAGTCCTACTGACATACTGTTGCTCCGACATACCTGAACATCGTTTCCTACCAACTAAACACAATAGTCCCAGTAGAAGTCGTCCCGAGAAAGCTAGCATCGCTTCCTAACGACTAAACACAATACTCCTCCTAGAAGTCGTTTGGAAAGACCTAGATATCGTATTTTACCGTCTCAACACGAATAATCCCATAGAAGTTGATTTCCTCATACCTGGACATCGTTTTCTATCAACTAAATACAATATTCCCTGTAGAAATCGTCCAGAGACACCTGGACATTGCATTCTATCATCCGAACACACAACTGCATATATAAATCGTCTTAAGGCAACGGGATATGGTAATCAATCGCCCCCCGTACATGCCAACACAATATTTCTCAGTAGAAACCGTATTTAAAATATGTATATATAATATGTACAATATAATATACATACAATATATATTACATATTAAGTATATTTTCGTTTTTTCAATTAAATACCGTTAATATTTTCGTAGTGATGCCAACTGAAATTCAAGCAAAATGGTATGGTGAATACCATATTTTTTAAGCAAACAATGAACATTACATTTTATGCAAAATTGATGATATAGATCTATATATACATAGTTTCAAGGTTGGTAAAAAACCCTGTTTTGCCATCATTTCTTTTGTTCAAACTAAAGAAAACGTAGTCTCTGTCACAATTCTGAAGTTAATATAATAAATAAAAACAAAAATATAATTTATCGGCACAAACTATATTCAGTATGATTTGGCATACAGAATCAATTTATAAGAGAAGGAGAATGAAAGACACAGAGAGAGAGAGAGAGAGAGAGAGAGAGAGACCGATTTTCGAACGTAAGAGAAAATAAAATTTACAAAAATCAAAAGATATCCATAAGGTGTGAGTGTAGTGTCAGATTAACCTGAAGAACAAATAAGATAATGTCGACTAACGTCACTCCTTCTTTAGGATACGAATCCCAAAGTTGGATATGAACATTCGTTTGAGCTGGCCTGGTATTAATACATTGAGGGGACTACTTTGAGTTGATGTTCGTGATTCAAGACGCCACCTACTGGCCGCTGGTCGAACTGATTGTTAAAACCATTAACTTAATTTATTGATGAAAGTAAAATGATTTTCAATAAAAAAACATAGCCTATGTCCTCCCCAAGATAATATAGAATCTATATGCCAAATTTCAGAACAATTGGATCAGTAGTTTTTTCGGTTATCGTGTACAAACAAAAACACGCTTTGTCTTTATAAATTAGTATGATATATAATAAGGGGCTAAGAACGCCACCTTGAGGCACGCCTTTATAAACAGATTTGTAAGTGTTACCCGTAAAGTTAGAAAAAATACGCCTTTCTTTCGTTAAAAACTTAATAAAGCGGATTACATTTTTTGATAGGCCCAGCTTTGCAAGTTTTGTGAGCAATATATCCGGATCGACATTGTCAAATGCACCTTTGACATCTAGAAAAGCCGCAAGTAAATGTTTTTTTCTAAGAAGGCCTCGTTTACTTTTAGTGTGATGTTTACGAGGCTGTCTGCGCACGATTTGCCTTTTCGAAACCCATTTTGGCTCGGCGGTATGAGTTCATAGAATTCTCCCCACCATTGCAGTCTCTTTTTTAACATAGTCTCATATAATTAGCACATACAAGATGTTAGACAAATAGGACGAAGAGAACAATCGTTCTTGTCAATTACATGAACAAAGGCGCATTTTCATGCATCCGGATAATCACATTGCAGAAACATCTCCTTAAAAATGTCAAGTAAAAGTAATTTATATTTAATTGGGATTTTTTTAAATAATATCGAAGTCTATACCATCGATACCTGGTGCTGATTTTATATTTTTAGCTTCTAGGGTCGCATTAAATTCAATAAAATTGTAAGGAGTTTCAAAAAAGGAATTTCGTTTACATTCAGGTATGAAACTGGGATTTGAAGGTACCAAGGGAGGGCTTATTTTGTTTAGGGATAAATTTGCTTTTTCTAATACTTGAATATGATCAGTATCATTTTTTTCTGGGTTTGTATTTATCCAGCTTTTTTTTTAAATCTTGCATTTACGCCATACGTAGGTACTACTCGTATAAAAATTTATGCTTTCATCGAAATTTCTAAAATGCTCCTTTTTTCTAATTTAAATGTTTTTTTTTTTGGCTTCGGCACAAGATTTTTTGTAAGAGATCAAGTCCTTATAACTGGCCGTATAAGTCCATTTTTTATAAGCAGCTCGTCGAAATCTCTTGGCTTTATCGCATTCTGAATCCCACCAAGAAACGGGGTTTATATATTTTTTTTTAGTATTTGGTTCTGGCGTATTGAACTTTACCGCATTTATAATTATTTTTATAAATGAATTGTATTTATCCTTAGGTGATAAATGATTGAATTCGGTTGTTAAAAAATTTTTGTAGTTTGAATTTAAATTTTCATTGAAAGCCGGCCAATTTGTACGAGTAGATTTTATCTTAAATGATTTTTTTCTGTAACTAAATTTCTCAGTATTTACAAGTATCTGTATGGGGAAGTGATCGGATCCTCAGGTCTTATCGATTACTCTAACGTTTACTATATTGGATATTGAGTCTGAGATTATTACTAAATCTAAATTTGATTTGTAGTTACGGTGCATATCAACATATGTATAAGTGTTTTCATTCTGTAAATGTAAATTGCAATGATCTATAGCCGTTACTAATCTGTCATCGTTGTGATCTACAATATTACAATTCCAGCAAGTGTTGTGAGCCTTAAAATCACCAACTAGAAAGCTGTTTTTGTTTATATTTATATTTTAAGAACGCGGTTCCATTGATTTTGTGTAAACGTGAGACCGCGAGCTCTGTAACAAGCAGTAATTTCAATAGGCGGATTCACATTATTTATTTCAACACCGCACATTTCAATAGATTCATCTGGAGTTATAATTTCATTGATTACGCGAAAAGATAAATTATGTCACAGCTGGGATAAATATAATAGTTAATACCTTCATATTCTACTTTTATGAACTCCGGAAATTTATTGACATCGTTTGGCTAGATAAATGATTGTCTGCGTGATCTCAAAATATGCTGATACCCTTCCTTGACTATACCTGCTTTAAGCGTAGTGATAGGTGCTGTACAATTAATATTGAGACTGTCTAATTTATCCGCAATCGTATGGTGCGGAATTGGAGGAGCAACATTAGAAAGTATGACTCGTTTTGATTTTGCTACTAGTGGTCACACTGAAACTTTATTTTCTCTAATTTTCAAAAATTTGTGATTTAGCAAGAATTCTTCGAGAATTTTTTCACTATATAAATATACACATACACGGTTATATGATAGTCTTGTGAAGTAGAGAATATTTATCGGTTGTACTATATAGCCAATGGCGCACGTATAATCAGTAAGAGTTAAGTTTTCAACACAGTCAATTACTAATACCTGTGCTCTTCTTGGGAACTGACTTATCTGCGTAGCTGATGCGTAACTCATATTGTTGTCCTTTTTTATCGAGTTAGTATCTTTGGCACTATTAACTTGAGATTGACTTTTAAGAGAAAAAGCCATTGTGAAAACAGCGAATCTGTTCGGTAGAACTGGGAGCGTAGGGGCAAAGCCCCGCCGTATAGAAACACGCGCAACTTATATAAATTGTATATTGTTCGGAGTATTTACAAACACGTCTTCTCTCTTTGAAGGCTCAAGGAAGACTCGTATACTTGATATTATTGAGACAGGCTTAATATTTACTTACCTAATTCTTTTCAATGCGTTGGTCGATTTCTTCTCTAGTCAGAGACCACAACCAAATTTTAAGTAAATTTTTTTATGTAGTCATTATCCTTGACCCTTTATTCATATTTTCATATTTATTTTTTAAATATAAATTTGTTTGATTATGTTGCAAAGGTCTATAGAGTTTTAGTTGGTTTTAATGGGAGTGAATATTCAGGTGCAATAATTAAAAAAGCAAATGAACAATTGATATTAAATTGCGATTTATTACATTAAGCGCACGAGGCATAAAAAACCTCCACTCGATGAGTAGAAGAAAAAGCCGGTTTTACAATAATTTCTGAACGGTATACACGTATATCTTAATATATTTGACAATAGCTAAGTGCGCTAATAGAAAAATCCAGACTCACACGACTTATAGAATACGTTTCGCTTACCGAACACGTAACCCTTAGAGGTCTAAGCACTCCTGCGCAGGATGATACCGCCGCGACTTTGCACGGCGAGTGGGTTCTGTTGGGGAAGGAGCGTTCCGCTAGTGACCTCCTGCTCTGAGCCGCAGCCCTGACGTCTCAGGAACGGGTACAGCCCTTGCCGCTGAGCTCAGCCTCTAGGTACAACACTGTGCGCCGCTCTCGGATTTCTACGATCAGTAGATACCACAAGGCCAAATGCCTTGTCCCGCAAACCAGTCCTTAATCGCGCGCACACACACCCACATGCACATGCAGCATACCCTAATAAAACGCGATGATAGGAGTGACTTTGGACTTTTATTTAATACGTCACGCAATAGATTAACAAATACAAGTAAAAAAACACAAACGGAGTAAATTCTAGAAACTACCGCGCTTTCTTCTATCGAGGGTTCTCACACGTTCGATGGTCGAGAGCGTAATGTCCATAGTCCATTTATACCATCGCGCTAGATGTGTAAGGAAGGGTGGGGGATGGGGAGATCGCTCTATCCTGAAGCCTGTGCAGACCATACCTCTCTCTAAGGTACGAGTGAGGCCCATACCCTAGTCCTCTGCACACCATCTGCCCTTAACAACTGCGCACCCCCACATAGGGACGTATGCCATCTCAAACAGATTATCAATTCAACGAATGTGTTATTCGCTAGCTCAAATTTGAAAGCACGACTGCTTTCTCTCTTTGACGGTCTAATCGATATTCTTTACGTAAAAGTAATAAACAAGCTCACGGGGTTCTAGTGCTTAATATATAAAAACTAAAAAAATAAAACAAAATATAAAATTATATTTATAAGATTTATAATTGTAAATAAATAACATCTGTTATTCTTACAAAAGAAGCATCTATTTAATATCGTTACGTTAAGGTGAGTGGGGGAAAAGCTATAAATACAAACAAAAAATCAAACAAAAAATAACACAACACTTTAGTATTTTAAGTTAAAACTATAATAAAGCTTATCATACTTAGAGCATGAGGCGCGGTCAGGATCCAAAGGTCCTTCAATTAAATATACGGACGTCCCTTTCCCGTCTCAATAGCACAGGTCGAAGTGCTCCTTAGTAGATATATTATGCATGCAAAACAACTCTTCTCCGACAGTCCTCAAACTGTTATGTCCCAAATACGTGTATATCGTAAATGTCTATTATACGCCGAAGTAATAGATCAGTTGGTAACACTTGTATACAAAAAGGAAGTCAACAACTCTGAACAAGAGTTCATGAGCTTTTAAATAAAAAAAAGACTTTTAAAATAATTGTAAATAATCTTTTAAAATAATTGTATGTAATATATACATGTAGATTATTTCTAAATATCTATGGGTTCTTTTACTTTTGCCATTTTTTTCTAAAACTGAATAAATTTATGAAAATTTTAACTACTAGCTACGTGCATCATTCATATACATATTTATACAGATATAAAATTCGATGAACTCCACTTTTTTTTGCGTTCTGTTAAGTACTTTTTAATTAAATAATTCCACAATACACCTTTCTCCTGTGACGATTTAATTAAGTTCCCCACGCCGCCCGGGTATTAGATTTCCAGTACGGCTAGACTGATAATTAGCTTGAATTCTGATATTTCGAGTTCTACGATCCAAATTGCATTGCCCGTTTTTCAGAGACGGATAATTATAAGAATATACGTTAAAAAATATAATTAAATGATTCATTCAGATATTATGAAAATGTTTATATTATGAAAATTTTTCTTAACAAATTAACTGTTTAAACGTATAATATGTAATAATGTTTTTGAATAAATTGATTAATACTTATTAATAATATATAAAAAAGAGTGTTCTTCTATTATAGCTATTGAAGATAGATAGCTATTAGAAGAAATAAATAGATTTTTAATTGGGGCAGATTTGGAATTTTCGTAAATATCATTACAGTTGCATTCTTGACAAAATGTATAATCGTCCCACAAATCATAAAACTTTTTGTTAAAAGAATATATTTCTTTCAAGAAAAACATTATGATCAGTAATATCATTACTATCATTATGAAGGAATATATAAAACAATTCTAATATTTCCAATATTTCAAGCAGCTAAGTTTCTTTCAAAATTGATTCAAAATGTATGTATATTTTTATTACTATTTATAAACTGAATAAAAGGGGGAAAATTTATCCATCATAATTTTATTTAGCTAATCATAAATAGAAATGTAAATATAGCAAAAGTATTCAATTAAAATTAATAATTACGTCATGCTATAAAAAATACTTTTTTCCTCGCTTCTTTTCGTATGAAATGTAGCAGCATTATACGTGGAAATAACAATTTCCATGATAAAGGGAGGAAGAACGCAGGTACTCTACTAAATCAGGAAAAACAAGGAGGCCAGAGAAAAAGAGTGAACGACCGACGGATAAAATAGAAAGCAAAACAGACTAGACAGAAAGAAAAAGGCTGCAGAGATAAAGTATAGACAAGCGCAGCGAGGTAGGACGAATCTGCGCGCGCTTTGCTCTGTACTAAAAAAAGCACAGAGGAAGTAGAAAGAGAGAGATCGTGGCCGTGGCGAGGGTAAGGGAAAGATGGATAAAAAGCAGGAGAAAGATAGAGAGTGAGAGTGAGAATGAGGTGAGAGAGAGAGAGAGAGAGAGAGAGAGAGAGAGAGAGAGAGAGAGAGCGAGAGAGAGAGAGAGAGACGGGAGAAAGAAGAAATAAAAGAGACAAAAATGACGTGAAAGACAGTATAAGGGTGAAAAGGAGAAGGTGGGGTCGCGTGGGTGGAACACCGAGCCAGGGTGAGGACGAAAGGGAGGAGAGGGTTGCCGGTCCGCAGAGTATCGACCCGCGGGCGCTGCTCGCGAGGAGGAGCAGGAGGAGGAGGCGGAGGAGGAGGCGGGGGAGGAGGAGAGGCAGGAGAGGAGTAACGAGAGCGCGGCGCAACGCGCGCTGCTCGTCGCCGGGGGTTTTGTTACTATAGGCATCTCTGCTCGGCGCCCCACGTTGCCGCCGCCGCCGCCGCCGCCGCCGACGCTGCTGTGCGTATACATATACATTCGTTTACCGGAGCAGGAGAGAAGACGAGGCGCCACCGCCCGATTCCCCGGGTTAACAGAGACGCGCCCTTTATCCCACCCCTTGGCCGACCTTCCCACCACCTCTACCTCCGCTGTCTCTTTTCCGTATATCCGCAGTTACACGAGGAGCGCTTCCACCGGTGCCTCTGATCTTTTGTACCATCGGCAGGATTCTGACTCAACTTTCAATGCGAGACGAAAAATTTATCTGCATGTACGCCGTTGATTCTCAATTAATTTGGCTAACTATTATTCTTTTGCCCTTAACTGTTCTCTTCTTTTCATTAAACAAAAATTTGTTCTTAATTCAATAAAGAGCAAAGAGAAACAAAGCCGAAGGTTTTTTTACCTTTCTCGCAATGAAAAGACTTTAAAAATTGAATATATATTTCAGGCCTTTTTAGCCTAAGAAAGTACGTGGTCAAATTGATGGTGTGATAAATATCCTATTATTCCATTAGATATTATAAAGAAATAACATTTAATGTCATTATAAGTAATAGTGAAAAGTCGTAAATGAAAACATTTATATATCTACGATTGCAACCATATAACGATAAAATGTATACGTAGTGAACTCGGTTTATAATCCTAAAAGTTTATCGCGCACTAAAACGGAATATTTAATATTTTTAATATTATAAGATCTATATTCTTAATTGCAAGGCGGAATTCGAGCAGAGGGAATAAAACAAGCATAATACAAAAATGTGTCTTTGAGTTTATCTTTATAGTAAATTTAAAACTACGCATGATGGAGCAAGATGTACATGACATAAAAAAAAAACGGGAGAAGCAAAGAAAAGGATAAGAATGAAAAGAGAGCAAGGGAGTGAGAAGGGAGCGACAGGGGGCAGGGATACTGTGCATGTATAAAGGACGAGCAGGGACGGGTGTGCAGGAATCGCGATTCCTCGCATCACTCACGCTCCGTTAAACGTGTTAACGATCCGAGCTCGCTTGCGTGGAATGCGAGAGACTGCGGCACGGGAGAGACACTCGCGCGAGCGCGTTTGTACCCCGTCCGAACACCGTGACGCGGTCTGCAATGCTCGCCTTTCTTCTCTCTCTCTCTCTCTCTCTCTCTCTCTCTCTCTCTCTCTGTCTCGTTGCTATATATACGCTCATCCTCTTTATCCTCTGTCTTTTTTTAAGACTGCCTATTTTTATTTCCTTCGTTCTTATAAATTATGTAATATTTTTCTACTCTACAAAAATTTAACATTTACATTTTTTATAGGATTATCAATGATATATTGATTAATTGATAGCAAGATAGTTTAATATTGAAATCTTAAAAAAATAGTAAACTAGTAATTTATTCATTGGCTCAATTCCAATTCTGAACCTACAATTTTCAAACTGATTTAGATTCCTTTACATCACTTTATATATATAATATATTAGTTAAAACAATGAAAGTCAGACTGTCCTTGTTTATATTCACCCCCGAAGAATCTGAAATGGAAATTATTACTACAATAAATTATATAAAAAATTAAAAATTAAAAATAGCATACTGAGTTTTTTAATTTAGTTCAGTTCCTGAGGATGAACCGTAGCGGTTCGAAACGTCGGACAGGATGGTGGTCCTAAATTTAAGGTGGTGGGGACAGTCAGGTTGTCCTTTACCAACATAGAATAAGACTTTTATTATTTTTTATGCTTATTTTACTTATTATTGTATTTTTATTTTTATTTTTAATTTATTATTAATTTTATTTTATTTTTGTTTTTAATTTTCTGATATAATTTATTGTAGTAATAAGTTTTATTCCAGATTCTTTGAGGGTGAATATAAACAATGACTGTCATTATTTTAGCTAATGTATTATATTATAAAAACTCTAAGACTGAAAAAATATTTATTAATTTAATTCAGAACAGTCGATATAAATACATTTTTTAATTTTAATAAAAATTTACAATGATTTTATACACATAACATGTTTTATAAAAGTTTTGCATTTATTTTTTAAAAATTAATAATAATAATAATAATAATAATAATAATAATAATAATAGAAACAAATAATTATACATATATATACGAGGGCGGTTCAAGAAGTACCCGTGTTTGAAGACAGAGGACGTTCCTGAGGGAAGCTGGTGTTATTATCGTATGCTGCCATCTATCAAACGACGCCAAATGGGTGCCGTGATTGCTCACGGTAGACAACAAGCGGAAGCGGCTGTTACTTGGATGCAGTGCTTGGAACAATTTAAGCGAGATCCGAAGGACTTTTTGCATCGAGTTGTCACCGTTGATGAAACCTGGATTCATCATTACATACCAGAAACTAAGCAACGATCAAAACAATGGATTTCTCGCGGTGAGTCTACTACAAAGAAGGCGAAGACAGTCCCATCCGCCGGAAAGGTCATGGCGACGATTTTTTGGGATGCGAAGGAAATTATCCTGATGGACTTTTAAAAAAACGAAATAACAATCACTGGACAATACTACAGTGAGTTATTCGACCGCTTCGACAAAAAGAGACACGGTCATATTTGGTGAAAAAAAGGTGTTTCATCACGATAACGCACCAGCACATTCATCTGGAGTTGTCGCCACCGAACTGCATGAATTGCGTTATCAATTGCTGGCGCACCCCCCGTATTTACCCAATCTAGCTCCCTGCGACTTCTTCTTATTCCCTAACATGAAGAAATGGCTCGCAGGAAGAAAATTTTGCTCAAATAAGGAAATGATCGCCGAGACAGAGGCTGATTTTTGGAGAGTTCGAAAAATCCTTTTTTTCTGGAGGGGTTAAAAAATGGCCAGAATGGGTGGTGTATATCTTTCTAAAAGGAGACTTTGTTAAAAATAAAAAAATTTTTTTTGAAAAATCTTCGTTTCTAACACGGGTACTTATTGAACCGCCCTCATATATGTATATATATATATATATATATATATATATATATATATATATATATATCGATAAATATCGCACCATTTCGCTAAATTAATCGTCCATTTTCTTACCAAATCAATTTTATAATTAATATTTATTTATAAAACGTATTTCTCGAATTCGTCACATTACTAAACAATTATAGTGGTACAAGACGCCTCCTGGCCTTATATTCATAATGTAGCCCTATGATTGTCTTTTTTTCGATATGGATGCTGATAAATGAGATGGTTGGACAAAAAATTCAAATATGAAAGAACAGAAAGTTAAAAAAGTATTGTACAGAATTAGCAGATCTATAATGTTATTATTATGCTTGTTATTATGCTTCTAAACTTTTCTCAAATGGTAAAAATTTTAAATTGCTTTATATAAGAATTATAATGGTTTCTTAACTATATGAACTAACATTTTACTTTCATAAAATATTAGGAGTGTGAATAAGTCTTTCCCGTTTTTTGTAAGAGATGGCGCCACCAATACTGTGCGAGTATTCAATGGTTACATATGTCATAATCAAAGCTTATTCATATGTCAACAATTCCATACTAACACATTAGTTAAAATTTTTTTGCATCATAAATTTTTGATATCGTGAAAATGTCGAAATTTGAGCCGAGTCGACGTCATTTACGGGAAGTTTCACTTTATTGGTTCAATTTGAAGAAATCTGCTGCCGAGACGCATCGATTGCTTCAGGAGGCTTATGGAGAAGGTTGTGTCGATGATTCAAGTGTTCGCGGATGGTTTCGACGCTTCAAAAGCGGTGATTTCGACGTGGAAGACAAGGAGCGTTCCGGGCGGCCGCAAATCTTTGAAGATCGAGAATTGGCGACTTTGCTTGATGAAGATTCTTGTCAAACGCAAGAAGAACTTGCTGAAGCATTGGGAGTTGACCGAACAACCATTTCCAAGCGTTTGAAAGCCATAGGAATGATCCAAAAGCAAGGAAATTGGGTGCCGTACGAACTGAAGCTGAGAGACGTCGAACGGCGTTTTTTCACTTGCGAACAGCTGCTTCAGCGACATAAAAGAAAGGGTTTTCTGCATCGTATCGTGACTGGCGATGAAAAGTGGATACGTTACGATAATCCGAAGCGAAGAAAATCATGGGGACTACCCGGCCATGCATCATCATCGACGGCCAAGCCAAATATTCATGGCGCCAAGCTCATGCTCTGTATATGGTGGGACCAGCTAGGTGTGGTTTACTATGAGCTTCTGAAACCGAATGAAAGGATCACAGGCGAGGTCTATCGACGACAATTGATGCGTTTGAGCCGCGCACTGCGAGAAAAACGGCCACAATACTCCGACAGGCACGACAAAGTTATTTTGCAACATGACAATGCTCGCCCACATGTTGCACCGCCGGTGAAAACATACTTAGAAACGCTCAAATGGGAAGTCCTACCCCACCCGCCGTATAGTCCAGACGTTGCTCCGTCTGATTACCATCTCTTCAGATCGATGACGCATGGCCTGGCTGACCAGCACTTCCATTCCTACGAGGAAGCCAAAAAATGGGTGGATGACTGGATAGAGGCGAATTTTTTCGCAACGGGATTCGTATGTTGCCAGAAAGATGGGAAAAAGTTGTAACTAGCGATGGCCAATACTTTCAATAATTCATCTGTAACCATTTTTTCACAATAAAGGCTCAAAATTTGAAAAAAAAAACGGGAAAGACTTATTCACATACCTAATACTATATCTGTTTTACTATGATTATATCGTTTTCATTTGAGTAAAGGTATGAATTTCGTAACCTGATTTATAATTTTAACTTTAAGAATTTTACACCAGAAGAATGTTATGGCTCCCTTGGTAGAATCTCAAATATATTAGTGTAGTGTACAACAGTCGGTCTAAGTTCAGTTTTTATTAACCTATGAAATTTCATTTTGAATAGAATTTCTTATCGCAGAAAAAAATTTCTGATTTTTCAGAATTAAAGTTACAAAAGAAAAAATGCTTAGATCTGTATAGAAAATTTGAAAATAGGACTCATAAATATTGACCAATTTTACCACTAAGTACGTACAATTACATTATTTACATATGGTATACAATTTCAAAACATACAAGGGAAACTCTGCTGTTCACTGCAGTTTTCAGAAGTTCTTGGTTCGAAAAAAAAGATCAATAGCAGACTTTCTCTAAATAAGAATTTGAAGCGATGGGACATGAGGCAAGTGCAATTAGCTAAAACGAGACTATGCGTTTCGAAAAATGAAGATATCTTTAATATTTTTTGTATTTTCTAACTTTCTTATGTGATTACCAAATACATGTTTTGAAATAAAATTTTCTATATTTTACTCAATATCAAAAAGAAAAATTCTGTTATCAGATAAAAATCAGGGGTGCTTTTAAAAGAAATTAAACTTATATTATAAGTTTAAATTAGTAATAATTACTAAAATCGAGTGTGATAATCGTTGATGATGATGATTAAACAGCGTGTATATATTTATTTATCAGTAAATGTAAATGCTGAAATCCATCAGTGATTTAATTTGAACTGGATGAAGGTATTTTCACTAATTTAGATAAAAGATTATATAGATAAATGAAACATGAAGGTTTACATGGAAAGATATCCTAAATATAATTTTTACTTTACAAGCGCGAAATAGTTATTTATTAATAAAATATGCAATCTAAATAATAATTAATATTAAAATCAGCAGCTGGGCACATTATTCCAGTACATTTTTATTTATTTGAAGAAAAAATCAACAAATTCTGTTCAACATTCATGAAAAATGTTCCATTAATTTTGCACACGCTCTATCACCATGTCTTATATAACCTATTATATTAGAAACAAAACACTTAGAGCCATGAAACTCTCTTGGAAAGAAACCAAAGCTCAAACAATTCGAATTCAGTATCTATTTCGAGGTCTATTTTCAAACATACGCTCCCGAAGTATTATATTTTTTCTATTCTTCGTCTTGCTTTTGTCTCTATGCGAAGACAGAAATGTAAAAAGACGGAGAATAAAAAAACAATTGAGCCGTTCAGGTGGGCACGAACCCCCTCCCTATTCCCCGTCCATTGTCGACCCTCCCAGTCTAGCTGCCGCACAATAGAGGCGAGGCCTCACCCGCGTGCGCGCGCGCGTACAGCGTCGAGTCGCGCCCGATCGGGACAACGGGAGGGACGATACTTCAACCCTATACGCGAAGCTACCAAGCAGGCGCATCGCTGACCTATGACAATGGGGCGAATCCCTCCAACCCTCCTGTGAGCGTTCCATTGTTGTGCGCGCGACTGTTCCCTCTTGCTCTCCCCTCCCACGCAGCTCGATTCGCGCTCTCACTCTGTCCTCACTGCCCATGCGTAGATGCGCGCGAACCATTGTTTTGCCATCGTTGTTGGGGGCGTCTCTAAACCAAACCGTCCGCCATTATTCTGTTGCTCTTGTTTCAAAGCCGCCTTTTGCATTATCTTGCATTTATCTTTGTTCTATATCAATATTTAGATTCTTTTGTTCACGAAGATATGAAATTTTGATTAAACTACTATAGAACAAGTCTATTTTTAATTTTACATTCTACCCTGCTTATAAATAAGAATGATTTTTTCCAATTCTACTTTCTTGAAGATGTGATAGTGTCTTTAAATTTTAATGCTTTAAATTAATATAAATGGTAGAAGCATTTATTCAGAAAAAATAAGAATAATAATCTTTCATATTTCATTCTTTTATTAACAAGTTAACTCTAAAGTCTAAAGAAAATAAAAAATTATGTTTGTTATAGATCTCTATACCTAAATTCTATATGAATTGCAGATAAATTACTATTAATTTATTGAGTGATTGGGATTTTTTCTTTTATAATCCTGAAATCAACTTAACCTCATGATTTTGGAAACATAATAATAGTGGCACTACTGAAGATTCTTAGTGTGAAAATTACATGAAACCTTGCTGCTGTAAACTTATTTTTTAGTAGAGAAATTAAAAGTTAATTTACCTTTTACAAGGGTAACTCAATTAGTCTTTTGAAAATCTTTTAACTGATGGACTTAACGTAGTAAATAATCTCATTTTAGTAAAGCTTATTTGTCACTAGATATCTGACAAAATTGCATCCATATT
Organism: Sycobia sp. Sy_11; assembly: GCA_018907035.1. Taxonomy (NCBI): domain Eukaryota; kingdom Metazoa; phylum Arthropoda; class Insecta; order Hymenoptera; family Epichrysomallidae; genus Sycobia; species Sycobia sp. Sy_11. The sequence continues at coordinate 1,825,928 of JACCIC010000071.1, read as the reverse complement.
AATCGAGTCGTTTTATTTTTATCGTTAATTGAATTATAGTACATTATGGAACACATGGCTAAAATAAATATTTTTTACCGAGTCGTTTTAAATAAATAAACGCGAAGTCAATAATTTCAAAAATAATTATAATTTAATATAAGCAGAAAATTTAGCTTAGAAGTTTATATAGTAGATTAGGTATCGACAACGGCATCGACTAAGAAACAAAGGCTGGGTATTAATCAATGAGTAAATACTCTTATCTGTGAACGAACTAACAGTGCTAAATGCGAACCATATTATTATTTCATCTTATCTCTAAAAAAATATTAAATTATTATAAATATTAAAAGTAAGTTATGAAATTTGTCTTATAAAAAAAAATTTACAAACTTAACAGAAATGGTAAAAGTGATTTTCGAGTCATGATTTAACATTTCGATTTAAAAAGATTAACAGAAAATAAAATAGAAGATAAATAGAGTTCAGTTCACAGTACATCTTCCCCTATATTTGCGATCACTTATAATTGAATAATAGTACAATTCTTATCGAGTGCGTAAAAGCTTTATTTACGAAACGAGAGGTTTACGGCGTTCGTAAAAAGCCATTTCTACTAGGTAGGACTATATTTTCTCATGAGAACCGGAATCAAGAGGTGAAAGTGCGATTTGTAGGTTCGAATGAGGAAATTGAATTTCAACCTGGTTGTACTGTATACATAGATAACAAATTAACTCATTTCAGATGTCCCATGAATGTACGTACCCCGTAAACGATCGATACAATATATGATATTTTGTTAAGTAACCGAAGAATAAAATTACATAAAATAGTTTAGAGTACCGCGGTTTCAAAAATACCTTAATCTTAATTGAGTATAGTATATTGGGAATCAACAAATATCTGTACAATTTATAAAGCGTTTTCTCTCAAGTAAGAATAAACGTAGTAGCCTGCTCTTTTCCAAGCTTCTGTTTGAGTTTATCCGCCGTGACCTACAAGAGTTTTTTCCAGATTAGTAACCGCAAATAAAACGTGGATACCTACATCATTACAGTTTAAAGACCTAAGTATAGCGAAAAAAGTGAATTATCAAATATGAATAGGTTTCGAAAAAGACAAGAGCTTTAAAGGCAGGTGGTATAAAGTTATGGTTATTGCTACTCTATTTTCTGATGTACGAGGTGTTACCTTCATTGACCACTTAAAAAAAGGACCGACGATCACTGGGCAATACTGTGTGCCATAAATAAATCAACTAAATGAGAAACTGCAGAAAATCGTTCTTATATGCGAATAAAAAATAAGGATACGTGCAACATTAAAAAAATTTGTTTAGATTCCAACATCTCTGATATAATTTCATATTAAAGATGGAACTCATATATGATCGAGTGAAAATACATATATGACCAATTGGTCTTGTTTCTAAATCAAGTGAACGGTATAGTAATAATGAAGGGCGTATAATTGACATATATGGGAGTCGAGTTGTAGACACCGTCGAGTTCGGTTGTGTTTACCTCGCAGTACTCACGAATGTTTACTACGTATTCAGTTAGTCTAAATTAGAAACTCAGTATATAGTTTCAGTCTGTGAATGAACTGTGAATTTACCACTTTTTTTTTGCTCTTGATTATTTGAGTGAGACTAGCTTGTGCTTCTGGCTCCAGGGGCACTTGCTATTAAGCTATAAAGCAGCCATGCTCACTCAAAGCCAATCAACACCTCAAGTTTCCTACTCTACCGCTGCGCAAAAAATGAACATTTCGACCAAGGATCAGGCAATAGTACTGGATTCAATTGATGGTATTCCTATACAAGAATATGCTGTGGCCATTGGAAAATTGATTGGACCTCTCAATATCAATTTTATTTCTCGCATTTCATAAGGTCGAGTATGTTTATATCTAAATAGCAAAGACACCGTTAAGAATCTCATGGAAAACAACACGAAAATTCAAATGGGATCCTCTGTTTTAGAAGTCCGACCTTTAATGTCAAATGCTAAAAGGATTAGTTTATCCAATGCCCACCCCGTAATTCCTAATGAAACAATCCTCAAACACTTAAAAAATAATGGAATTGTACCATGCTCTCCAATCTCTTTTATTCATGCCGACATTCATGATCCGAATTTCTCACACGTATTAAGTTTTAAACGTGAAATGTACATTAATCCGGAGGATATCGAAAAATTACCGACCTCTAGTCAAGTACAAGTGAATGGTGCGACCTACCATGTATACCTCTCTAGTGAAAAATTAACTTGCTTCATTTGTAAAGAAGAGGGTCATCTGGCTCGATTTTGTAAAAGTTACGCAATTATTTCACAAATAGAAACTACACCACAGGCCGATAGCAAATATAATTATACTCGACAAATTACTTGACAAGAAAATTTGCCAGAAACTGATGACTTCCAAGAATTGGCTCTAAATTATCAGAGCCTTAATCCACCTGTAAACACTATGTCACCTCCGAGCAAACGTCTTCGCTCACTATCAACATCAACAAAAATCAGTGGCATAACTAGCCAAGAGCCCTGTATAACTTCTCCAGACATCTCGGACAAGAAAACAAGCACTGTAAAAAAATACAAAAAAACGCCAGACAAAATGGAAATTTCGCGCGAAATCGTAACGTCTCAATTAGAATAAGCTCAAGATTTTATTGAATCTAAATATTCAGCAGATAAAAATAAAATTGCAGATTTTCTGGTAGATTTTTATGGCAGTTCGGAGATTGGAATGCTGTTTTCTCTAATGTCAAAATTGACGCAACCACTTTATTTGTAGGCGATTTTAACGCGCACAACAAAAATTGGAATTGTCGTTATACTGACTCAAATGGGCTTAGACTTGAGAATTGCGTCTCAGAACTCGACCATATGATGCTACTTAATGCTAATTCTACTACGCATTACACACTAAGTCAAATATTGATCTTATTTTTGCGTCGTCGAATAATTTTGACATTACAGAGATCAGTATTCTTGACGAAGCCTGGGGCTCCGACCATACTCCGATTTTCGTAAAGATTAACTTAGCCAAAAATACATATATAAAGAAAACGTTTAAAATCAAAAACAAAAAAACGGATTGGGAAAAATTTATAGCTAAAACAAATTCTTATCATCACTTATTACTCACAGATGAATATGAACAGCTCAGCCCGTGCGAAAAATACAAATTTTTTATAGATCGTATTATAGATGCTGTAAATGTTTCTAGTGGCGCCAAAACGTCCTCCAATAAAACTTACTCTTCAAAAAATAAGAACCGGCTTCTCGGTGGGACTTAGAGTGCGATCCAGCCAAAAGATTACGCAGAGCCCCCTTTAAAAAGTGTATATATTCTCTAGAATTGGCAGATTTAATCGATTATAAAAAAATGCCACTAATGCCAAAAAAATTTTCAAATTAAAAAAAAGAGAAAATTTTCGAAATTTTGCTGAATTTCTCAACTTCCGCTCCAACTCTACATACGTTTTGAACAAGTGCAGAATTTTTAAAAATAAATGGACCGAAGTAACTGGGCATCCCACATCCAATCTTCTCGCTCAGAACTACGAGAATGCTTTAAATAAACTCTGTCCTCCGTGGGTACCCAATAACCCCGAGTACGTTCCTACCTGTAATAACAATGAATTTTTTGATACTCCCTTTGCTTATGCAGAGTTCAAATTAGCCCTTGAAACTTAAAAATCTGATTCATCGCCAGGGATAGACGGAATTGATTTTGAAATTTTGCAGCGTCTGCCATTAAGAATCAAGCTCATTCTTCTTGAAATTTTTAATAACATGTTTGCGTCTAGCTCATTTTCGGAGGATTAAAAAAACACATATATACATTTCATTCCCAAAACTCATGGATCTAGCTTGAGGCCAATCACTCTTACCTTCTGTGTATGCAAGCTTCTCGAGACGATTGTTAAGAATAGATTAGAATGGTGGATAGAGAAAAACAACTTACTGCCTCTCAGTCAGCATGGTTTTCGAAATGGTCATTCAATCGCAGACAATGTGACCAATCTTACATGCAAAGTTAAAGAAGCCTTCCTAGATAAAAACCAAGTTCTAGCCGTTTTGTTAGATGTTCAAGGAGCCTTTGACAACGTTATAATAGATTTACTTCTGCTACATCTCGCTTCTATTGGTTTTTCCGAGAGCCTAATTAAATTTGTAAAAAGTTTTACTCAGGAAAGAAAAATTTTCAGTGATTCTCTTGGAAAGGATCACAGAATGGTACATAAGGGCATCCTATAAGGCGGTGTATTGAGTCCTACCCTCTATTCCCTGTACGTTTCAAAAATAACAGAAAATTTACAAAAAAGTGTGACGGCCTCGCAGTTCGCTGACGACATTGCGATCTACCTAAAATTTTCTAAGTTAAATCGTACCAGAAGCATCATTCAGAATGCCGTTACATTACTCGACAACAATCTCGGCGGGATAGGTTTCCAGCTTGCACCTGAAAAAAAATATCAAACCATAGCGAAACAGATATAAAAGTTGGGAAGTGTATCATAAAATCCTCAGAATCAACCCGCTTTCTCGGAGTTTTTTTCGATTACAAGTTATCTTTTCATCGGCATGTCGATTATATTTTAAAGCGCAGCTCCAATAGATTAAATATTATAAAATTCTTGAGCGGCGTTTGGTGGGGTGCTGACCCGAACACATTAATCACAATATACAAGAGCTACATTAGAGCCACTATAGACTTTGCTAGTTTTATTTACTTTCCATCACAAAAAAACTGTACAAGACAAAATTGAAAAAATACAATTTCAAGCTATAAGATCAATCCTCGGATATCGTGTCAGAACTCCAAAAAATATTCTCCTCGCAGAATCGAAAATGCCTTTTCTGAAACTTCGAGCGTCCCACCTCGGCAAAAATTTTTATTCAAAATTCTTTCTAACACCAGCTCCCAAACCTTTCATTGCTTCAACAATTTTTTTCAAGTCTGTAAAAAGTACCAATCAAAAAAAAGGATACTGAATGGCATTGTACTTTATTGCCTTGACAGTGATAAAAAAATTATTTCTCATCCAAATTATATTATATTTTCTCACGATTATGAGACTCTCGTTTCTTCTCTACCTGTAAATCTTGTCTTGGGCACCACTCTCGAAAATTCTAATCATAGGAACCGTTTAATCAACGACACTATTAAAACACACAGCGGACTAGCTATTTTCACCGACGGTAGTAAGACTTTGACAGGCGTAGGATGCGCTTGTTATTCTCCGCACGACAAAAAAATTATAAAAAGAAAACTGAAGCCTTCTGTATCGGTTTTTACAGCAGAGTGCATCGGCTTATGCGACGCACTTGATTATCGATTGAAAATAAACAAAGAAATATTTGTCTTTTTTCTGATTCTCTCAGTGCACTCTCATCATTATTATCTTCGAAATTTCGAACTAAAACCAATCCTTTTGTATTGGAAATGAAAAGGAAATATTTAACATATATGAAAATAAAAGCAGCTCCACCACTTTGCAATTTTTTTGGATTCCTTCGCACACGAATATTGCAGGAAACACATCCACAGATCTGTACGCTCGTGAAGCTACTTCGAAAGAATGCATAGCCTTTAATGAAATTCCTTTCACTGATTATAATGACACTATTAAACTGATCTGCCATTCCCAAACCAAGGAACTTCTGATTTCAGAAGGCTATGTCAAAGGGAAGGAATACGTTCGAAAATTTTTTAGGGACACCGAGAAACCGTGGTTCAATAGCTTAAATTATTCTCGCAAACTTGTTACTACAGTTGCTCGCATAAGAGCTAGTCACTATAATCTAGCCTTCTTACTCGCCCAAATTCACGTAGTTTCTACGCCTACCTGTCAGTGCATTGAAGCGGAAGAAGATTTAAACCACGTTCTTTGGCAATGTAAAATTCATGAGAAACATCGGAAAACCTTTTTGAACAACCTATTTAAATTAAAATACTGTCTCCCAATGAACGTAGAATTGTTAATAGAAAAGCCAGATCTACAAGGTTGTCAATATATTTTAAGTTTTCTCAACAATTGTAATTTAAAAATTTAATTTTTCTTTACTCTCAGTTAGCACATGTTAAATGTAAAACTAAAATTGTAACACTAAAATATGTATCACGTATATATGTATATATCAACTTACACAATCTATGTACTACCACTTGCTTTTACTCAATGTACCTATTATATGTAAAGCTGAAATGGACCGAAATCAGTTTGAAAGGCTTAATAAATAAAAAAAAAAAAATTGACATATGCAAACACGATTTTGAAATCTTAGCACTTCTTCTTCATCTTATATGATATTAAAGATCTCGGATTCTAAAGAGATGCCGATACGTTTGCATATATGATAATATGTGAGTACGGGGTTCCATTGGCTAAAATTGAGGAACTCAAGAATGAATAGATAGATCATCCACCATATCGAGTAAATTTGCTACTCCGAATCAATTGAAATTGAAAAAATGCTTCAATGGACAACTATTTAAAAATGACAAGCACATCGCTCAAACAAATGATTATTTTTGGGACCCTCGCAATTCTATTTTTATAATTGATTAAGTAAGAAATTTAGGGATAAAACATCTAAAAAAAATTTAATCGATTTCCAAAAATTGCACACCCCCTTAATTCTGTTGAAAAATTGTACACTTGTATTTTTAGAGTGCTAATTACGAATATCGTAGTAGCATTCGACGAAAATTGAAGTTTTATTGCGAAATTCTAAAAGAGCCCATAAAAATTATGATTTTCTAAGTGTGGAATATTAAAAAAAAATTATAGATCTCATTAATGTGCATTTTTTCACCTCGACATCTCCGAAAGCATCGGCAGTGTGTCCAGCTCTATCGTAAACAATCAAAAACAATTTTTGTTTGAAATTTTGAAATTCTTTCTGTTTCTTAAGATTAATTTGAAATACTGTCATTTTTTATACTTATTGATATACAAATTTATTTTGCACAAAAAATAATATGATATTCATAATCACTTCAAAAACATAAATGTACAAAGTGGCATGGAAATGGGGGGTGTGCGCTTTTTGGAAGTAGACCATAAACCGCCTACCTTCAGGGGAATACACAAGATGAAATTTCTCAATTTCGAAAATATCAAAGAAACATGTAAAATGGATTCAAACAGATTTCGCACATATTTCACACTATTTCGGATATTTATATCGATTACATCACTGTTTGACAAATTTGGGTCGGACATAATAGACATATAACATATGATATACAATGATGTATCACGAACAACTACATCTTTACAATACATTCGGATTAATCCAGATAAGTCTGTTGTTTTTTTAAGATTGACATAAAAAGTATCGATATCTAGATTTGGAGTTAATAATACAAAATTAAGAAATACTTAAATAATAAAAGCTTTACAATGTGAATGGATTTAAAATATCACTTCAAAGCTTTAAATTCCAACAAAGAAAGTAGTAAAAATGAATAGATATTTATTTCTAATTAACTCTTAAAGTAAAACTATTAATTGACAACAAACCTCTTGAATCAAAATTTGAGTTGGGATCTTTTTCGGTAAAAATTAGATTTAGGATTATATTATTGCAGTATTTAAATTAAATATTATGCTTTAATCTCAAATGTTTGATGACATGATATGGTTAGCCAGAATCAAAAATATAATAATCTAGAGCATAATCATATTTTGACATTTTAAAGAACAAGAACATTTTTATTTTTCGAAAAAGTACCGTCTTCTAAAAGAAGGATACTTCAATAATAATAAATTATAAACAAGATATCTAGGTAACTGTTTTACTAATAATAAGTAAGAAAAATTCATTTGTTAAGAGAAAATGAAAAGTTTTTGCTTACTAAATCCATTGAACAACCGTACCAATACAAGAATAATGAGGTAGTACTTAATAAAAGAGATTTGCAGAGTTATACCGTCCGTATAATGAACTAATGCGAACTATATAAAATATAAATATTCATCGAAAATATATTCTTATAAAAAATATACTTAAAATACTTAATAATTACAAGCAACGTTCAAATGTAATAAAAATCATAATTAAAATAAGATTTCGAAAATGTATGTAACTAGATATCTAAGTATATTTATAATCGCTAATAGCCAATTATGGAAAAGGTAACAATAAGTAAAGAAATGAATGAATAAATAAATAAATAAATAAATAATACTTCTTCAAGGACTTTCAATTCTATACATATTTGTTAACATTACTTTTATTCTAATATTAGAAGAACAGAAGCCTTTTTTGTGTCCCAGGGTTTTCACCTGAATAAGTGAAATAAGGAATCGAGTAATTTTAAAATAATAATAATCATTCTAATAATACGAAAATTTAATTTTATGAATTTTTTATTTTTAATCTCTTATATGCTTAAAAGTTGTTTCAATTTTTTTTATTATAGTTGCTTAACTTATTGACGAATAGTCAATATGATGAAGAAAATTATAACATGTTCGTCATTCATGATGTTACTTATATTCATTCGTCAGACATCATATTCGCCAATCAAGTTTTACTTTCCCTTTGATTTTATCATGGATTATACTATATTATATTACAATAATTTACTCTAGGACAAATATATCAATTTTATTTCTGACCTCTTTGGCATCTGTATGTTACAAAATGTGTTCTTGTTATACAAAGTTTATATTTAAATTGTCTTTTTTGTTCAATAGCTTATATTTAGTATATATCATTATTTGCTTTCCTTTATTTTGCATCTCTTTTAGGAAACTAAAGCATGGAACTAAAAGAAATTGTAAATTCATTTCAGCAACCATAAAAATCCGTGTCAAAAATGTTAAATAATAAGTTTTTAAACGATTCCATATAGTCATAGATATGTCTATAAAAAATAACATAATAATAATTTGATTTTTCATGACTTTGATAATTTTTTATTTAGACTCGAACTATTTAAGACAGAAAAATTTTTATTTGTTAATTTGATTACGATTGCAAAAACAAAACTAATAAGTACGAACAAAATATTAAGCTGTATAGCTTGAATAAATATTAAATATGATAAAAATGCACTTTTAACTATCAGTTTTAACTATCTGCTCTTTCAAATATCAGTGACAAATTTTGGAATTTCAAAATAAGGGTCTATCTGACTTTTCGTTTCACTTTCAAGAAATCCAAATTTTTTAAATAATACTTAAATTATTCTGACACGTAATTTAATTAAAATTTATTAAAACAAACAAACATTCAATAGAAAGTTCCAAAGTTTCTTTGAAACATAAATTTTACATTTTACCGATAAATAGATCTTACAAATTTCTTTTATTTTTTCAATACATTACCTTTGATAACTGTTTAAATCATGTTAGCTATAGTTAAAAAAAAAAAGAAAATTTCTGAAATGTTAAAACTAATAAAATAATTAAAGCGTTTTGAAAGTTATATTTTTATTTTATATAAATTTTTATCTTGAAAATAATTTAATAATCTGTGAATTCAATGCGCGGAGAGTCGAGTTGAAACCCACTTTTCCTTAAAATGCCTACGTAAGACCTAACTACAACTTTCAGTTTATTTCAAACAAGATTTTTCTATTCCCTAGTGATTTATTAAGCCTCTATTATGATGTTATAAATCAATTTCTCAATCATTTATGGCTATTATCGGAAATCAAGTCCGTTAGATACTACTGCATCGTATTGGATAGATTATTTATGACGATCTAGATAAACTGTCGTGCGAAAGTTATTTCTTTCCAGAAGGAGAAAGGAGCCCGCTACTGTTCGTTACACTTGGCATGAATATCAGGATTTCCGGTGCTGATAATTCACGTATCGATTTATCAGATAATTATTTTTATAAACACTCATTGTTGTTTCCTTTACCTAAGAAAAATACGTAATCTATCTCTTTGTTCGATTAAAATCTCTTTATTCTTTGAATAGAATAGGCAATGTTCCAATATCGAGAATGAAACATTTTCTCGATTTTCTCACCGCCATTGGAGATTTCGTAAAATTTTTTAAATAAATTTTTGTGCAATCTTGTACATAAATATCATTGTATGATTAATACTTCAAAAATTCCAAATTAAAGAAAATATAATCTAAGATTAGAGATTATAAAATGTGTCAATGATTTTTACTTTATAAATGAGATGTTTTTAATGGTTAGAAATATAAATCTATTATCAAACAGTAGTTATTCGTGTAGTATAGTTATGAAATATTATTTATATAAGCCAACAATATTTATCTAAATTAATTCTATAACTATCTATTATTATATAAATCCATAAAAACTGTGCGATTTTCGATTGTCATTAAATTAGTTTAAATTCAAATGAAAATGAACTTAATTAATATCATTAATTCGAGTAATAGTGTTAACCAAAAAAGGAAACTTAAATAAAAATTATAAAATGAATCGCAGCTCTGTGATATTGATCTTAACACAAAATAAATTTTCTTTCATAGATAACTGTGAAATATTCAGTATAAACATTGAACAGCTAGAAACATATTTATAGGGGCAAACTACTGTGCATTTAATATCGCAGTTTTTTCGTGCCTCTCGATGGCAATCTTTTGTATCCTCTCCCACAGCATCGGATAGGGATGAATCGTTTTTGCAAAATCGGCTCTCTCGAGTTTGTAGAGCTTGCAGGTCTCGACGGCAACGACGCTAGCGACTCTTTTCGCGTCCGACATCACCAGAGCGATCTCGCCAAAGTGAGCGCCGTCCTCCAAATGGCAGACTTCTTTTCCCGTCGACGTGTAAACCGCGACAGTCCCGGTCGCTATGAAATACATGCAGTCCCCCACCTGGTTGGCTCTGACGATCAGGTCGTTCGTCAGAAAAATTTCGGACTTGAGCTGAGTCACGATCCGCGAGAGCAGGGAGAGCGGTAGATTGTTGAAGAAGGTGACGTTCTCCACCAGCTTACGGCAGGAGTGCATCCTGATCTCTTGGCGCATCTGCATCGACAGAATCCCTAATATCTCTACCTCGCGGAAGAAACGTCGCTGGAAGCGAAACTCGTAGTAGTCGACGATTCGATTTTGAGTGTTGCGCTGCAATTGTTTGTGACTCATGTATTGCGACAAGTGGGCTAGAGCGGCCTGGTACTTCAGCTTTGAGGAGTTGATACCTTTAAAAAACTGCATGACCTTGGCTATGAGGAAGCAGAAAATGAGGTTGTTCACAAAGTGGAAAACGGTTACCTATAATACAGATAGATTTCCGATTAGCTTTTCTGATCAATTATTTATTTCAATAACATATTATTTATTTTAACCAAATTAATAAATATTTTTATCCGTCTTGATACTATAATATATTATACTAAAATAATGACAGTCAGATTGTCCTTGTTTCTTTATCTGCCCTTTTATTAGCTTTATTATTTTTATTTTTTTTATTATTATTTTTATTTTTATTATTTTTACTTTTTAATCTAATTTATTTTTAGTAATCAGTTCTCTTTCAGATTTTTCGGGGGTGATAATTAACAAGGACAGTCTCAGTGTCATTATTTTAGTTTCATATATTATAGTATGAAAACTGTAAGAACGATAAAAATATTTATTAATCTAATTCAAAACAGTCGACATAAGTACAATTTTTCATTTTTATTTTAACCAATGTAAAATGATAATTTAAAACGCAATTTTAGATCTACCCAGAAAAATATAATATAACATTTCATGATAGAAGATAAAATTGAAAGTTATATTTATTAAAAAAAACTTCCATATTATAACGAACATCTTGATATTTTTAATATTTATAAGAACATGGTAATTAACATAATAATATGTCCCATGAGCTCGATCAGTTTCAACTTTTTAAATTACCAATTTTTGTATAAATATCTTAATAAAGCTACTTACTAAACCTTGATCCTCTTCTGCTAATGGTTCAGCATGGATTGCAAATCCAGAATGCATGAAAGCAGCTATTGCTCGAATAATGCAATAACTGTACTGTTGAAGATCAGATTTGTTTTCCCACAAATTGCCAATATTTATCCAAGAAGTGTTTCCTGGTTTTGTAGGCGTCTTCAACGAAGTAAGAGCGACGGGAACTATCCAGTATATACAAGCTTGCCAGTGTAAGACTATTATTACCCAAAACTGCGTACTGATAAAGTCATATAAAGCTTGTTTGGTTATATAGTCTTTGGCCAATCTACTACTATACGTTAAAAGTGAGACGAATCGCAAGACCTGAATTAGTGATATTACTTCGCGAATGACGATATATTCTTGCCAGACACTGATGAAAAAAATATCTGTGGGGAATGATCCTAGTAGGTCGAAAATAAAATTTCCTTTTATGTAGTATTTAGCTATTTCTTTCGGTTGTAGTTCCACCGCACTTTGAAACTTGTCAAAATATCTTTGTCAAATAAAAATATTACAGTTTATATTTTCACAATATTTTAAACAGTTTCATATTGAATAATTCTTAAACTCTAACTAATTAAATAATTTGTATTTTTATCTAGAAAATATCGGAGTTTATCTCAATTATAAGCTTACAGTTTATGTTCAAACGAAATAATTATGTTTACTTTATATTAAAACTTTATATTGTCAGAAGACAATATTTCAGTATCGAATGCTTAAGAAATCAGTTAACTTTATTTCATAGAAAATTTATACATAATAAAAAAATATAATAAATATTTTAATAAACTCTTTAACAATTATAAAAAAAATTTTATTGTATAGAAATTATAAATGCGGTAATCTCACAATAATATATATTTTAAAAAAATTTTAAATAGCTTAAATTGATCGTAATGATAATCATGTGAATTCTACTTTCTTATACACTTCTACAGCTAATAATTAAGACACATGTGCTGACGCATAAGCAGTTATCTTACCCTGTCAGAAAATTAATGACTATGTCACAGAAATAGACGAATATTAAGGTATTCTTAACGAGAGTCCAAGAGGCCGTTTCGGTCCTTTTCATATCAAAGGCGGCTTGATACGGGAAAGCTATTAAGCCGAATACTATGGCCAAAATCATTAAAACATCCCACCAGTGCCTGTTCACAAGAGGATAACGAATGTTCAGGTATTTAAATTTCTTTGAAATCTCGTATGCTGACGGCAAGTCGATGGATTCAGGAACCCAAGGACCATATCTTAGAAGAGATACTAGGGATCTGTAGCTTCGAAAGCCATCGGAGACTTACCTGAATACACTGAACGGGTGAATAATGTGTATCTTGTGCCGTAAATGGCGACGCTTCTCATAATCGATCGATGCGTGACTGCGCAGGTATCTCTGGGCGCTGCGGCTTTTGTGGGACGCAGTAAATGATTCGCGAAAGAAGGCGAAGCAGCGCGCCAATCGACTTGGTTTAACCGATAGAAAGTTATCCTTGTAAATTGATGAATTAGGGATTGCATGTATACAATCTTCGTAAATCATTTTGTGATGCTTGTTCCTTTGCCTATACTTAATTGAGGTTGACAATAGGTTATACAATTTGTTGCACCAATTTTACATATCAGAATTATGTGCGTGACTGTAACTGTAAATATCTAACTATAAAGAAATATCATAAATCGAAACTATATAATCAAACATTATAGTTATTTGTACGTTTAAATACGCAAAATTTTTTTGAATAATATACCTAATTTACTATCTAAACAATATCTATAGATGCTATTATTGGTTACAAAAACAGTTGGTTTATGTTTATTTAGAAGCATAGACTCTTAAATGAAATGTATGGCGCCATCTCTGTGTGGCTATGGGAACTTTGCTCGAGTCTACTGTCTGCATTTTAAAAAAAATCAATATAAATTACTCTAATGATAATAAATTAGAACAAGTAATTTTATAATTATTTATTACTATAGAAACACGTTTCAAAAATTTTATATACAAATTTGTTAATAGAATTCTATTTAACGATTATGTTCATTATTTAAAGAATAAAGTTCTATCTGGAAATCCAATGAAATAATCCAATTGAATAATAAACAAACTCGAAATAGTATTTCAAAATCAAAAAATATTAAATTTTGTTGTTTAATTGTTAATGTAATTTCATTTTTAATTAATACTTTATGACTAAATTTGTATACAATGAGTAGAAGTATACGGAACGTAGAACTTTGTGTTTTATCTATGAAACGAGATTTCCTTCTATATTAAAACATCGAATATATATACTATATATACGTGTATATATAAGATGTAAAATCGTTTAAATTTTTATTAAAATCGTTCTTAGCATTTTACAATCATATATATTTTTATATTCATACATATTTATTTCATATATATATATATATATATATATATATATATATATATATATATATATATATATTAAAAATATATATTCATATATATTTTTTATAATTTTATGTCAAATTTAGATTTCCTATAAGTTTAAGTTTGCAACTTCGGGAAATATTTTCAGTAAATCGTACTGAGAGGAATTTTCAGTAACGAAAGCCGAACTTGTTTTTAAATACCTATAGCGTATTGAAGTAATGGCTAAAATTAATAAACAATTTACTGTACATTTTTAAATACAATGTATGTAATACAGACGATGGTTGGATTGAATATTATATATTATATTAAATTGATTATTTATTAGTATATTGAATGAACATATTAAAATATTAAAATAACAAGCTTTAACTTTAATATAATATTGTACATATTATAAATACCTGGACTTTTTTTAACACTAAATATGTAGATATTATTATCATTAATTCAGTATGTTGTCGTTATATTACTATTATTTAAGAATTTACAGCAGCATCAATTTATTTATTTGTTCTAAATATAATTTTATATATATATATATATATATATATATATATATATATATATATTTGTGTGTGTATACGATAGTATTATCAGTAGATATTACAGTATATGTATATCATAGTAAACTGTTTTACCGACTACAAATACAAAACCATCGACTGCCGTGAGAAGCGTTTTCTACAGCTGCGTGTATGGATATATAAATATCGAGATAAATATATGTTTCAATTAAATTGAAGTATTTGTGAGGACATATTAATAGATTGAAATTTTTTGAAATGATACAATTATTAATATTAAGTATGATCAATATGTTGAAAATAAAATTGATTTCAGGTTTCATCGACTTTGCTTCAACAAATTCTGTATATTTGAAAGAGATGTCAGCACTTGGATATTTGTGATTTAAATTATAAAATTATAATCTATAGTTAATAATAAAAATAATACTTTAGGAATATATTTGAAGTATTGATCAATAGTATAGTAATTATTATTTTATTGTTAAATATTAGAAATATTTTTATTTAGATCAGTTTTTGTCAAATACAAATGAATCTTATGTATTTTTCAAATACATTTCACAATTGATTACAATGTATTTTTAATATCAATATTGTCGAATATCTAAAGGATTTCAGAATTTCATCATAACAATTCTGCCATTTTAAATATTAGAATTGAAAATTCTTATTTAAATTCTTATTTAAATTGATTTTATTAGTTTTTGATAATAATTGTGGGTCTTATAAAATTTCAATTTATGTATGGTATAAAATTGTTAATTACTTGAAAAGTAAATTCATAGGAATCGTTGGTAATAAATTTTTTTCAATTTAAAAATAATTTTAATATATTTCAACGCGAGAATTTATTCGCAAAGAAAAATACAGTTAATTTGGATACTATGTAATGGAAAAATGTCGAAAAATAAAGTTAATTTGGATAGTATGTAATTTAACCATACGAGGGCCAAACAAATGTACACGCAGGAGCTCTTGATTAGTATAGGTTCTGAAAGCGAATTCCGGAAAACATTCCTGTGTACTGAAGAAGGTGCATCCTAGACAACGGTATTTACGTAGACACTTGTTTGGCGCTAATAATAGGGCCTCGCAATCGCCAATTTCGAGACACAGGGAGGGAGGGAGTAAGGGCGAAGCAGCTACCAGTCAACCCCGACTGTCGCCCTCTACGGACCGTCTCTGGTTCGCACCGCGCGCCTTTGTCTGCGAAGCGCTCGTATCAACGATTATCCTCCCCCCGTCCGTGCTTCCGATTAGTATACCTATAAGGATGGAAGGCAATCTCGATCGGTCCCCGCGGCCGCTATAATACAAGATGGCTAGCGACGCAATTAGGGGAGAACATAAATCCTACGGAGTTTAGCACACTTCCTCGCGAGGCGAGTGTATATGCGCCAGTCACCCCATGCTTGTATGTATATATATAGCCAGATCGGAGAATACAAATCAATCAGCTGGTAACGCTCGACTGCCCATTTAATTTCCAAGCTCGCCTGCTGCTCGCTTCTCTCCCTCTCCCAACATGATATATATATATATATATATATATATATATATATATATATATATATATGTATGAGTGCGTGCGTGCATAAATGTGTGCGCACGCACTATACGTCCCGGTTGCCGGGCCGTTGGCAATGCGGTCGCGTCCGCGCGATGTCCTCGAGGCGCGCCAGGACGCGAGGGAGACCCAAGTGCTAAAAGACCTGGGCAAGAGCGGGGGGCGAGTAAGGCATAGAGGACACGCTCGGCCAGAGATAGATAGAATAAACGTTCGATTAATTAACGCTCGAGAATTGTCGTGCATTCCCTATGCGGATAGGCCTGTATATATATTTGTATGTTTGTATGCAGATATGTATATGTATATAAGTATGTATACTTATACATACATACGTAGTGAAGAGATCGCTTTTGGCCGATACGTTCTCGGAGTGCTTTCGGGCATCGGGGCGCGAGCTTTGGCGAGTTTCAAAGGGGTTCTTCAGCGCCGAGCGTGACCGTAGGCGGATTGTCAAAAGGAATTCGTCGAGAGGCCCGGGTTTGTCCGCATTATTTCGTTACGCTTATTTCTAAACAAAGGCTTCGAGTATTGGATATATAGTAATCCGTTTGTTTTTGAAGAGTTCGTTAACATTCACCGTCCTTTATCTGCCATACTTACGATCAGTAACACGTTGCGTGCCCGGATAAACAAATAATAATCCAGTATACTGAAACGAAGGAACGAACTTGAAAAGTCTTTGATGCATCAATTTAAAGTGCGCAGTTTGGATGGCAACATGTTGGTATATATTACTTTATTCAGACTTTCTGTTGTTCCGTTATTTTATCACTTTTTTTACAACTTTATCATTTACCTTTGAAATATGATTTTTTTAAATAACCTTGCTGCAAGTGCTGTCTTTGTCAGTATTTTAATTGATCTCTTTTAAAAATTTTCGTTAAATTTTACGTATTTTTGAAGCTTCAATTACATTCATATTTTTCAAACCCCAGCTATATATGCATCGTTTGTTATTTGTATTGCTTATTCGTGCATATTTTTATTTTTTCCCATATTGATTTTTTTACACGTTGGAAAGATTGTGTGAGATTCGTGAAAAACATAATTAAACTTTTATACAAAAGCAAGCAGTTCATGAAAGTCACAAACAAATAAAAAAGTGGAACTATTAACATTAATTTGAAATTAAAAACACTTTTACATTTTAATGTTTAGAACTATTTAGCAAGCGTTAACAAAATAAAAACAATAAATCATTAACGTGGGGTGAATATTTTTCATTCATTTTATATTGTTTTGATACTAATATTTTATTATATTTGGATATTGTTAAGTTCCGTATTCAATAAAATAAGGTATATTAGAGTTTCTTGGAGGCTCATTAGACGAAAAATTGTCCGACACTGATGAGTAGACGGCAATGTATATGAAAAATACTATAGTTCATTAATGCATATTATCATAACAGGCGCTATCTATTTTTGCTGTATTTCAAATTATCGCACATTTCTTGAAACTTTAAAATTGAGCGAGAAAAATTTTTCAGCAATCGATTAGCAGAAACGTTAATTTACATATACCAAATTTGGCATACCGTAGCTTCGAAATACATCTACTCTGTGTACCATAATATCTTACCTTCGCTATATAGTTCAAACAGAACAAACTACTTTTGCAACGCTAAACGAGATTTGAAGATTGAATAGATATATTCTAAATCTAAAGATATTTTAAAGTTGATAAAAGCGCATGCATTATAATTAAGTAGTTATTTAGTATGGAGATATTATTTTTATAATACTTGGCGCAATAAATAGGTAAATAAAATTTGAAAGATGATTAACTAAAATATATTTTGCTATGTAAAATATTAAGTATTTTGAAGTAAAACATAAATAATTATTTGTATAAAATTTTATTTTAAATGTTAAAAATATTGTATTATTTTCTAGTTTTTCTTTCATTTGTTTTAAAAAGCTTTTAAACTCACGCTGAAATAAAATGTCTGCGATTGCTTTTATCAAAATTAAAAAAAAAAACATACTTTTAAGGGAACCGGAGAACCAAAATATTTTTCTGTATCATAGAAATGTTGAAAAATTGTTAAATTAAATGTTTCTGGTTCCCCTTGTATCGGTGAGCTCTGTTTATCATCTTTAGCTGATTAAAAACTTATCTAAAATCTAGGATATCAAAAAAAGTATAAATCGAAACTCATTCCATAAATATTTGTCATGGTACTGTTAATGAATTAAATATAATGAGTTGTTGCAGACAATTATTGTAAATATAAATGATTGCAGTAAATTATATTAAACTAAATGATTAGTTTTTTAATTATTACACATTAGATTTTGATCAATTTTCAATAGTATTATTCAGAAGGTCAATAAAATAATTTGTATTATATTTTATTTTTGTTATAAACTTATTTTTACTAATACTTACGCACATATAAATTCAAACTTGGTTCACTTCTTGGTAAAAAAATTCCATACCTGACGTATGCCATATGACAGTTCTTTGTTATTATATATAGGCATGGTTTAAAAAAACAAATTCTTTTTTTTATTTCAATTTACAATAAAGATCAGAGTAAATGAAATCTGGATGAATACTTTGTAGAAACTCTCTGAGGGCTGCAGAAGTATTAGTGCAGATTTTAATTTTGAACAAAAAGCAAACAGCTTTTATTGCTCGGGAACTTCTTGCACGAAGAGTTTTTAAATATTTACTTTTGCGAATATTTATATTTATTCGTAAAATAAAAATTTCAATTTTGAGAATAGTTTTGAAAATAAATGTTTATTAACAAACAAAAGTTTGAAATATTAAAATTCCGTATATAATTCTTTCGATAAAAAAAGAAACATATTTTGAAAATTGAAAATGAATACGGTTAAAATTAGTATATTCCATCAATGGTGTAGAAGTTGATTATTTAATTAATGAGATTTTACGCCCAAGCAAAGAGGAGAAAGTCAGACGCTTGAGGTAAATAATTAATAATAAATTATAATAAATAATATAATAATTATAATAAATTAATAAATTAATAATAATTTAAGTAAATAAATAAATAATAAATAAATAATTGGGACACAAATGTTCAATACTTTACATTACTAGAGTAGAAACACTTGTCATTTTGTAGTAAATGATGTAAATTAATTGTTTTTTCAACTCACATGAAGAATTGTGTGTTATGAAAAAATAGGTTTAAAATTTTGGAAAAATATAAAAACCCTATTCGATGTAACGATTTCGATAATTTCAAAAGTTTGGCATTTCTTCTTGGTATGCTTGACCAAGAGTCATATATTACATTGAATATACTGAGACAGTGTCTATATTAATGTCACTACTCCTTAAGAATGGCATTAAGAGTCAATATTATATTATTCAATTATATGTACATGTCTGTCTATAAAACATTGGATATTATTTGATCTCGGTTAACTAAATGTCATTCAAAATTTTTCAAATAATTCATTAAAGTAATCCAGAAGTTATTTAAATACTTTTATATTATAAATTCTTTAGTTTTCAATTAAGCATCGTACGTCTAAGATTAGATAGCCTACCATCTTATGCGCGAGCCGAGCAGGTAGTCTGGAATTTCTTCACATAGGTCTTATAATGTAAATTATTCAAATTTGTCTTAATCACCTAGAAGACATGCCACTGTTGACGCATTGGTTTGTGATCTCTTCGAGTGTTTTTTGAAATTTGTTGTTCTTACTAACTATCGTTTTTCCAATGAAACATGTATTATTGATTATCTAATCATAACTCTATTACTTTATCAAAATATTCACCGATATTGAACCTATGTCTTTTTATCTGCACCCTTTATCCTGAGTTCTTTTCTCCTTCACTCGATAAATTCCACTACCGCAGTACCTTTAGCCGTAATTCGGGAATTCTAGCACACGGCATATACTCGACAGTTTCCAAGGCTGAAGCGTCGATAGCACGAAGCACTAATTTGCCAATAGTTTAAGCGGGCGTACTATTTATGAGCATTTAATGCCCCCTCCTCCCCCAGCGCATTAGATCAATTTGACTTACGTTCAACACAATGGCACTGGAGCGACGGCGCGGCGGTCGTACGGTGCGCTGCACGCGACGATTGCATGTAGCTCTGGCACGTTCTATCGCATGGGATTTCTACGGGGGTGACTTAGAGCCCGCGAGAGAGAAAGAGAGAGAGAAAGAGAGGGGGAGGAGAGAGACGTAGAGGATCGAGGACGTAACTGGTCCGAGGTTCATCGAGTGTTAAATTGCACGTACGATTCTAAAGGCTGGCTCGACGTTTAATTAACGGATAAGCAATAAAACGTCCTTGCCTACGACCGGGGGTAGGAGGTACAAATTTGACTGGAAACCGATGAATTGAGATCCCCCGCACTGTGCCACCGTCAATTAACGAATCTTCCATCCGTCCGCTCGGTAATGAGTTTTCCACTTCCTTGTCGCTTATTTGCCTCGGATTGTCAAGTATTATTCTACTAGTACGGTTTTATAAATTCACTACAAATGTATATTCGAATTGTAAACAAGAAAAATATCTGACAGATTGCGAAATGATGCTAAAAGTAACTGGATAATGTAACGCGTATGCTCTGAATACCGGTGTTGATTTATGTTTTGTTTCTAGAATTAAAAAACTAGTTCCTTTATGTAAAAAATTTCCATATAGTTAGTTACAAGCTCAGATTCCCTTTTTAAGAAAATTTTTCCTCTAAAGCTACAATATTATAGCTACACGTCAGAAAAAGTTACTCCGTTGTTTTGAATTAATCATTAAGCAAATATTCAACTATTTTTAAAGATATGTGTCATTGAACATTTATTTAGCGTTTTTAACGTATAAAATACTCTATGAAAAGTCGCAGAAAAAGTTTTGTACTAAAAGGAAGAGAGAGAGAGAGAGCAGTAAATGTCAGTTGCGCGAGACTCTAGTGGAAAAACAAGCGTCTCTTACAAACTACATATTTTCACGAAAGATTTCCGACTACTCGCTTCCGCATACGCACACGGCCGAGCATAGCCACATACCAGAGCTGTAACGGCGCTCGAAATATCATGATCGAAAATTGAGATTGGGCAAGGCAGTTAACAACCGGCGCAGTTTCCGCGTCGCGAAGTATACGCGCGAAACAAGGAGGACGGTCATAGTTGCCGTCGCCGACGTTCGAGCCATCGCGCGCGCCGTTGTCGCCGCGTTCGCGACCGAAGAGCGCGCAGTACCGCGTTGTTATTGCTTCCGGCTTTCTTGCATACACTTACACGAGTGGCGTACATACAACTTTATAGAAAGGGATAGTCTGAAGAGGGGGGGGGGAGAGGGAGGGAAGAAGGCAGACGGATGGTGTAGTTTCCAAGCAACCTCATTTCATGGCAATTTCTTGGTCGATTCCTCGAACATGGTATATATGTATATATAGTAGCGCGACTTGGAAGCCGGCGACCGCGAGAGGGAGAGCGAGGGCGAGGGAGGGACTTAGTAGGTTAGCCAGCTCGTATAGCTGGTGGAGAGATCCAGCTTACCTCTAACCCGAACTGGCTGCAATGGCGGCGGCGGCATCGGCCGCGGCGCGCACTCTGCGCTGGACGTCATTGCCAAACAAGTTTATGGCCCAGACCGGCGCCCATAAACTGTACAAATGGTAAATCTACCGTAAGATCATCCCAGCCGAAAATGATGTATTGTAGCTTTCGCGTGGGACGGGAAGACCTGCACGTATGGTCTATCGCTGTTACTCTACCCTTCTCTCTTTCTCTCGTCTTCGGTTCTTTGCTCGGTATTTGTCTTCGACTAGGCAACTTGACTGCGCGGTATTCTGTCCCGCGCTACTTTCGAGGAAGCAACCAAAAACCGAGGGCTGGAAAGATTGTCGGGGGTGTTCGAGAAAGAAGAAAAATTACCGATTTCAATGATGGATAATCAAAAATTAATATAAGATAATAAGAGAAGTATATAGGTAGAGAAAAGTATAAAAATAAATCTGAAAAAGGGAGATTTAAAAAAGTAGATTTTATAATGTTTTTTGTTTTTTCTTTGTTTTTTCTTGCATTCTACGTCGGTCAAGAAAACCGAATATAGGTTGATCAGTATGACCCATTCATCTAGCATCGAGTTATTTGAATGCTAAAGAATTCGTAAAAAATAAAGTTTTAACTCAAATTTATGCGTAATGCATATGTCAAACAGAATATCTATGATATACTTTATTTATCAGACAATTTTCTAAAGTATTTTATAGCTTAAATTATAGATGAATAATTATTGTTAAAGGTTCTAAGGTTCTCTGGAGTCTATTAAAATATATGATTTAGTAATCGTCCTAATGACGAATTTGTTACTCGCCAATGAATAACATCAATAACAGTAGTCATATTTTGACTAAGAAGCTATTAATAAATATAATGTGTATATTCTATATGTAAGTAGGCAAATTAATGTAACAAGATAGTTTAATTATAATTCAGACGTTGTAGTTAAATGGTTACTTTGTATTCTATACATCATTGAAAATATTTCTTGACCAATTGACTGCTGAAAATGACCATACATGTTCTAAATAACTCTGAGCATGCAACTACAATTTGTATCTGAAAAACCAAGTTCAAGTTTAAAAATTTTTATGAAACATAATTGCATCCTTATACTGAATTATTTATTATTAATAGCTATTTATACCTTCAACTGAATAGTGACTATACTATAAACTATTGAAGCAATCTACTTACATTACATAGCTATATCAATACCATATCAATAATCAAACTTAATTTAAAGTGAAATAATACAAATACATCTTTTTGAATCGTAATAGAAATCACTTCTAACTTCAAAGATTTTATAACAATAAAATGAACATACAAGCGTGAAAAAGGAATTTCTCATCGTTCTTCCTTAAATATACTTGAATCGATTTCAATAGTTAACATGGTATCTAGCTATTATAATTATAAATAGACGTAAGAAGCGTTGATTGATGAACAGGCAAATTCGAATAATTTGATGAATTATCTACTAATTAAAATGATTATTCTTAAACTTATCCTAATTAAAATGTAGAATCCAAAAGTTTACCCAATACATCGTAGATCCAGGTATGTAAAATTGACAATTGCATTTATGTCGACTGTTGTAAAGTAAATTATAAATATTTTTATCTGTCTCCCAGTCATAGAAAATAATATGTTTATAAATAAATATTGAAATAATGACAGGCAGACTGTCCTTGTCAATAATCATCTTCGTAGAATCTGAAATAAAATAAAAATTACTCAAACTACTATTGTTAATAAAGTAAAAGAATATATTGAGTAAACTATAGTTAGTTTTGGACCGGTTCAGTTCATCTTTAGGAACTGCTGAAACAAAATTCTAATACCAAAATTATATATACTCTCTTCCCCTTTCTATTATGTATCCGATAAAAACAATTTTATTAAAATTAATTATCAATAATTTCTGGAAAATATTTTATGTCGAGTCAGATTGTCCTTTATTAACAATAGTATATTGACTAATTTTTATTTATATTTCAGATCATTATTTCATTATTGAATTATAAAAATATTATTTTATACGACAATATGACCAGTACAAATATTTGCTAGTTTGGTTGCATGTATTCAGTAAATTGCAAATCTACATATTTATCAAAAAATAATAATAATGCTTAGAAAATGGTGAATCCCCGTGTTCTTACGAATTTTTGGACTATCTCGCTTCTTAATGTAAATTCAATATTGTACGGCTTAATGCTGTATAGGTTCGGAATCGCGTAGACTGCCGATAAACTTTAAAAATCGTTGGACATTAACTTATCGACTCGCCAAAGGCTTATTTAAACAAAAGATTCTCTTTCTCCCTTCTTCTTGCTTTCTTGTTGAATGATTAGTTAAAATTTTATACAACGTAGAGGGTAGGGGGTGGTAAGTGAGTAGCTTTACCTAATTACATAACAACTAATGAGTTCCGATGAAAGAGCGAGCGGTAGAAAGACACCAGCGGCAGTAAACTTCCATAGCTCGCACGACGTACTCGCGCGTGCTCGGGGGCTGAGAAGGCGCGACTCCACCCCACGGGGATGCACCGGTTCTTGCTTTTCCGACCGTTAAGAGTCCGAGCCGCCATTGTCAACGGAGGTGAATGGGTGCGGTCAACGCCGTGCGAGCCGTCGCATCGCCCGTCGATCTCGACGCGAAGAAGCCGCGCCACGACCGCGTCGACAAGGATTTCGCGCCGAGCCAGATCGGAAATCGGTCGCCCGTGCCCGAGCGCGACCGATCGAGCGAGCCTCGATCCTTCACGGATACGCGCCTTCGGCGTCTTCTCGTGCTTTTTACCCCCCCCCCCCCACTTTCCGGGGACCTTGCCGGCTGTTTTCAAAACAGATCAGCGCGGCAACAGCTGGCGCGGAGCGCTCAATGCAACTTTTAGCCGTAGACCCCCACCCCCCCCCCTTCCGATCGATATTCCAGTCGCGCGAACAGTCGGGTGTTGAAAAATATAGCTCTAATCTTCTTACGCAATTGTTGTTTAGATGGGTTATATTGCGGCCAAGGAGTGCCGGGTGTTATGAGAGTCTTATGGATATGTTTTTCTTTAGGGGTTCAAACGTGTATATCTATATACGCTTGATTGTACCTATATGATTATTTTAAGTCGATAATAATAATAAGCTTGAACTAGGAATAAAATTTATTTGTTCACAAACCCAAAATATTGATAAAGGTCGATGAAATCCAGTGATTATTGCAGTCATTTTAATCATTTTTAGAGATTTATCGTTACGAATACGTAATTTTCAGACGTTTCATTGTTGTATTTATTGATAGCCTCGTTAAAACATCAATCAGCATTTCATTTAATTATCTATGGATTTTAAAAAACGATTGATAAATTTTTTATAAATATAAAGATATAGAACGATGTAGGGCAATACTGGAGTATTTTATAGAATAAACTAAATAGTCATGATAACTAATGCCTTATTATAGCTAAAACGAGGTGGAGAAAATAACCAATATAATCCAACAAATCTAATCATTAGTTCGAACGCTTAATTTTACAGGCAAATAAAGCAAAATTGGTTTGCGAAAATTTCCCTATCCGTCCGTTCGCGCTTCCCGTTGCAATTAAAGCCGCAAAGAATCGGTCTAACGAGGGAGCATCAAAAATTGCGCCCTCCCCCCTCCATCCCATTACCAGCGACGCGACGTAGTCACTTCTCCTCTGAGAAAGAGGGAGACGGCTGCGGCTTGTAATTTGCCTTCCGGCAGGGATTTCCGACCCCCCCCCCCCACCAATGTATGCGCACGCGCGCGCTTTTTCACGAGGGCCATACGGAGAATTTAACTTCGATATCAACACCTGTGCTTACCTGCGTCTGGCGTGTGATGAAACGTGAGTAATGAAAGGAACGCGACCGAAGGGGCCAAGTACGCGCGGGACTGTGGCGCATTGTACGGAATCACAAGGAGTTAATAATCGATCTCGGCTTTTTTCTTTCATCGCTGGCCACGAATCACCCATTATTGCGGAGAGATGAAAAGAGAGAGGGAGGGAGCGAGAGAGTAAGAGGACGGGAAGGACGGAAGGAGTGAGAGAAACAAGGAGAGGCAAAGAAGTAAAAAGGAACGGAGGGGTATAGGGGAGATCGTAAAATGAGCTCACGGGCGCGCGCGCACATTGTGCATCGATCTTGCGGCACATGCGGTATAATATCTTGCCATGGAAAAACTACACTCCCTCCCGTCTGTCTCTCACTCTTTTATTCTCTTTCTTCCTTTTTCTCTTTCTGTTTCGAGTACTCGGCTTTTCAGTACGGCCCGAACGATCGGATTTCGAGATTCTTTATGTTGCCGAGGAGAGGGATGAGGGAAAACGAAATCAATGACGACTGCCGAGGAAATAGCACCTGACGATTTCAACTTGCTTGATTTTTTTGCGCACTTTGTCAATTTCGCATTGACAAAAATACAATGAAATTTTTTTTGCACAATTTTTTCCCAAATCCATTACACAATTGTACCTGCAGCTAAAAAGCTCTTACTAAGACTTTTACTACTTACCAATTCTAATATATTGATTAGAATGACTTTCTATAACGAAAACGAATATAAAAATAGAAAGAATAAATAATTATTGTTTGGAATATTTACAACTCGGTAAATTTATATTATTGACCTATTGAAGTATTTATTGACTTATAGAAAAAGGGCATGGGCAATGGATTCTTTTAACTCTATTTGAGAAAATATAACTTATTTATCTGAAAATTACAACTGCAAAATACTAAATTACTTAGGCCAGTACTATTATTACAAAAATCACTCATTACCATTTAAATGAAACACTAGTATACTTTACATAAATAGCATTTACATTATGACAGGACTGTTGCAATTCTGTTTATATCACTCTCTGTATCTGCCCCTCCTTCTCATATTATACGGTAATGTAAATCTAAATTTTCTATATTGACTGATATGGGAGGGCGTAGTATTTTTAAGAAAATAACCAACATCTTGAGAAGTACACTAGAACAACAATAAAAAAGAAGATACGCTATTCTCATTTAAGAATAAATCGTAATAATAACTACCGACCCATAATTCGTGCGACGAAGCGACGAAGTAATAATAGCTACACGTCTCGTTGTAATGTCTTCATTAAAAAGGACATATAAGAAGAAACGACGGACAGAAATGAAACCACGAAGAAAGAACGAGAAGGTGAGGCGCTTCTTGCGAGCCCGCACGAGGCACGCGAGCAAATCCATCTGGCTGATGATCCCCGTCCGTCCCGGAACCCGCGAGAGCGAGAGATTACGAGTGCAAGACAGTGACAGCGAGAGAGAGAGGGAGTGAGAAAGCAGGCGTATTTTACCTCCCCTCCCCTTCTACTTGTTTCCCGGCGTTCCTTCCGTGACAGCGAGCTTGAATGTTCGCCGATAGTCGCGGCGGCGAGAAACCGCGTGCTGAACCTTACTGTACAACCAAAGTCGTCGATGGCCCCCTTACACAACCCCTCTGTCTATGTTTCTTTCTCTTTCCGGACATATCTATTTTCGCTCTCTTCCTATATAACGTATAAAACGTGTGTATTATATATATATATATATATATATATATATATATATATATATATATATTCGCTTCTCTGCTTCCGAAAATTGCGCACCGAGGGAGGCTTGAACTGCATGTATAATATACACGTAACGTGGACGGATGCACGAATATATATATATATATATATATATATATATATATATGCATTGTGTACTGGTACTTACGTAAGCGCATGTGTGAGCGTAGCATCAGGCGAGGGGCTGCTGCGTTCACCTCGCCTCTGAAATAATAATAATAGAAGAATAAAAACCGAAAGAAAAGGGAAAAAGTAATAATCCGAGGGATCTTTTAAAATCCATCGAGGCAGACGAAGCCGCGGCGGATTGTGTCGTGTGTTGCAGGGCATCTCCTTCTTCTTCTATCTCTCTATGGCCAACATCCCCATCCCTCTTTCTCGCTATCTCTATCTCTGCATCTCTCTTCACTTCAAGATCGCTCCTTGCCTCGTCTACTTTTCTGTCTCTCTTGCTCTCTTGTGCGAATAGCAGAGCCTTCCGTCTCCAGCTCCCCTTTCTCCCGTCAAATTTCCTCCTTGTTCTCCAGCTTTTTTTATTTGCTTCTTTTCTTCTCGTGTTTTACCCCTTGCTCTCTCTCTCTCTCTCTCCCTCTCTCTCTCTAGCTCTCTCACTCCGACTATCCACGTTGTTTTTCATCTCCGTATCTACCTCGGCTGCGCGTTTTCCCCGATCGCATTGTCTACCTTTCATTTCGCCATTCTTTTCGATCCATACTCCCGAGCCGTGCGCGGCCTCTCCGCATCCTCTTCTGATTTTCCCCCGCTCGCTATCGCCGCACCATTCATCTTTCTAGGCAAACTTTTCACTCTCTTCGCCTGGCTCTTACTTTCCTCTCCTCCTTTCCTCTGGCTTCCCAGAGGTATACACGTACCTCCTTCGGAATATCCTCCCCCACTGTACGAGGAAACGAGGGCTTGCATTATGTGTCGAGAAGAATGAGATCGGAGCGAGTATGTACTCCTATCTCCTAGTATATATATACAGACTAGATGTGTAAAATATTAACAGTATGCGAGATTGAGATGAGCAGGATGAAGTAGTCAGCGTCTGCGATAGACTCGTCCAGCTACGCTTCTACTACTTATAATTTTACATTGAATATTCACTCAAAAATTCTTGATTCAATAGAAATTGACTTAAAGTTGAATTAACTTAAACGGTTAATTTTTGATTTTAAAAATTCTAGAGTATAGTATGGACCTCTAGTATAAATAATTAATAAATTTTTAATAAAAAAAATATGAACGTTATTCTTATAATAATTAAAATCGATAACCGTAAGGCTTGCGCGATTACTGAAATTTATGTACGAAAGTGAACGTATCTAATTCTGAACTGCAAAATGGTAATAAAAGGAATAAAATTTTTTTAAGTATATACGGGTGAAATAAGCGCACGGAATTTTCATGATGAAAGTCCAGAACTTCCCTAATAAGACTGAAAAAGTCTTGAACAGAAGAGGAATAACTCACTTGTACCTAGATTTAAGTATTGTTTATTTTCTATTCAACCAGTTTAACATTAGAGGACCTTTATTTCAAAATCATATTTGGAGAAGTTTCAGATAAATCCATTGAATTGCTGGCTGTATTTTTGCATGTATGTATTTCTGGCTAAATTTCTGGAGTTATTTTATGAAAGTAATTTTCGCAAGATTCAGAGTTAATTAGCTGTTATATGAGATTAACTCTTCTGATTCAATATTATTATACTCTTTGCATTATATAACGACTTTGGACTAGAAAATAGTAGAGTTAGAAATTATTTTCTGACTTTTTTTTTGTTCAATGGTTGCTATACTTATAAGATTAGCATGCCGGTTTGTATTGTATGCGCTTTACTATATTTAGAAACGTGTATTCTAATTAATCTGGATGCGAATGCAGTACAATTACGCTATGCGTATCTGCTAGCAGTGGACGTCTGCTCTAATCCTGCTGATGTAAGCAATTACATATTCGTCTTTCGTATCTCATGCAGTAAGAATTGCTTCTAGTCCTTATTTAATGGCGTCGCACTAAACTATAAACGGTTTTAATTTCTCTAAACAAGCTAGAACTACTACAAGTAGTCCTTTGCCGACAGCTGAATCGATCCTCATTCCCACCCATGATTCATTTTTAATCGTCGGGTAGTAGAAAGCAATGGTGGCACGAGATCAGTCTTAAGCAGCGGTACAGCTGGCCAATTGTCGACGACTTTGATCGGATCTACGTGAAGTATCCTTAACATCTAGTAGCTGCGGCATTTTGAACTGCTTTCAAGCGAAACTGTAATTCTAGCACAACGTTGTCGATAGTAACTTTCCGAACTCGGTTTTTAATAGTTTAAAAGGTTTTTACATACTTTCACTCTTTTAATCACGGCCTGATCTTTCGAATTTCGAATTGGATTTCATCCAATTAATTTATTATTTTGCCAATAAGGGATAAGGCTAAGTATCGAGTTATTCTGTATTTGACTGAATATAGCGGGGGTATCATACTGCATTAATCAAAGATTTCTCAGATAAATGTTATGCCGAGAATGAGCATTGTTTCCAGGCATGCGGCCGCCGTCATCCTTGGTTGGCTACTTTGCGCGTAGTTAACATCAACGCTATCAATGGTTGAAAATCTTTATTGTAGTGGAAATCGTCAACGGCTTCTTTGAAAAATTTGTCCGTGTTCACTTTTTATATCAGACCAGATGCGATTTCTTTCGCATATATTACCTTCAACCATGATTGTACCATGTATTCAGACGCTGATCGTTATTAAAAATTTATAGGATAAGATAATAGATTTGAGTTCGAACGCAATAAAATTACGCTCTGTCCACGTATTTACATTCAATATCTGTTTCGAGCAAGGCAATAACACCTCTTCTATTCGGCAGAAAAATACCCTAGAAGTGTGGCGTAACGAAATATCCTTAATTAGCTCAGTTCACCGAGATACGTCCGGAACAGGAGGAACTTTTTATGAAAAATTCTACGAACTAATGGTAGTATGAAAATAACTAATACAACCGATGAATGCTTTGGATTGTTTGGGTCGACTCCTCAATCCTCAATGTCTTGCACTTTTGGATGTCTACGTCATTCTCTAATTATAAAATATTAAATTATTAAATTATAAAATATTAAAATATATACTTATTTCAGAATTTCATATCAATACTCTGATACCATTGTCCCGCCGCTGTTTCAATAATGTCACTTACGAGAACGTAATGCTCTTTATACTAACAAA
The DNA here is from genome assembly GCA_018907035.1 of Sycobia sp. Sy_11. NCBI lineage: Eukaryota > Metazoa > Arthropoda > Insecta > Hymenoptera > Epichrysomallidae > Sycobia > Sycobia sp. Sy_11. Next base: position 1,795,175 of record JACCIC010000071.1, on the reverse strand, counting down.
TGGCGGTTCAGCTGAATTGTTAATTAATTTTTCCTTTATCCGCATTATTAGCTTAAAACATAATGTTTTGACTAAATTACATTTTTTCCCAAGAGTATTTGAATAATATTACTGATTCATAGGAAACTATTTAAAATCATCGAGTCTCTTATTAATATGAAATGATGTACAGTTCCGTAGATTATATATCGATTTTATGAAAGTTCCTCCATTGGCCCACTACTAAATTATTGTCGGCATCATTTAAAAGCGCACCACGCGTCGTTCTAACGCGAGCCACTACGGGCGACCGCAAACCCGCCGTACGTCTCGATGCGTGGACGCAGGAGAAATCGGATTCGGAAAAATTCGGGCCGCACGGTTTCCCGGCCGCCTCGGAGCCTCTTGGTCGGCCTTTTTTGCGCCCGGAATATTATATACCGGAGGGCATCGAGGCGCAATAACTCCCGGATCGGATCTTCCAATCTCGCGCGTGTATATACATCTGGCGCCATCGCGGAGACGGAAGAGGGCAGAGCGACGGGTTCTTCCCCGCTCCTCGCGCGAAATTCCCCCGATGCGCGTCCATCCGTGCCTTCGATGCGAAAATCTTTCTATTCGGGGCGATGGGAGGGGGCAGCGGAGTCGGGGAGGGTGGCGTTGATCTTCGAGGCGTCGGAGATCGGCTCTGCGGGATCAGTCCGAGTGGACTGCGAGGCTTGATATGTACACGCGCACCGAGCGCATACGCGAGAGAGCACGTACAGCGGTAGCGTGCCGGGAGAGGGACGAGAGAGCTGTGCGTGTGCGTGCACATGTAAACACACACACACACACACACACACACACACACACACACACATTGAGTGGCAGGCAGGCAGCTAGGGACCAAACGCCGGCCTATCTATACCTAGGCAGTGCGAGGGTGAGAGAGTGAGAGAGAGAGGGGCGTTAGAGGGAGAAAGGAGCGGAGCAACGGTGCCTCTGGCACGGCTGCCTGGCTATCGAGCGACGCCGATGCAATTCCAATTCCTGGCTGTCAGCGGCAGAGCCGCGGGAGAGAGAGACGCGTCCATTCGTGATCAGCCTTCCGTGAAATCCCGTGCCTCTCTCTCTCTCTCTCTCTCTCTCTCTCTCTCTCTCTCTCACTCACTCTTTCGATTCACCCTCACAAGTAAAGCCAAGCGCTCCTCTATACTAGCTCTATGCGCGTCTCTCTCTCTCCTCGCGTATATATGGATTATTTCTCTTTCGGTTCGGCCCCGCGAATTTCCCGGTTCCTCTCTCGTTCGACCCTACATATACCCACCCGCCACCCTTCCTCACTCTTTCTCTCGATCTCTCCACACGCGCTCTCGTTTCCTCTTTGCGCGGGGTTGCCTAGCGCGGGGAGTTGGGCCACCGAACCGCAGAGAAACCAACGTCGAAATTCCTATATATTGGCTCTGATTCCACGTGCGTGTGTTCTATCTCGAGCCATTTCTCCCCTCCTGCACTCTCCATCGGCTCTTGCGTTAATGCGTCAATGCCTGACCCCGCGGATCCCAAATTTCCGTATATATAGCTTTCGTCGAAATTGGACGTAGGGTTGGTTGGCTCTTCTGTTATTGGTTTGTTTGCTCTTTACCTCCTGGTCTATCTCTCTCTCTCTCTCTCTCTCTCTCTCTCTCTCTCTCTCTCTACATTTTACATCTTGCGAACCGTGTCAATCTAGCTCGCTTTTTTGCGCGAGCATATTATATACATATACATTGACAGGCGAAGTTTCTTACATTTCTAGTTACTAGCAGTGGTATCATAAAATTCGTATCTGAACGAAACTTATTATGCACATATAGAAGATAATAATATTTTTGAATAATTCGAAGCTTTTTCATAAGTTATACGGTATGCCAGGAAGGAAATCAAGACAAATTCGCAACTATCTTAAAAATAAAATAAACATATACCATATTCTTTAAAAGAAATTTTTAAATGAAATTCACCATATAAATAATATGCAAATTACTAGTGTAGTGAGTTTATTAACCAGTAAAATTTTATTAATACTTTTAACAAATTAAAATTAACATAAAGCACTCATAAGTGATTGATCTAGTAATATGTTCATCCGCTTGAACAGTGTTTCGATAAAATACATTATTTGTTCATAAAAATTTTGTAAACAAATAGGATATTAATAATTTTTAACATCAAAAAATGTAGAAGAACGAGAAATCCACTTTTCAATGTTATATAAGAACAAGAAAAAATATTTTTCATCATATAATGAAATTATAGTATGTAGATTTCAGCAGGTTAGATGATGACTTTTAAAAGTGTTTTACTCTTCTATTCATTATTAATATCGGCCAAAAAACCGAAACCAATAAGTAGAACCTAAGTAATTAAACTTTTGTAAAGCAAACGAGCGTCGCAATAATCAAATAGGCTAGATAATTTATCTCTCTCGGGAAAAGCCAAACAAAAAAGCGTATAAAAGAACTTTGCAACTATCGAATGCGAGCGCACATGAAGAAAAATTGGTAGAAGCCGAACCGATGGCAATCATAGGCAAAATATTCGGACGAGCTGTGCGAACGAGGGGCGGGAGGGAGAGGGAGAAAAGGGAGGCATGTGAACGACAACTCGTCACCATAGAGATGCAGCCACCACGACTGCTGACGGCTTTTCAACCTGTGTACAGAGAGCTAGCAACAGAGAGAGGGAAGAGAGAGAGAGAGAGAGAGAGAGAGAGAGAGAGAGAGAGAGCCAAAACGCAGCGCGCCCTGTCGAACACGCGTGATCGAGGAACTCGGGATAGATCTCGTTCCCTCAACTAGACCTCACGGCCTCTCTGACGCATATATACGCAAATACAGACTCTGGTTGCGGCGCGATGACGTGAATCGCGCCAAATTTCAAGCGCTGTCCACGGGAGCTTTGCCCCTTTGGTCATTGTGCACGGGGCCGAGCACGGAGAGCGATTTTTTTTTGTATACATGTGCGGTCTCTCTCTCTCTCTCTCTCTCTCTCTCTCTATCTCTATCTCGTACGCGTTCCCGAGTGCGGAATTGAATTTTATTCCATTTAGAAACACGTCCGTCTGACAGGCGCGGCCACGAACGCCGCCGCGCGCTCGTGTCGAACGTGTCCGTCGGAGTGGAATGCCGCGCCAAAAATCGTTTGGGATTCGGGGAGTTTAATGAAATTCGGCCGGTCGCATAGAGATCCCGCCGCTGAATACTTCGTGTGGTTTTGGACTACTCGCTTTTTTGTCACCGCTATATATATATATATATATATATATATATATATATATATATATATATATATATGAGCTTCCCTCCTATCGCCTATGACGGAAATAAGTGTGGAAAACGAATTTTTTTTTAGTTTCCGCCGACCCTCTGATTGGGAGAGGGACAGCTTTTTCCGTAATACGAATAGAGTTATTGCAAGAAGTCACTCAGTAAAGATTAAATTAATTTTTTGAATTTACTTTGGGTCTCTATTTTTTTCTAATACTTTGAATATTTGTAATATTGAATCTTGAAATATTCCGGTTTATGAATGATAACCTTTAACTTTCACTAACATAGTGCAATGGGCCAAATTTTACATAAATTTTTAACCAAAATTAAAATGTTTACACGTATAAATAATATATCGTGAAATATTTTGACTGATTTATTAAGCAGAATAATTTTAAAAATAATTGAAAAAATTCTTTAAGTTATTTCTGACTGTATTCGAGATCGATTAATCATTTGTTTATGTAAGTTAAAAAAAACTGATTTTCATTGCGATTATAAAGATTTAAGACCATAGTAAAATATAATGTAATACTGTGTAGAACAGAATGATTGAATTAATATTTACTGCAATTAATTATTAATATTAACTGTAATAAATTTCAGGTTATATTACAGTTTTAATTATTATCTCTTGTATTAGTAATAATGATAATTATGTAACAATTTATACATATATGTACCAAGCTCTCTAAAACGCAGAATTAATAATGTTAATTTAGAAAAAATAATTATTCGTATTTTAGAAATTATTCTTTTTCGAAAAAAACCAAAGAGAATAGCTTCTCATAAGTTTAGAAGTCAATAATTTAATATTTGAACTATACATATTTTACGACGATAAAATATGTTTTTTTGAAGTATATTTTGTATATATGTCGTTAATGTTTGAATCTGAATTTTAAATTAATGAATATTTCATTAATTTAATGAATATATATATATATATATATATATATATATATATATATATACATATATATAATAGATAAGTATTAAATTATTATTAAAAGATACGAAATTATTTTGAAAGAAAACATTAACACATAAATTTCCATAGCTTAAAAAATGAAAATAAAAAATTGAACGATCTTTCTTTTTATATATCAGAACGATACATTTAAATATAATGTTTTTCATTTGAAATCAAACTTACATTTACATTTGATATTCGTAATATAAAGTAGTATGGATAGTAAGATGAAATTTTATAATTGAGTTGTACATAGACTTCAAATTTAATTTATTTAGTATCGGTGTAACATAAAGATATTTTTTTAAATGATCGAAAAGTCTGTTTGAGGCAGTTCACACATAAATTTAAGGCACTCAACCACCCACAAACCCTTAGCTCTGTTCCCAATACCGTGGTAGCCATACTTTTCTAAAAAAGTCCTTGGGGATTTCGCGATGCTTTCACCACGTACTGACGAGCCAAGCTAAAAAGAACCCCCCCCCCCTCTTAATGCGAAATATTACCCGTTGAACTTTTTCCTCTCCACGGGGGTTTCCCCATTCTCTCTTTCTTACCACTCATCGTAGTATATGCATACAAGCGCGTAAATGCTATGTTAGTGCACAAATACTAAGTGGCTCTCAGATAAATTCTTTAAGTCTTCTGAATAAAATTGTTTCTATAAAATCAGAACATGTTTATATTAGGCGCAAAAATACAGTAAGGCTATAAATTCAATTTTTGAAATGATGAAAATAAACTACGAAAATATGAAAATATGAAAAACTATGATAATATCTTTATATAAATGTTACCCTAATATATTTTACTGTAATTCATACTTAAGAAAATAAAATTCGAACAAAGATGTTTTTCAAATTGTATGGACAGCTTCCTATTTTCGAATTGTATATACTTGAGGTTTGATGTCAATATTACTTATAAAAAGCAATTTAACATCAATTTATATGTATCATTAAAAGATTTCTAGTTACGTAGACTAACATAAGGCAAGCGAATAAATATTTTCTAACAAACTAATACAATTCTACTGACCTTTCAGATGCAAAGGTCGCAGTAAGATTATGCTTTATTGACAAAAGTTATTATCATTTTAAATGTTTCAGATTTGATATTTCAGATTACACGGGGTTGCCTATAAACAAAGGCAGTATGAGTGTAATTGTAATTATATTAGTTTATAAAAAATACAGTAAGATAAATAAAAATATTTATTGATTTCACTAATTTACGTATTTACGAAGAAGTGACGAGTAAGAAGGTTAGTAGAACATTGTCGTCGGAAATTCTATAATATTGAGAACATGAATCAAATTTTTTTATTAAAATAATCATTCATTATGGATCTGATTTCAACATTTCGACTCAATCTTCCTGTAACGAGGTAAAAAAGAAATACTTTGGTTTATAAGTGAATAAAAATATATATATATATATATATATATATATATATATATATATATTTAATTTTTATTAAATGCAGAGATGAAAATAACTAAAAATGAATTTTTATTTTTATTCCGATATATTTCTAAGATGAGAGAACTTTACATATTTTTACTGTTTGTTATATAATTCAGGTTCATAATTATGCATGCCTGTCTCACTAAGGGGTAAATAGGGAGGAATTATTTTACATATTGTTTAAAATAAACGATATTTTTTAATTTTGTTCCTATTTGAATTACAAGTTCAAATTGAAATTCATAAAAATTAATCAATAATTAACTAAAAAACCAGCTATGTATGTATAAAAGATTTTCTAAATTTTCAAATCGAATTCCCTCGATTTATACTAAAACAAACCTATTTAACAAGAACATATTCAAATTGGAGCTCATTTCATATGTCGGTTACATTGGAAATCTACTGTCAATGAATTTTGATTTTCTATACATTTCTTATTATAGCTTTAAATCATGTAAATATAAATATGTTTTTAGTCCTTCAAATTATAACTAATAATGTCGACATATTGTAAAAAAGATAAGTTTTATGCGCAAAGTTATAGCATATATAAAATGCTTGTTCTATTTTGTAATTTACAGGTGCCACACTTAGGATATGCATATACTTATCCCTTAATGTGGAAGGAATAAATTCTGATTATATCTTGAACAAATCTGAAATATATCTTGAGAATAAGAGATTGTATGGCTAATTTTGCATGTAATTGGAGTACTTCCTTCAGTCTGAGTCTAATTCGTCAGTCAAATATCACGACCTTTCGTTGTAAGTTTTCATTAACTTTTATTATTATTCGTTTATTGGATAAATGATTAAATATTTAATTTTGCACTTGAATTGAAAAAATTACAAATAACTTGTATTCGAATTCATGACGAAAGATACTATTATTCATAAAAATCTCATAGTGAGTCAACTTGTAAATATTTACTGGCATTATTATGCGTGATAAGTAATAAAAATGATTTGATTTCTTAGATTGCACACTCATTAGTATAAGATGAGCGAAATTGTGCCGATCGATGCTAATATTTCAATTGGTTTTTTTCTATAAAACAGATAAATATTCTTAATTCACATTTATTTGCCTTTGTATATACAATACTTTTGTATCAAAGCAGTCATTTTAATGATCAATTATAACTAATTTTCTAATTTATAATATTGAAACAGTATTAATTCTTTGGAAGTAAAACAAACAAAGTAAAACAACTGCTTTATTTTATTAGCAATAAAGAACTGTCCGAAGATCTTAATTAAATGGGCTTTAATTAAATCAATTTCTCTAAATATACTATTATCAAATTTAATTATCAAAATAAGAAATTTGTTGGATAAATATCAGAGAAACTGTTCTTCTGCACATGACTTCTATGTATCTTTTGTAAGCTCTATATACGCGTAATAAATCTATGCTATCATTAATTATATGAATTACATATTTATTAGAAGGTGATTTAGTAAATAGACATTTAAGCAATTTATAATACGAAATACAAGCTGTAGAGATCAGTTAGTATATTTTGCGTAATAATAAAATTGAAACTCGTTGATGATTTTCAAAATTATGTATTCATTTTCTATATGAGATTTTTTATTGATATTATTTGAGTTCGTTAAATTTACTGGAATAATCTGATTAATTTTAGACCTAATAGAAACACTTTTTATCAGACTTCGAGTGCATAAAACACAAAAACTGAGCTATTTCCTGATGTATGCACCGTGACAGCTCAAGTATAAAAGTCTTTGTCTAATTAAATTGATATCGTATCTACGATAGGTCGCTTCGGTGTAGGGGCTAACGCCGAGGGACCAAAGGGGAAAATATTGGATACGAATAAAAAAGAAATAATAATAATAGACTTTTATCGTCGGTCCACGTGTACACTGACTCGCCTTTTCCGTAGTCGCCTCTCCGGCCCTTCCCTTGCAATACATCTCGTGAAACACTCTTCCTGTCGCCCCTGTTACCCTCTCTATCTGCCTCTGTCTCTTTCTCGCACTCTCTCTCTCTCTCTCTCCCTTCGATTTCCACCCTTTTCGGACCTGAGGGGTGGCACCTACTCACGATGAAGTATGAATTATGGCACGTTAGCTCACGGATCGCGCCACGTTATAAGAATGCATATATGATGTAGCTTTGCTTATATGCACGGCCCCCCTCTCTCTCACTCTCTTTTCCGCTTAATGGAGTTGGGATAAGCTCGGACCGCTTCATCATCTTGACCCCTTTCGACAAAAAGCAACGCCGACGCTTTTGTCGACGTGACGAATTGTGAGTGAGATTTATTTCCTTTAAACGACAGTTTTGTCGAGAGCCATGTAAGCTCTTTTCGACGCTACATTTATTTGTTTTACTTTCTGTTATTTTACTCAAAGAAAAACGTATTTTCAGATCGATTTCTAATATTTTTTTTATCGCAAATGCATTGAAAATGATGTTCGAACTGAGCATTCTTTGGAAACTGGTAAATTTATAATATAATACTTTGACGTCGACAATGATAATGTTTGTAACAAGTATGACCTTACCAGCTAGCTATGGTAAGCTTATAAAATGCAATGTAAGATAAAATAATCTTCATAGTTCTGTATTCCTCGCCAATAGCGTCTAGTCTAAATGCTTTAGCTTAAGATTTTAAGTATGATAGCCTAGTATTATATAATTCAATTGATATTTGAATAGAAAAAAGACACGGTTATAGCTCTCGCCCTTTATAATTCAGCAAGACACACCTCCTCATTATGAAATAAGGCGGTCGGAAGAATAAAACTCGTCCCATTTACCATGCATCCCGCATAACTACGTGTAAATCTGGGAGTCTCACATCTGCCGCTCTCTCGCAAAAGCGATACGACAGAATCCCGTCTATTTAAAAGTCTTCCAACGCAAAAGGTGCTATTCATCTTTTTAATGAATATACTTTACATACGTCCGTGTATGCGCACATGTATGCGCGTGTGCGTACGCACACAAGTGAACAGTCGAGACTGTCACTACGAAGGGGATGAAAATTTCTAAAGAACCCCGAGGAAGCTTGACTTAATTAATTAAAAATGAAGTTTAACGCTTTTCTTGGAAAAAAAGGTTGCTACGAGTAAAGCAGCGAAACATGCAGCAGCGGCGGCGGATCCAGAGCTCCAGCTTTATTTACTCGTCACGCGCATCTTTTTGTCGTCTTCTCTCGCTCTCTCTCTCTCTCTCTCTCTCTCTCTCTCTCTCTCTCTCTCTCTCTTCTCACTCTCCTTTCTCACTCTCTTTATTTCTCTCTCTCTTTTCTTCCTCTGACATTTGCCACTGCGAAAGCGCAATGCCGCCTTGCTTGGACCTAACATAAAAGTAGAAACAGCCAGAACAGCGAGAAACCCGTACTATTCGTTATATATATATATATATATATATATATATATGCACCCACCAACACACATACACAGACCCACAAAGGGAAGAAAGAAAGTGGGAGTCCGCGAGGGGCGGAGATTAAGGACCGCGGAGGAGATGTGTTTGTTGTAAAGAGAGAGAGAGCGAGAGGGGGTGGAAGAAGTCAGAAAAAGGAGGCACGAGTACGAAGAAGCCAGGCACGGGCCAACGGTACGCGCGAGGGACATCAAAGAGACAAGACGAAATGAAATCCCACCGCGCGTTCCTCTCTCTTTCTGGCCTCCCTATAGCTGTGCTCTTTCTGGGCTTACTCGCACCCTTTTCCGTTATTCTCTCTTTTTTTGTGTACATTCCACCACTCTCTCTTCCTCTCACTCTCTATCTATCGGTCTCTCCCGCTCTATATTTCTCTTTCTTTTTTACCGTTTCTTTTCTATTTCCTTCTAACGTTGTACCTACTATCTTTTTACGTCTTGTCACTGTTCGCTTTCTCCGCGACTGCTTGGACACTAAAACTTGTGTCGGTATTAGGTTTTCAGTTGTCTTGCGTAATATAGGACTGGTTTTCGTTTGTTTTCTCGTTTTAATTCTTAAACCGATATTTTCGAAAGGCGCAAGCAAATGAACTTTGAACGACTAGTGTAAAAGAAAAATTAAAGAGTACTCTTACAGAATGAAATTTATATTTATCTCTCAACGCACTCTTATCATTACAATGTCATTCGCATATAATATAGTTGGTCATAATATACCTAATATAGTAAAACATCTATACATAAGATTCAGCTATTATTATTTTTTATGAGTAAGATATTAAAAACATATTCCGCTATAACAATAGAATAATAATTTAATCAAGTAAATTTATGATTATTCACTATCAGCTATTACTTATTACCTCTCATAATATACAGTCATACGTAGTCGTAATATTTAAATCATCCAGTATCTCTTTAAATATCTTGCGTTCACTTCTGGATACTTTGTTATGACACTGATATTGGCCACATTTGAAATCATTGAATATGCATATCCAAAATGTTCTTCCTTTGTTTTTTGCATAAATAAAACTATAACAAAATCCTTAGCTTTCGGCTTCCTATCCTACCATCTTTGATATTTTGAATACTAAAATTAATTTGACCCTGCCATCCCTATTATATCCTTGAATTAATGTATTCATAAAAAGGGAAAGATTCGAATGCTCGGGCAAAGTTCTTACCCAACGAGGCTTTGTACTTTTACTCCCGAACCCCTGTACATTTCTGTCTTTATTCCTTATATATAGAAGACAGAAAAGGAAAGAGGGTCGGGTTAGATAGGACGGGGCGGCACTGAGTAAGAGGAAAGTTTCTTTTGCTCGGCTAGCTCGATTCGAATTTGCAACGCTCGTTCATGAAACTGATCAGATCATAAATATGTATTATCTTCTACGAGCGTTAAATTCATGGAAATTCTTTAATTAAGTTATTTTGGTTTTACCGGCTTGACACGCTTCAACGGCTCGGTATTTTGCAAGGAGCACGTTGCATAAAACTTTGGTATAAGAGAAAGAGAGAAAGAGAATTAAGGAGAGAGAGAGAGAGAGAGAGAGAGAGAGAGAGAGAGAGAGAGAAAGACGAGAGAGTGCTTGGCCCAAATCCTTGTACGAAACGAGCAAGTAGCTTCGGAATCTTCTTAGTCGTCATCTTCCCGCGGAACTTTGGCGAAAGCAAAAAAGAAATCGGGGAAGTGAGAGGGATGAAAAAGAGATGGAGGCGAGAGAGGTCTGCGTGTGGCATTCCGATGCTTTTTGATACCTTTAAAGAAGCAGATAACGTAGTGAAATAAGGAACCCGCTTATTGTACTATATATATATATATATATATATATATATATATATATATATATATATATATAATAGGTAAATTTTCGCATTTTCTCGACCAATATATAGAGTTGATTATTTTCCATAATTAACTTATCGTTAGAAACTTTATTAGGTAATCGTGCTTATAGATTATGTTTGAATATTGGAGGGTAATTACTACTATTCAAATCTACAGTAAAGGCTGACTAATACTTCAAATTAATTAAATAGATTTCTCAGTATATAACTTCTGTGATTGATACAACTTTCATAATCATTTCAATAAGGACTTTATTTTTTGCATAATACACATCAAAAGTATACATTCGTTATGGTGTAATATTTCTTTTGCATAACAATTTATTGAAAACTTATTGTTAATTATTATATTATTGAAACTTAATTTAACAAATTATGAACCATATGTTCATCCCTCAAATTAACGTTAGTTACTGTGCAATGTTCAACAATTACTTTGAATAATTTTTTTAATGAGGTATAAGGAAGATAAAATACGTACTAACTTTAAAAATTAAAAAAAGTCTCGTAGGATATAAACATTCGTAGAATAATTTTCCCGCCGGTGCGCCCGTACCAAAAAACAGTGTCAAATGCACGAGATCGAGGCCCTATAGAAAGGAAAAATACGTTGGCACTCTCTTAAATGAAATTCCGATCGAAATCGTCGGAAACCGCGTAAGCACTACTCGAATTCTAGATCACAGGCGTGAAAGCGAATATCGCTGCTCTCTTCTACATTCAGCGGTGGAGCTGTGAATCCCGAGGAATGTCACTCTACTTTGACGCACGTATACATGTGTACACACACACACACACACACACATACACAGGTGCTCGGAGGCACAATTTTATATATCACTGGTATGACTGTGTGTACGTGCGTGCATGCTTGCTCGAATGGAATAAATTCGCCACGTGTTTAGCGATATTAAAGACGGTACCATGACCCCAGCGACTAGATCAATCAGTTTTTTAAATTAAATTTTTTTATAAGTATGGAAGTGATTAATTTATATTTTTTATTTACGGACAATATTTCATAAGGTAAAGCGTCCAATTCCGTCTGTATATCATAAAAGTATAAGTATGAATTTGTGTCTACACTATGCAGGTTGTCCAAAAAATTTTATAAAATATACATTAAATAGTCAGATTTTGAATTATCTGTAGTAGTAGTTTATAAACAGGAAAAACAGAATACAGATAAATATTGATCTATAATATAATCTAAAATTTATCATATTCTCTTTTTAAGATAAATGTAAATTAACGTTTATTTCTTAAAATATATTTTAATATCACAAAAATAGTTATGTACCCAATATATATATATATATATATATATATATATATATATATATATATATAAAAAGAAGTTTATTACATTAATGAGTTGACAATTGAAATTAGTTAATTAGTTATAATACAGTACATATAGTTATTAGATAAATCAATATTAGGAAATTAATTATCTGTTAAAATAAATTTAAATAAATAATATTTTTATATATTATATATAATATAATATGAGTCCCAAGTCCCTACTCAATTAGACCAGGGCCCCAATTGTAATACTCCACATAGCCAAATTAAAAAGAAAGAAACATGTAAGCATTTTTTGATTTTTCTAATTCTAATGCAAGATTATGATTGTTATCATAATCGCGTCTGAAATGAAGTCCTTAACGATACCAATCATATTATAACAATTTAAATTTCAATCGATTCCAAATGATAGCTCTTGAGCGTAATTTGTTCCAATTATAGAATTAAAGCTCCTGGTTAAAAATCCAAAACTCAAACGCGCGATGTCGCCCTGCAAAGAGCCGAGACCGTCGCACGCAAGAAATCAAAAAAAGAACCTTGCGCCATGCAATGACCGGATTACGTCTCGGAACTCGAAGGGGGGAAGGTCGAGGGGGGGCTCATAGAGAAACCCCTGCCAGGCGACAGCGGGACATAGCATGCAAATGAGCGGTAAGGCGGCCGACGACACAATGACGCCCCCTGCCCCCTTTATTCTCGGCAAAGCGCGAAGACAATTAAAAACGAAGTAAAAAAGCAGTCCTAGCGGAGAGAGAAAGAGAAGGGGGAGAGGCAAAGGGGCAAATGGGGCGCGCGCGCGCTCTCGCGGGCGCGATGTTCTCGGTTCCTCTAATGACTCGTTACCAATGATACCAGCCCCGTAACGAGGGTACCGCGCGCCGCTAAGTGGCGCGGCCGGCGGCGACGGCGCATTCCTGGCGGGCTCGCGGAGGGTAGCCGGGGCCACCCCCGAGAGCGCCTCGCCTACATACTTCGACGCGTTCTCCGCGACCATTGTGCGCGGGACACGGGGGGAGGAGGGTTGTCGCCCACGGTTCCTATAGCAACGCCCGAGCGCCGGCGACGGGGAAGAGAGCCGCGGACACGCGCGCGCCTCCCGCGATTTTGCCATCGTCTTTTCGCGCGCGCCGAAAGGTGCTTTGGAATTTAATTAGAATTGAATTACCTAGTCCGAGGACAATTTCTCCGAGCGAAATTCTTTCTAGGTATGCGCTACAGGTATAGCGGCGTTCTTACAGGGGCCGCTGCTGAAACGTTTATGGAAAGACACGATTTGCCCAACAGTTGAATATATTTGTCATATAATGCTTGTTCGTCGGCACAATGAAAGTTTCGAAACTTTAATTAGGCCGATAAATTGGAGGCTTAAACCGCGAGCGAATTGTTCTTCGCTCGTTTAATACATGGGGAACATTGATGTAAGCTGGCGAGATGCGGTTTTGCTAGGACTTTTCGTTCACTCGTAGCTACAATTTGCGAATGCTTCATACGTAGATCGACGAATTTTCAGTTATTTTAAGCATGCTTTTTGAAATTACCAATGCCACTCTTGACTCGATACGCTTTATGCAAAATCCAGCGCAGTGAATCCACAAAGTATGCACGATGAAATACAAGTGCCGCAGCGCTAGACGGATGTAAATACGTCAAAACCGCTCTAAGAGCTTTCGACTCTTTAGGCAAATTGCATATTCTCCAATATATAATACGCGATTGGACAAAAAGGACGAAACAAAACGCTCTCTCTCTCTCTCTCTCTCTCTCTCTCTCTCTTTTAACGCGCTTTGTTGCGGGGTAAAAGAATCTTGTTAGCGAGCGGTGTGGGCCTCGCGTTCCCACACCCCGCGGAGGCTCTCCTAAACGCGCGGCTTTTTGTCCGGACACGTCGCTTCCAGCCGTTTATACATGCGGGGCAGCGTTCCGTGACTAACGTAAAATCGCACACGGGCGATCCGGAGTCGCGCGTACAGGCGGTGTAATCGCCGAGACGCCGGGCCCCGCGCCCGTGCCGGAGCCCGCGGCACGTGCCTCGAAGGATCTACGTGGACGGAGACTCGGCGCGTATGTATATCTGTAGCGAGAGAACCACGCGCGAGCGCGCACCAGTCCATTGATGAATTGTCCGCACGTGTCGACTGCCTAATTACGCGATCGTCGACGGGCGTCTCTGTACTCGCAGCGTTGCGGCGTAGCGCGGGCGTCGGTCTGTGCAACCCCAGCGTCGCGTACAGCGAGATTTCCGCCGGGGGCGAAAAATGTCAAATTATCCGGGGATTGTTTGTTCGTTACGCGCGAAATTGAACGACGATGATTTCTCGGCGATTTCTGGAATAAAAAGTGTCGAGGTAATAATAAAAAAATGTAGCGCGCATATAATGAATAAATATAATCCAATAAAATTAAGAGAGGTGCGTGCGCTACAATGCTCTGTCGAATGCGACACTTGAAATGGAACTGCCGTGCAGGCAAATTTACTCGTAGCGCGTTAACTTGTACAATAATAAGGCAACGGTAGGGTCTGTGCAATTCTAAACCTGAAGTAGACAGTGCGGAGCAAGTTGCATTATTATACATAAAAGATACAGCGTAATTAGGCTTCGTGCTTTGGAAATAGAGATTATAATGGTAACGACAAGATTACCTTCACAACACGTATCTGGATGGCTCTGTAGCAGGCGATAGAAAAAGGAAAAAAGTACAAGATGTGACAAAAAAAAATAATAATAATAAAAACAAAATAAAATATCAGTTGGTACGCAACAGTGCCTTATTTATATGTGTTCATTATTCCGACGAGGAAAATAAAAATGATCTCTTGCAAAAAAGAAAGCTCCTGAATTAAATTATGCTCCAAGTAAGTCTAGGTTCTTTCTTTTTTTCTCGAATCTCAGCGCAGAAGAATTTGTTTTGTAATATTTAACATCTCTTAAAACGTTAATATTTCCGTCATCCTTCAACACTTTTTTTCATTCTGTATGAATATTTATCAAAATAAAATTAGTATATAAAATCCATCTTTTTTTATTAACAAGACTCTTATTGTTTTTCTTTAACACTAATGTCCTCTGACCTTCGTACTTCACATTTACTTATGTCAATAAATATTTTTGCTCATTTAGAACCATTATATAAAACCACTACTACTATAAAAGGAAAGTATGAAACTATATGTAGAGCATTTAGAAAGTATCAAAATGATTAAAATATTTTTATAAGGATGCTGAAAATTTCATTCAAAATTTTGATTTAGAAGCTATTTTAATGCTTAGAAAGCATTCCAATCCGTAAAAATTTACAGTTAATGCACAAATCTTCAAAATATGTTTATATCTGTAATGATAATCGATACAGTTAAATGTTATTCCGAATAAAATTCTAATAACTACAGTTTCAATTATTCCGAAGAAAATTTGAGTATAAATTTGCGAAGCACGCGATTATTAAAGTAAAATCTATGATTTTAAAAGTAAATAATCTATCAACTGATAAATTTTATTTAAAATATAATGTATATACTATATTTTTCATTATTTATTTTAGAAGCACAATGTAAAACGTCTAAATAATTTAGCAGCGTGTAGCAAAAATATTTTAGACGATTTGAACCAGAATAAATTAATGTAACTATTTATTATTAAGGAACTGTATATAAATAACACATTCAGGAAAATAAAAAATGTTGATTTTTAGTAGACAAAATTCGTTTTGTTTGTAAGTGTTTGGACATAGCAAAGATGAGTTGTTAGGCCCCACTGAACTTATGTCATCAACTTTCAATTGTATTTCGAACAATTATAAATGCGTTAGTTAGATAAGAAATTATTTCTTAACTTGAAATTGAACGAAAATTTGTTTAGAAATAATTAAGAATCTACAGTATTTCAGACACAGGGTCTATCAATTCGATGCCGAATTTCCGATATTCGTTGAAAATCCTTTTACTAATTTAAGTACAGAAATGTACTAATAGTAATTAAAAAGCTACTAAATGTTAAGAATCAAGTGTCAGCTCGCTCAATCTCGATCAAATGAGTTATTCATATATTTAAGCCTCTCCTTGATTTCCCATTCCAGATTTTTATTTTTATTATATATAATCTTAAACTATGCATTTGAATATAGAAATATAAACCTTGTCTTATTTTTCGTACACAATAATTAGGCACACAAGAAAGAACAACTTGCGTGGAAATTAAGAAATAAAGAAACATAAAGAAATTGTATAGCTAACAAATAAATTAAGTAAATCCATTAAAATGTAACCATTTTTCTCAAAACTGTAATAATTCGAACTATGAAGAGAAAATAACAATATATCCTAGGGTATTCCCTAGGATATCCCTCATGGACGTATTCTACCGTAACTTGAAAAGATGCGCATTAACAATGCAATTTGTAAAATATTATTTGACGAACGGCACGGGAAGAGCAGGAAGAGAAATGTTCCTTCTAATTGACACTTACAATTCCACTTCGACACGGCATCTGAGAATAAAGGAGGGAGAGGGGGAGGCGGTAAGGAAATATATATGAAAACATATTTCGAGTTATAGTGGATCGTTTATTTTTTTCACCCCCGGTGCGCCCTTAAATTTCTCCAGCGTGGCGTTGGCCGTGGATTGATGCGTTGCCCGGGATCCGCTGATAGATGGAGGCGGCCAGGCGCGTGTTGTTGGCGCCCCCCGCGCCACCCCTTGTCATTCCCGCACATTCGCGCGTTTCACCTTAACGCAGACAAATGCTTCTTACCCTCTTATCTAGGCGAATGCCTTACAGATTTATTATACTTGAAAAAACTTCACCTCGGAGAAATGGAGGGGGGATTTTCATTCTTCTTCTCGGAAGAGCTTTTTTCGAGATTTCGTCCGCAGTAAACATTATTGCCGTGACATCGAGCTCTTCTTGTTCTCACAGCATTTGTTCGGCATATTTTAATAACCACGAGTCTATGCATAACATCAAACCTGCGGCGCAACTACATCCGTAGCGAAGAGCTTGGTTTTTAAATAAGAGCGACTACGTGAGTTTATACTTACGAAGCTTTAATAATTTTAGCGAAATGAATATCCCCTGTCCCGAAGGCTGACTTTGCAATTCATTAAAAGCTCCAAAGTTACCGCTTTTGATTAAAAAGCCACGGAACAGTGGAAAATGCAGCGGGATTACGTCGAACAAGATTGTAAATAAACATTTCATAGAAAAGAAAACCCTAGAGAGACCCGCGCCTGTTTCCAAAGTAAAACTTGAAAAAGTTGAAAAACTTAACAAGAAGCGACAACAAAGAGTCATTTTCGAGAGAGCGTGATGGGGGAGGGGGGCGTTATAAGCAGTCGGAATCGCGGGCGTTAAAAATGGTGCGAATTTTTTTCGCCGACCCCTCGCCGCGCGCCTGCGCCTTCCTCCCGCTCGGCCGCCTGATTTATTCGGCGACCATATAACATCCGCGAGCGAGCGGGCGCGCGCGTCGAGAGGTGCGCGAGCCGCGGGCCGATACGCGCGTCGCGTCGGGCGCAACGCGTCCACACGGGGAGGCGCATCATTGCGCCGAGATAAAAACGCGCGCGCCTGTAACGACGCCGGGAGGGAGGGCGGCAGCTCGGGAATAAAGGACCGAGAGTCGCGTCGTCGCCGGGCGATCTCCCGCAGCAGCATATTTGCGGCCAGTGGGCTATCCGGTCGTAAATAAAGTCACGGCCTCGCGCAGCCGGGGAGCTTGAAACAAAAAGAGCACGAAATAACGAACAAATGCCAGACATCACTTCTGCTACATAAACCACTCTTTTCCTACCAACCGAGGGAGAGAGAGGGAGAGAGAGAGAGAGAGAGAGAGAAAGAGTTGCCGGCCGCCGCGCTGCTGACTCCAGATATTTCACAAACGAGCGAAAGCTCGGTTTCCTGGTCGAATTTTTGCTTACTTTACAATGTTTGATTATTTAAAATTGCTCCTATCCACTAGAGCGAGACCGAGGAAAAACTGAGCATAAAACGTTTCGAAATTATGAAATACATAAAGCAAGGAATATTTTCGTATAAAAATATCTCCCTGTACTAACGGTTAAATGTACGGAGAATATTTTTACATGTATATGCATATTGACACATGTGACCTAAAATATACAAAAATAAATTTGTAAAGCCTTTACATTAAAAACTATATATGTATTACGTATTTGATCAGTTTTAAATGTTCAAAATCTAAAACACTGTATAATTATTTGCGGTTTTTGCGTTTGAATTGTATATTAGCATTATGAAAAAGAATAAATCCAGATTGAAAATAGACATATAATGAAGATTGAATTTGCAAGAAGTAATTATTTGTCCATGATATGGAAATATATCTAATGGAAATATTATAGAAAGCAACCTCGGAAACTTATTTCATTAAAGTGTTAACGAATAATTTAGATTCATTTACTTCTAATCGAAGCGTTTTCGTATAAAAAAATATGTATCTAACATGGAAGGGAACGCAATATGTATGTATTGCAGTTCGGAGATTGAAAACATAGAAACTGTTATCTGTACAGTACTCCTTCTTGTTTCTGTACTAATTGATAAAAAATATAAGCGCATGAACATTTAAGCTTTTATAAACATAATTTTCATAAATTGATTTTACGTGTAACAATATTCTATTAATAATCTTGAAAAGGAAATTTGGGGTACTTATAAAAACATAAATGTAAAGAAATTGATTTTGATATTCTTTATTACATGCTCTTTCTTATATAGTCAGATCAGAACTAGAACTTTCAGACGAATATCTCGTACGTGAAAAGCTCCTGCTTTTATCTTGGTATTAGAACATTTTATTTTAAATTTTAAATTCATGTTTGTATATGAGTATATAATTTTTGAACTATGGAATCATTTCTCAGTAAAAAGAATGCGAAATATCACTAAAATATTAAATTAATTTTTGTTAACATCACAATATATATTATTAGAGTATTTCTAACCATGGGTATTCGGGCATTATAAAAAGTTAAGAGAACAGCTACGATATTTATAAAACTTTTGGTTTTTTTGAAGAAAGTAGTTATATGAATTTACAGTCATGCATTTGCGGCATAAGCATGAAAAGTCTACTAAATAGGTTGTAAAATAAAGTGCAGCAAGTAGTAAAACAACTTTGTAAAAAAAATTGCTATGATTGTATGGGTGCGACAATAAATGCATAAAGACAGTAGTTCAGTTCTAATAAAAAAATTAAACTATATTTCATCGGCTTCTGTATCCTATAATCGATCTTGATTGCACCAACAAATATATGTGATAGCATAAATTCATAATGAAATTTTAGCAATGAATTAAATCATCGATGCAGATAGTGAGGGAGGCAATAAGGAATTGTATTCGGTCTATAAAAACTAAGTTACCTTTTGTAATTTACAAATTGTTACATTTCTCACAATTTCCCAAATTTTCTGTGCTTTTGCAAAACTCTTTACCCATAAACGTTCGATGTAAATTATTATTGTGTTTCAACAGTTAAAAATCAGTCTTGTGTCATGAGCGCCGTTGTTTCAATGATGAATATTTTAAAAATATAACAAAATCTCTCTCTCCTTCTCTTATTCTCTCAAAAAGTATTTATATATATTTAAATATTCTTTATACCATTATTTTCAGCTTAATATTCCAAAACGTCTCATATAACATTTCCATCTCGGTCGAATCTCACACATACGGTTCTAGATTTTTGGAAGATATTTATTCGGGAGTACGACAAAAGTAAATAAAGGCAAGACTGAAATTTGAGAAAACTACTGGAAAAGAAAGCACAAAAAAATAGAATAAATAAATTACGACCTTCGCGTATACCATCGTGAAAGCCACCAGCGGCAGTGGTTCTAAAAATTATCAATGCTAAGTTCGTGCGCGGCGCCCGGACAGCGCGCGGCGGAAAAAGTCAAAGCCGAAAAGTTAGCTCGGTCGTAACTCTTGTCTGGCGGAGCTTTACGGCGTCGTACGGCGTTATGATCGGAGAACGGATTATCATAGACCCCCCACACCCCCTCCCTATTCAGGGAGCGGGCGGCGATCGTCCGACGGCCCTCCCACCTTCGGGACATCTTCCTCGGAAATTCCTAGGACGACTTGCCTCCCTTTCCCCTTCGCCCCCAACCCGGATATCTCTTATACCCTGGGATTCTAGATCCGATGCCACTGTGGCGAGGCAAAGACATGCAAAGTAGGACCGGATCCCCGGGCGACGTCGCGCCGAGTATATCTGCGAGCGCTCGCGTAGGGTGGCATAAAGCTTTCACCCGGGCGCCGTGTCACCTCGAAGCGATGTCTTTGTGCGCGAGGGAAGCCTCGAAGAAGACAAAAATTTAAACCGACTCTAGGTTTATGAGATTCAATTTTTTATTTTCATAGATTTATTGCGTAAACGTAAAGAAAACTTTACTTATTATAAGTTCGGTTAAATGTAGATGGCATTCGTCCAAAAGCCAATAAACGCATATATTTTTACGTATATATGTAATGGGAAATAGAGAAAAAGTTTCGATTTTGTACGTGAGATTGGAGAAACATTAAAATATGTTGGAACTGTTACTTAAAAGTTCAAAGGTTAAAAGTACGTTAAATATCTATTATTGCTTTGCACATGGCGTATACAAAGACGAGACATCTTTTCGTTATTTCTTAAATTATTAATTTGGTAATATAATTACACGTTGCGTCCTTATTTACATTTAATTGTTTATATATCTCACTTGTTGTTTCATTTTCAAGTAAATGCGAGTTTGTAAAATGAGTAAATCTTGCGGAACTATAGAAAAGAATATTACACGTAACGTACAAATTGAACACAATATTGTACTTGTATACTTACAATATTGTAATTACGATCATTAAAAAGATCAAGGAAATACTACTGTTATTCATACATCGGTGAGGGTAAAATTTTTTACTTCACTTCCCAAAATATAGATTGAATTCCGTATATATTGATGAAAAATCATAATTGTCTTTGTCTCCTATATTTTTTTATCCTTTAAATTGATTTCAAATCACGCTAATTACTTTATAGCTATAAGTTTTCATAAAACTATTTTCACAGGCAATACGAATTCGAGCAGAGTAATCCGTTGCCCCTCTATGCAAGTTCGAAGTTACTGCCCATCTCAAAGAACACTGTAATAAAGCGTACCAAAAGCGAGAAGTACACACGGCCGCTCTGTATACATTCCGCCTAGAGCAGGTTCGCCCGATGGCAGACGGAGAATCGGAACGGAGCATTCGTTTCGCATATACCTATACCCACGTGCATATATAGACGACATATAGATTGCGCAACATTGGCGGCCATCATTGAAACCGGTCGCGTGGAATTGATTTGAATGTTTTTCGAGCCCTGCGTCACGCGCCCCCGGCAAGAGCCCCCGAGGCCTGCGGTTCCTTATACACCCGCGTCGCAAGAAGAGCAGCGCCCTAACGGCCCTCCGCTTTGCATCTTGCTTCCGTACATATATGTCCAAGCCTCGCGCGCGCACGCGCGCGTGCCCGTATATGTGCAGAAGACGCTCGTAAATAAAAGGCGATATTGCGCCCGTATATAGAGTATGGCAACGGAGAAAAAGCCGGGGGCGGAGGCGGGAAGGGAATGGGAGGGGGATGTATATCTGCCATTTGTCTTTTACCGCGTCGATCCGCGGAAATCCTCTTTTATGGCTTCGAGCCCGCGAGGTTTCGGCCCTCTGTTGCTATGGAAATAAGTTCTCGATGCCCCTTGTACTACGGAGAAGAGGGACGCGGACATGAAGAATGACAGAGAGAGAGAGAGAGAGAGAGAGAGAAGATGATAATTCAGGCGGAATGAGTTATCGCGAACCTTTAAACTTCCCTGCGTATAAGACGACAATGTGTCATAAATAAAACGAGTAACTTCGCTTTTTACGAGCATTTTATTCTCTCTCTCTCTCTCTCTCTCTCTCTCTCTCTCTCTACCTTTTCCTCATCCTTCTTTCTTTCTTCTTGCTTTCTTTACTTCGGCCTCCTGCACCTAAACGTGTGGCTTCTTAACTAGATATGTCTCTTATTCATCTTCTAGTCTATAGAATTGATGTTTTCCAATCATTATTTCCCTACTCATCCCGTATTATCGATGAAGTTCTGACCTTGAGTCTTCCTTTATCATTCTGCTCCCTCGGTTGCTTACTGACAAGATTCGAATTGGCGCCGTTGTCGGTGCTAAATGAGTGAATTAGTTTTCTGCCTATTTCTCTTTATATTTATAGATATATTTTCGTTTTTATAACTTCAATTGTTGTGTTATGCAAATGCTCATATGATCTATTTCTTTCTAGTTTTCTTTTTTGTAAATAATCTTGTTCGGAATTTGTTTTATCTTTTTAAAAGTTTCACGATCTTTCGCATTCCTATAAACAAATGAAATCGATATCACCATTATTTCATTGAGGATTGATATAATTGAACGGAGTAAATATAAATATATTAAAATCTTTTTGTAGAATTAGTAAAATTTTAATTTAATCAATATGTTATAAAAAAAGTCTGGGGGTGGTAGACTTACTAAATGTAAACCCCTCACAATATGTAAAAGTTTATCAAATTAAATTTTCAGTATTTCAAACGACTCAAGTCTATACATGATCGTGTATTCAGTACATTACAAAAGAATATTGTATTGTCATTCCATATGAGAATCTGTACCAATTTTCAATTTTTTACGAAATGTAAAGTTGTCAAATTTTTCTTACGTACGTTCACTTCATTGCTTTAAAGACAAACATGAAAAGGACATTATCTATACAATTTATAGACAAATCTTTGTAAAATAATTATAAAAATCTTATGATTACAATTTTGGACAACTAAAAATACAAACATTAATTTACTGTCAAATGTTATTATCAATTAGATATATATAACTAAAATGATAAAAACTACATATATAAAAAATAACATTTTAACACCTATCTAAACGAATCTCTGATACAACACAGATACTTAAATTAATTTCATAATGACAATACGAAGTGAAATAAATGAAAATAGAAACCAATCTCGCGTGAGATTATTATATTATTGAATTAACGCCCATACATACTTTGAACCAATTCAAATTTAATGCGTAACCATCCTCACTGCTGCAAAATCTGTCCAACATGTAAAAAACAGGCTCATTCCTTATTATATCATGTTCATTTCTATTACACATTTCACCATTCTAAAACTCGTCCGAAAGGTAAATTTTGAACATCGGAGTATTCCGTCAAGCTGTCTTAAAGCTACCCGGTAGCTCGGCTCCAATTACACGCAACATTCCGTTTGCTGTTTTTTTAACACTTCGATAATTATACCACTTTACAATGTTAGGCATACTTTTTCGACTACAATTAGTAATTGTTTAAAGTAATCGAATAATCTTCCATTATTAAAACAGTATAAACATAGAGATTCGTCAAATATAAAACGAACAAAAGGCGAGAAATTTCGTCTAATAAAGGAGAGGGAGGATTCGCACAGCACTTGGCACATCAGTCGAGCGCGGATTCGTTGAATCTCGCAAAATGTAGTGCGCTTGTAACGTCATTTCCTTAGCACACATATATAGAACAGAGCGACGTATGCCGGGCGCACCCCGGCGTGCACATATACGCACTCGTCGTCCATCCGCATTCGGGCATTTTCCATGTCGTCGGTGCATATACGCCCGAACCCGAGCTACGCGGGCCGCGCCGTCATTACGAAATGCAAATCAGGCCTGAAAACGATCGATCAACCGGTCCCCGTGCCGAGCGTACGAGGCCATTTAAAGCGCCGCGCGCCGCTCCGTTAAAAAATATACGCGCGGGAAGGAAGGTCGGGGCTGAGGCACGCGCCTCGTTATTCGCCGATGAATTTTCCGCTGCCCGTATTTTAATAACAGCCTCGTTCCTCTGTCCGTCGTCTCTTTTTTTGCTAAGAGTACGTGACAAAGAGTCCGATGCTCTTTAGTTCATCTGTCAATGACCATCGAATTCCGAACTTCGCTTATGTTCATTATGAAAGTAAAAAGGAGGAAATTGTTACTTTGAAGAGAAGGCTGCAACCACCAAAGGAGATATTGACCACTAAGGGAGAATTCTATTTCCTGGAATTAACAAATGTACGCACATATTATAATTTTTTCTATTCAAAGGATCCTTATCTTCTTGATTTTCATCTACATACTGTATCTTATGGACCTTTTTATGTCAGCAAATTCAAATTTTCTATTAAACTCAAATTTTTATTTTTTAATTAATAAAACTATATTATGCTTAAAATAAATCTATATTGCACTACAGTTCAGACTCAACCACTATATTCTACTATGATAGGTTATTTCAAAGAAAAGAAAATGAGAAATATGAACGATGCTGACTCTGTACGTATATATATACATACGGATACAGGTACTTCCCGTTTGGTGCTCAACCTTATATTAACTTATAACTGACGTTTTGTAAAGCGATGGTCTTTCATTGCCATAATGTTCATAATACTTCTAATGAAATAGATAAAAGTTTCTCTGATGTAGTTACACCATTAAGGCGCGTAGCGAACAGTCATCCTTAAGGCTACATTTTGCATTTGACAAACAAACATTATTACACCATAAATACACTTCTTCATAAATTGACATTTCCAATAGAAATTAAAAATACTTCAGATCCGCAACAGCATTTGTCGATCATTATTCATACGAGAAAAAGTTTCTCTGTCCAAAATTAATTGGCTGTTTATGTCGATATTCGTATCCTCCTCGTTCGAAAACATCAAAGAGCCGTCGAGTTTTATTCGTCGCGCGAGCCCAAAACGCGCATCCTTTAATTCTCCTTTGTCGCGCACCGATTTCGTCTCCTCCGTCCCCGATGACTACGCGATTAACCCCGCGCGCCCGAACGGGAGTCGGTCCACGCGGCATTGCCCGTCTCTCATTACTTTTTTCGGTTTTCTCCTTTATACTTTATCGCTTTCTCATTTCCTCGGCGAACGGGCGCCCCATCCCGTCACGCGCGAGGGGTGCCTAAAGTGGGCGGCTTGGTGGTACGGACAGAGAGAGAGAGAGAGAGGGTAGGGGGGCGCGGGGATGGCGATCTACGATGGGAAGGGGAGTGCAGTCGGTCGGCCGTCGGCACGTGACCGGTGCGCGAGGGAGGTGCCATCTCGCTCTCTATCTCGCTCCAGCTCGCGCGGGGACAATAGCGCGAGGCTCGCACGGCCGAACGGGCGCGCTCTCGAGAGCAGAGCGGGAGGACGGATTGACGGACGAGGATCGAGCCGGGTGGCGCACGGGAGGCATTATGCACGCCCTGTGTATATATATGTATATATATGTATGTGCATATGCGTACTCCGACGTCGCAACGGCGCACGGTACGTCAGTGCCGGCAGGATAAGCAGTTTCATAACGGTATTCCGGCGATGCTCTCGCACGCGGGAGAAGAGCCCTGCCGACGAGGACGCGCGCGATATTGTTATCCGCGCGTGTACGCGTAGGAGCGACGATCCGTCGTTCCAATGGGCGCGAGAGACCGGGCATCGGGGTCTTTTATCTGCTCGCTACAGATAAGCACGCGTTATACGTTGGAACGACTTAACTTGGGGGCTATTACACGGTTTTTGTCGGCACGCCGTACATGGCACAAGGGGTTTTCGCCGGACGCCCATCTTGGCGCCGGGTTACGATTAATCCAGAGGGGGCGGTGGGCTATTTGATTTTTGTTTACTCGAACTTGTATATGCGGATAAGGCAAATTTCATACGACATTCATTGTAGTTTACCATGCTGTGCATTATATACTATATATAAGCTAATTGTTTCCGCATTATAAATTTATCGACTTAAAATGTGAATTAGTTATTACTTTTTTTTAAGTAAATTATTTCCTAATAATTTATAGAATTATAAGTTTTGGTTAAATGGCATTGATAAAATTACGCTAAATTAACAATAGAATCGAAGAATAATTTGTTGCTATATCACACTCCTATAAAATATGCACATAAACACTCCTTTTCTGATATGAAATCTATGATTGACTAAAATTCTCGTTTTATACTTACAACGCTATATTACATATATATTTTATTAAATATTATGATTTGTCCTAATTTACATGAAGCTCCCTAAAACTTGCGGACGCGACAGCGAAATAGAATTCAATACTATTATTCTTGAGCTTTTATCACTGTTTTATTATACCATTATACGGTCGAAAAACAGTCGAAAAAATAGGAAAAATCGTGCATATAAAATTACTCTATTCGTAAGAAAAAAATGTAATGTATAAGGAAGAATATTTTAGTTTTAACTATTATTTTATAAACATTGGTGATTACCAGCTAAAGTAAAGAAATATTTTCTGAAATATAAAATATTTAAAGTTTTATTATGCATTTCTTTAAATGTGTTCACATCTACGAAACTTAATGACAATAAATATTTATGAAAACTTATTTTAATTGCTTTTCAGAATTAATAAATTCCTATTAGAATTCTTTAAAAGTTATATAAAAACTTTATTCTTTAACTCCCCCTTGTCTGACATTGGTTGTTGATAAACTACTTTTTAGATTGCTATAAGACCTTATCAACAAATTCCAATAAACTACAGCGCAAATCTAAGCCCCCAAGATCGAAGACGCATAAATGAGATCTCACGCGCGTACGATGCTTAAACACGCGCACGCACATAAACACACATTGACAACGCAGTGCTCCAGCGCACGATCGCCGTGTATGATTCGATTCGCCATCGAAATTCTACTGCCGGCCGAGCGTGTAGCTTTAGGGCGAGAGTTATGATTTCGCGTATAATATAGACGCAATAATAAGCGGAGCAGGTCCTACTGTCGACGGTCGATCGGCCGCGCACGGCACGGACGCGGCACGTGCGCGGTACGGCGGGGCCGACTCTTGCGCCAATTATAATGCGCGATTTGATACGGCGAGGCGGCCCGACGGCGGCGTTCTCGCCCGTTGCCGTCGCCGCGTATATAATCGCCCGCGACGCCGATTCCGAGCGTACGTCTCAATAACGTTGGACGTCGCACCCTCGCGCGCAGCTCACTCTCTTCTCTTTATACGCTTACCCGTTAAAGCGATCCGCCACGAGTGTGGAACAATGAACGGCACGCTTCTCTATTCCGTCGGTGTTATAACCACCCTCGGTATACATATATGTACATACGTGTGACTTCTTAATTTTTATTGACGGCCGTGAGGTCGGATCAATTTTTACAACAATGGGGCGTAGAAGGAGTCATAATCGCTGTTCGTTCAACGGTTTCAGAAGTTCTTCCAACCACTTGCGTGACCTGCAGCTCGTTGAAAAAGCTAGATTTCGCTTGACAAAAGGATTATTTCTGAAGAAAGATCTATGTCAATAATATAGAGAATAATTAAACGTATACTTGTACCTCAATAGCATAAGAAATTTTTTCTTTTCTTTCGTGTGTGCGTGCATGTATGCGTGCATGTGTGTGTGTGGCTGTGTGTGTGGCTGTGTGTGTGGCTGTGTGTATAATTGAATTTAAAACATTTAATTTATAAAATTCATCGAATTGTTTAAAAGTTACACTTCATTCCAGCATTAATTTATTCAGCACTTCATTTCAGCTACAAAATAGTAACAGTATGAATTATAACTATTGCTTTATATAAACCGATAATAAATAAATATAAATTATAACTATTGTATTATATTGTACCGGGTATCCTAAAAGTAATTCGACAGAAACGATAACTGTATAGATTGTGTAAATGCAAATGCAATAATAAAATTAACTTGACGTAACTTGTTGTTAGTTTTGGAGTTATTAGCCAATGTTTAATAACCAATCAAGAACGCAGGATTGGGATTTTTGCTCGAGAGGGTAGGACCAGAAAATACAGGCAGAGACTCCCGCGGACTCTGAAAGAAATGGGAAGAAACGAGCATCGATTATATATTTTTCGATAGCGATGAAACTTATGGTGTGGTCATCGGTTCGCCCTCTATACTTAAAAGTGTGGATATAGCATTGGAGTGAGTGAGTGAGTGAGATAGGAACAGAGAGAAAAAGGAGAGAAGAATGACTGAAGTAAATCGATACTGAGACGTAGTAAAAATCGATGTTGATCGGGGGTAGGCAGGAGGGAGTGTATGAAAAATCGAGAGCCGGGTGTTCGAGAACGCGGGGCGCATGTGCACGATGTTTTATTATGTGGAACGGACGGGCTCGAACGTATATCCGAGCAGAGGGAGCTTCTAGCGTAGAGAGAGAGAGTGAGAGCGCGCTCGTCTAGGGGAGATAGATCTCTCTCTCTCATCTCTCTAGTCTTCTCTCTCTCTCTCTCTCCTCTCCTCTCTCTCTCTCTCTCTCTCTTCTCTCTCTCTCTCTCTCTCTCTCTCTCTCTCTCTCACACACACTTTTTCAAAATCATCAGTTTTCTCGCTATCGAAAAAAAAAATTGGTGCTCGTTTTCGCCTATTTCTTTCAGAATCCGTGAGAGTCTCCACCTACATTTTCTAGTTTCAACCTATCGATAGAAAATTCAAATCCTGCATTCTTGATTGGCTGTTGAATCATTTATGCATTCGTTAATAACTTAAAAACTAACAATAAATGACATAATTTTCTTATTATTATTGGATTTCCATTTCTAGAATCTATACAGACACGATAATCTAATTAATTCTGGAACACCCGGTATATATAGGTATCTATCTATCTATCTATCTATATATAGATATACACATATAAGAGGCATTGTTGTATTTACAATAATGAAAAGAAATTGAAACGCCAAACAACGTCAGAATTTAAAAAATGTGTTAAATATTTTAAATTACACACAAGTCTCTCTGCGCGTACATAGATTTATAAAAAAATAACTACGAGCTTTCTCTTTCTCATAGTTACATCACCGCTTTGATTAGGGCACATTTGCGGAAGGAGACGAAACGTTTTCGCGGTGCGGTGGTGGCGGCGCGGCCCGACGTGCCGAGAGGGGCGGAAAAATGAGAGAATGAAACGGTGAAACTAGCCGTGAAAAAGCCAGGGCCGTCGGTCGGCTGCATTATACAATGCGTGCGAGAGACACATTTCCCGATGAGCGGGACGCGCGCGCTCTCGATTTGCGTAATTAATTCGTATTTGCTTTTGACGCTTCGCTCCTCAGTCCGAGAACGCAAATGGTTACATTTAATTATTGCCATTGCTATATGGCTGTTACTGTTATCATTATTATTATCCTTGTGATTATTGTTAGCATATGCGACAACAATCACGGGCTGTCACGTTGGTATGGTGATATTTAAACGCTGGAATTGAATTTCTTTGTAATTGGCAAAACTAAAGGCATTAGCCCTCTCTAATTAAATTTTAATTATGTAATATTACTGGTTTTGTATATAAATTTATTATAGAATTATGGAGTGTGATTTTCAAGAAGTTATATTTTCTTAAAAATTATAAATACATAAATAAAATTTTATTTCACATTCTAAATTATCTACAGCTGTTTTTCCTGATAAGTAACATTTATTAAGTATATTAGCAATAGTATTGGGGCACAATGCAAAGTTTATATATATATATATATATTCTTATCTATAATGAATGTTAGTTATCAGGAAAAACAGCTGTAGATAATTTAGAATGTGAAACAAAATCTTATTTATGTATTTATAATTATTAAGAAAATATAACCTCTTGAAAATCACAATCTTTATGAATACTATAAAATTTATTTCTGAAATGCAATTGTAAGTAAAATAGCTGTATTTCACGAAAATCATACTCCATAATTCTATAAAATATCTTAACATATGTCTGCTTCGTAAATATTGAAAAGGGGGCGGACGAAAAATTAAATTACCAATCAATACATTTCATAAGCTCACTGATTAAGTGGCGAGAACAAAACTCCAGATGGCACGAAGGGATTATGCGGCGCATTTACATACTCTCGAATTACATATTCGTAATATGAATTGCCATATATATATATATATATATATATATATATATATATATATATATATAAATATATCTTGCTGCGAGAAAAATACTATTCCGCACCGATTGCTCCAAAAGTCCGCCGTAGGGGTCGCTTCCTTTCGAGCGAGTCGTCGTCCCGAGGAAGATAACGCTCTTATTATTTTTGCCACAGTTAGCGCTGCTCGAATCCCCGTGACGAGTCGGACAAAACGAACGAAGCCAGTTTCTTTTGCTCTCTCTCTCTCTCTCTCTCCCCCTGCGTAATCTGGACTGATGGCGAATTTGACGCGCGAAGCGTTAACTGGCGAGCAATTTATAAAAATAACGATGAAACCAGTGTTGCGCAAAGAGCCAGTCCTGGTATACGTGCGCGCGGAGTCGCGTCACTGGCCAGCAGCGTCAGCAGGAGCAGCAACAGCGACGGTGGCATCGCGAGCGTTTGTCAAAAGCTGCGCGCGCACGCGGACGGGATGACACACAGGTTTACCGGCGCGCTGCCGGATTTTTCCCGGGCGAAAAAAAAAGAAACCCGAGGCAGGAGGATCGGCGTGACGTCGCGAGTTTCGGTGTGCGCGGTGCGGTGGACCGACGGGGTGGCCGGGGTAGTCGTCTCGTATGCGCGTCGGCCCGACTCCCTCTCCCTCCTCCTGCGCGCGTCCCGCCCGCACGCGTTTTTGGGTCGCTCGCGCGTTTTGCACGTTCGAAAAAATATGCGCATCGGCACGTGATGTAATTGAGCCGCGCTCGCTCCCGCGCGTGCCACCGTGTCGTGTACCATCGTATACTCGTCCGCGGCGCGCTCCCCGTGCGCCTTTTTTCTTCTCTCCCCGCCGACGCGCCAGAGCCGCGAGTTCGCCGGAGCGCCGAACTCTCTCTCTCTCTCTCTCTCTCTCTCTCTCTCTCTCTCTACGAGCGCACAATAAATGCTGGACCGGAGCATCGGATTAATTAAAAGGGCAGCCCAGCCCGTCGCAGCCCCTAAGCGCGTCGGCTATTATGCGTACTTGAATCGCCGATCTGAAAGCTCGAGGCGGACCTGGGATTTTTTTCGCATCTATATATACATATATATATATATATATATATATATATATATATATGTATGTATGTATACAGAAAGGCAGATATATAATACCAGCGATATGAGCTGCGAAGAGTGGGCGAGGCCGAGTCTTTTTTTATAACCGAGCGATTCGGATCTGACTGGGATGGGTGCGAGGTTCGGCCTGGGCTTTGATTTCGGCACATGGAGTGAATCGACGGCAACGAGCTATCGCGACAGGATCTTGATGATATGAATTTTTTTGGCATAGACGATGGTGATGGTGTGGGGATGGCAGCGCGGGCGGCAGAGGATCATCTAGCAAAAATAAAACGACTATGCGCGAGTGTGTCTGTGCACGTGGGAGATTGATGGCAGGATCCAGTAATGTAAAATTATTTTTTTCTGTGCTCTACCAGAAATTACAGAATAGTTTCGATATTTTAAGTAAATATCCTCTTTTATTTTAACATTATTTAATAATTAAATTGAAGTACTCGAAAATATTTGAAAAATTCAGTCTTACACAATTCTGTCTGGATTATTATTTCAAATACGAGGACAAATTTTTTATCATTAAGTATGGTAACTATTAATGAGTCTAAAATAAATTAATAAGTTATTTTTATATAATAAATGGAATTGCCTGGCAAATTTAATGTTATAATCTGTTGAAAGAATCCCGGAGTTCAAAAGGTATAAATTAAAAAAAAAAAATTATTTATCACAATCTAATAGATTTCTGCTGTGATGTTGTAGATAGACAATAAATTAGTGTTTCTCCTACTATTATTACTACTACTACTACTGGTGGAACTATGGAATTGAAATTTCATTAATGCAACTTTTCAAGAATTCTCTTTAGAAGTAAAATGGAGATATTCAAAATAAACAAAAATATGTCAACTTTATCTCGCTTGAATCATTTAATTTTTATTATTACAATTCCTTTGCACAGGATTTAAATATAATAAAATGTTTCAAGGATATGATAAGCAGAACTATAGGAATTATAAAGTATTTTGCCTAGTAGAATTATATTTTTATGGTTAGGGCACAATTTATGGAAAGTTGCAGCATAGCAGATCTAGAAATTAAAAAGAAAAAGATACAGAATAAGAAGAGAGAGAGAGATGGAGAAAAAGGCATGGAAAGTGAATGAATAGTCAGTGTAGGCACCGGGCGAAATGTTGTATACATATATAGAAACCGTGGCGGGCGCGCGGGCGAGCCAACGGCAGTGGGAGCGGCTGTCGCTATAATCTGTTTATAAAACAATTTGCCAAGCAAGTGATGCGTGAGATACAATATATCTGCAAACATTGTTAGCATCGGCTCGATGAGGATTTGCGCGGCTCCCGCCGAGGAGGAAAGGGAAGAGCGGCATCGCCCGCTCCGTAGAGACAGCCCAAGTGGTCCACGAGGGGGTAGATGTATATAACAGATAAAGACCGAAAGAGAAACAGAGAGAGAGAGAGAGAGAATGGCAAAAGTCACTTTATGGCTTTAGGCGAGTCTGTGATTCATTGTGATTTAATAAAACGTTCCAGGACGTATAACGAGTCGGAGACCGTGTGGAGAGACCCGATGACGTTCGGCCTCCGTGCGGCGAAATCATTTTGCACTCCCGTGG
The DNA here is from genome assembly GCA_018907035.1 of Sycobia sp. Sy_11. Lineage (NCBI taxonomy): Eukaryota > Metazoa > Arthropoda > Insecta > Hymenoptera > Epichrysomallidae > Sycobia > Sycobia sp. Sy_11. The sequence continues at coordinate 1,762,215 of JACCIC010000071.1, read as the reverse complement.
ACAGAGATGTGAAAAGGGCCGAAGGGCAGCGCTAACGCGTTTACGGACGGCAGTTGGCTCTATGTTTTTTTCTCTCTAAACATCGTTAAATTTGTCCTGCGGCTGCCCGGAGAGCATTGGCTTCTCTGCGTTTTATGTTTTGTTAATTTCCTCGGGACACCGCATTCGTCCTCTTTGTGTATATAAGTTGACCAAAATCCGGTTTGCCCAAAGCGCCTTTTCTTCATCGGAGGTATTGGCAAGCCGCACATACGTATGAAAAATAGCCACATATGTGCTTTTAAAGAATTTTTGAGTGCGCGACATTGAATGCCCTATAATGGGCTTGTTCTTTTATGTATTGATGTCAAATTTGGAAGCTAGCATAGTACTGCCAACGATACATATATCGTATATAAAGTATTGCGTTTAATTTATTTAAACTTAATATATAGAAAGTTATACTGAATAACAATTTTATCAAATTTATAGTTTGTCTATATAAAATCCTAAAATTAATTGTGACATGGCTGAATGCAGTATGTCATTATTTTAAAAATCTCAGAAGTTAGAAAAATTCTAGTAGTCTGGCTTCCGTGCGAAAGCACGGCCATTGACCTGTGAAAGCAACCGAGACAAAACATGATTAATTTTCTATTAATTGTACGAGGTAAATTGTTCAAATTTTTTTAATTTATTTTACCAAAAACCAATATGAGATCTCCAATTAAATAGTAATTTTTAATAGTAATTCCATGTTACAATATATGGATTAAATAAGCCCTGTGGTTTTTAGAAGAACAGTATGCCAATTAATTCTGCCCGAGATTAATTCTGTTGAAAAAGATCAGTGAACTTCGAAGTTTCCACATGTTTTATTATTTATATTAATCGTTTAAACTAAAATTAATATATATGTTACAATTAAAACGCAGAATAAATAAGTCAATTGGATTGATAATTTGAATTTTTATGTTCTGATTTGACTTATTATTAAATATATAGTAAAAAATTTCTTAAAAAATATCTATTCAAACAGTGGACTTGAATATTTTATTTAGTTAAAGAATACTTGTGTTGAATTTCAATTATTTTTATCACTAAAAATTACCAATATTATCTTATTGAATAAATGTAACAATAATATTTATATACAAAAGATACTTACATATATATAATGTTATTTTTCATTAAAAAATGAGATAAAATTAAGTGCGCATTGAAATAACAGCGTTTTAATAACGCGCTCTAATGGAGGTTTCCGTAGTTACCACCTCGATATATGTACACGGTCTTTCCGAAATAAATGATCCACGTATGACGATGGGATCGAGAAGGAAAACTTGTGTGAAAATATCAAATCCATTTTTGGCTATTGCAAATAGTTTTTGCGCTACGTGCCAGCGTCCATCAGGGGATCAGGACGCACGGATCTCGGCCAGCACTCGTGGGCCTGGAAAAGAAGAAACTAGGCGGAACTGTTGACGAACAAAAAAAACACAAGATGGTGGAATTTGTCGAAGTGATGGCCTAACTAATACACAGACCAATATCGCGGTTATAAAAACCGAGTTTTCTTGACGCAAACTCGCATCTCTATCCCTTCGCTTAAAACAAAGCAGAAAAACAAAATGCTGGGATACGTTGATGAGGGCCTAACTAATATGCAGGCTAATGCCGCGGGGATAAAAACTGACCTTTTTTGACATAACTTAAGACTATCGCTTAGTATGTCTCTCTATCCAATCTTTGCGTACAAAAGGGGGAGGGCTGATATATGTTCTATAATACTGGATATCCATAACATTGGATAGGGAGACGTTCTAAGCTAAAGTCTTGAGAAGTGGTATAAAAATAGTTGAATTTCATATCCGCGTTATTGGCCCATTTTGTGTTTTTTTCTTCGTCAATAATTCCGCCTAGTTTCTCCTTTGCCAAGCCTACGACTGCTGGCCGAGATCCATGCATCCTGATCCCCTGATGGACGCTAGTACGTAGTACAAAAATTATTCGCAATAGTCCAAAAATGATTCGAATTTACACAAAACTTTTTCTTCTCGATCCCACCGTTATACGTTGATCACTTCTTTCGGAAAAACCGTATATATATATATATATATATATATATATATATATATATATATATATATAAACGCATTATATAATGATTTCGATAAATAATAATCGATATTCATAAGCCTATGACTTAAGCGTATACATTATTCCATTGTGAAATAATAAACACTAAATATTGGGTTAGATTGCGGAATGCTATAAAATCATTTATTTAAAAAGATCTGCTAGAAAAAAATCAATTTCTACATGATGTTTATATTTTACAGTAACAAAGTATACGGCTACAACATCAAAAGTGAAATTAATTGCATGACAGCTAGTTTGATTATCTACTTCGCAAGTTGAAAAATATGATATTACGAACTTTTTTCGACAATTACTTACGTTTTAACGTTGAGAAAAAATGTTCCAGATAATGTAAATAACATAAATTGCGTTTAAATGACAAAATAACAAAACGTTCTGAAGACGAAAATGGTTAAATATGTCAAAAAGCCTGCTAATACTCAAACTACGGATATCAACCGTAGTGCAAGAACATGTCTTGATTGATTGACTTATTGAGCTAAATAACAGTACCAATCAGTTTGAAATGTTGAATAGGGTTTCCTATTACCAAATAGACGCTCACTAAGAAAGAATTTAAAAATTTTTTAATCCTAAATATGATTGGAATATTTGTAACTCAATAATAATTCAAAATTGCATTATTAAGTAAAACAGATATTTCATTTTGGTCAGATAAGACAAAATCATCATAAAGAAATTCTGATGCCGATGATACAAGAGTAAACATCCATGCCATTACTATGATTAATAACTTATAAACAGAGTCTAATTTAATTGACTATTTCATCATAACTCCATATGTTATCGCCCCAGTAAGGCACTGAAAGCCACTCTATAAACATTTGCGGGCGTACGTCACCAACAGTAATGGGAATATCTGGTTTCTAGCTCTGTATAATCAGTATTGGTATGTTTTCATTGATTATTAGTTGGTGTATATCGAAAGTTATAGTATATATTAATTCGAGAAACACGGGATACATATGATTTTATACATTTTTAAACACTTTCTTGTTGGACGAAGAATTGCCAAAACTCTAAACATAACAATAAGCATATTTAATCCTTCTTTTCTATAAGAGGGGCGGGGTCAGGTATAAAATCTAGAAATTATTATTCAACTATTTTTATATGCAACGAAACTTTTTATTACTTCATATCAGCTACTTCATTTTAAAACCACCTCTGAAAAATAATAAAGTGATAGCATTCCAAGGAAACCATTATTGTTAATCTTGAATTAAACCTTAAAATCAGTTTTGAAGGTTATTCAGAAATATACTAAACATTTTACAAAGGAATCATTATTACGAAGCCTAAATGTAGAAAGAAAAAAACTTTTAAGTTTAATATATACAAATTAGATTATTTTTTTATTTTTTTTATTAAGACTATGTTTTTTATTAGTGGTCCTCTCGTTGCTGCCTACCCTCACATGGAAATTGAATTGAAATTTTATACATGGATGAAAAAAATTACAAATAATGTGAGCACTTTATGCATTATACGCAATCGAAAAACTCAGTTACTATTAACATAAATAGGGGTTACTATAAATGAATACGCAGCCATGTATCTTTATTTGGGACATATATCTAATTTTTTAACTTTCCAAAAAGTAGATGAATAAAATAGCAAAACTGAATATTGGATATTCTTCAAAATGTATTTGACGTAAATAATGCGCCATCTGTCCCTATGATTTTACTGTTTTATTACATACACGCAAATAACACAATGACGTATAATTTTTCTAATGTCATTTTTTCCAACAAGTTAAAATTTAGGAATTAAATACGTAGCGCTCGTAATTTTTTACCTTCAAAATGAAATTTTCAAACAATAATCTGTAATATTTAATAGGTTGATTGTAAAAAATTAGAATGTTTTTAATAATACGCAATTTTTTATTTAAGAAGTCGTTCTGCGGCACGAAGTATTCGTCTAAATGTAGATTAAATACACGAATTCGACTACTCTGTACAGTACTTTTGGTCGATATTGATAATCCGTCATTCTATCTCATTCTATATTCGTCATTTCATCGAATTCGTTTATCCTGATAAATATTTGATCGTTGGATATGCAAACAATAAACTAACCTATTTCATATAGTCTAATCAGAGGAAAGCGTCATTTTCTTGAAACATTTATCATTTGTCTGAATTTGAATAGACATGCAATTTTTTCATTCAAGGCACTCTGACATGTTAATTTCTATGTTAACTCGACAAAAATTTTCAGAAAGCAAAAGACAAAATTTTTCAAACTTTTATTTTATTTTGAAGAAAGTCATATGGTTGATCCCAAAATAAAGAAGCCACGGGGTATCTTTATATCTTCGTATCTTCGTTATTGCTTTAAAAGTTATTTATATATCTGGAAATTTTTTAAATAGGAAAATACAATAATCTAATTAGATTAAATCGTCTTTCTAAACAAATTTAAAGCTCTTGTATTTATCACTCAACAAACTTTTGTTTTAAAATTTGAGCCGCGCATAAGTCAAGGAGTAGTAATTTATTTGGAGGTACTACGCAGAACTTTGCCGAATGCATTTCTACTAATGTACGACTGCAATGACCAGTATAACGAACATCTAATTTTTTAAAGATACCTCCTTTAATAAAAGAATAAAATACCTGGAATTAATTTTATCAAGAATGGCGCGTATGGATAATATAAATAAATAAATAAGATTAACAACTCCTGTATAGCCGAAGAAGTATAAGGTATTAGTATAGAAAAGTGATTAATACTAGCGCCGTTCGCCGAGCGTTCCGCCGTTCTCCCGACATCTACACGCTCACAAAGTGATTTACGCGAGCCGTTCCGGCGGCATAATAAAACCATTCTTGAGAATCCCGCGTTTACGTCGCCGGAAGCCCGGAAAATGCGGGCGAATCCCGCGACTCCTTGGCTCATTGGCTCCTTAATAGCGGTTACCCGCTGACAAGGGAGCGCGGCGCATCCTTATTGCCGCGCAAGGGACTCCCAAGCGTGCGCGCGCTGGAGCTTAATGGCCTATGACGCGCTCTCCGTCTCTTTTGCTCTCCGCTCGTGAGAGGCTAACCTGACCTAGAAAGGGGGCGGCGGCGCGGGAGGGAATGGGGTGGTTGAAAAATAAAAGCTGCCAGGATTCGGTTGTTCGTTAGCGATATAAGTGCGGCGGGGCCGCGCCACGTTCGTCGGCGGAAGCGCCAATGTTCCGTTGCGCGCCCGCCAGACGTCTCCGGTCGCGTGGCTCCGAGCATAAACGCCCTTAAACGCGGAATAAAACTCCCGGGGTTACATGTGTGCATGTATTCCCGTCAAAGACAGAGAAGAGAGAGAGAGAGAGAGAGAGAGAGAGAGAGAGAGAGAGAGGGAGATGGAGAGAGACGCGATTTGGCACGGGTTCTGTAAGTGTTCTGGGTCCCGTGCTAAGATGAAGTAAGTATTCATATACCTAGTAAAATAGGATGGGTGAATCTTAGTCCAGAGAATAAAGTGTTTTCGAGTCAGTGTATATTTTACGATTTTTGCTTTCAGTTTGAATTTTAAAATGGAAAAATCTCTATTTTGCATCCATTTTAAAGATTTAAAGTAAAAAAAACTTGCATCGCTATAGCAGAAAAAAAACAGGTAAATTACCACCAAGAATTTCCTCCGAGGAAATATCGGAGGGCTCCGACATCTGCGAAATATCGAGCTGCCGAGTTTAAGGCGTATAAAATCTCATTCGTGACCTACGACGTCCCACATGATTACCTATCCAATCTCGAATATAATTTTCTTGTTAGCTATAAAATCCAATCAGAACGCGAGCCCGAGCGGTGGGCGCACTGGGGCGTAGCCCGGCCTACCCCCCGAATCCCTTTTTAGGGTGCTCCAGAATTTGCGAGAGAGGACGGAGAGGGAGAGAGGGAGAAAGAGAGAAAGCGAGAGAGAGAGAGAGAGAGAGGGAGAGAGAGAGAGATGAAAAAGAAATGAAAGAGAAGAGCCATTAAATATATAGAGGCAAAATATTTGAATCGCGCAGAATCTGAATAACGCGCATCTCGGGGAATGGAGAAATAAATCCATTTCTCCGATGAAATCATAAAATTCCTTGCTTGCTTAAATAAATCATTTTTATGAATTTTCCGAATGAATTTAGTAAATAGGGTTTTTCTAATAGCTTACATCTACTTTTTATTTATAATTGAATAGACCAGTATCATGAATAGATTTTAAGGTAATCAACTAAAAAATTTAAATTAAAATATAATACACTTTTTCCTCGTTCTCGAAAGTATTCATATGGCTATGTGGCACCGTGAATACATTGAAAAAAATGCATGTATACTGAAATGACCTATCTACAGTAATACCTTTAACTTGCAGAAAAAAAATATTTTTGCAGAATTTGATGTAACACAGAAATTCTTTGAAAATATTTTAATTAAAAAAACTTTTATCTATATAAGACATTTATTTTATCTTAACTAGAGAGATCACATGCTAAAAAGATATCACACAATATTATTTTAGAAATTAAGCCTGGTATAGATAATATTCTTATAACCTATCAACACTATAATTTCAGAATAAGTTTCTGATTAATCCAACATACTAAAAAAAAGCATCATTTATTAACATTGAACCTTATTACATAAAATTGGGATTATTTATATGAGACAAGTAAATAGGTTATAAATTAAATTTTAAATGACTAAAGAATCGAATAATTTAAGTAGATTGTTTAATAATTGCTGGATGGCTTAAAGTCAGGAGTTACAAGATTAATTGATGGATTGTGATAATTATTTGGACAAACAGGTATTTTAAAAAAGAGAATTTATGAGCATAAATTTTTACGTATTATTAATGAAAGTTTTTACATTCTTTTGATTTCGGGAGTCTTGAAAGTATTCATTTAAGAATCGATAGTGAAGTTTCTTTCTTTTATCATTCCTTATTAAATTGATACAATTTGAGAGGGGGAATTTATATTTAATTTACGAAATTTGGTGGTGGGGATATGCCCTGATGAGGAGCCGTAGCGAGCTCGAAACGTACAATATAGGTTGTTGGGGACAGTCATTTATGTTCAGCTAATATTTTATTTTCAGATTAGTCCGGGGGTGAATGTAAACAAGGACAGTTGACTGTCAATCATTTTAATTTAATTTTTAATTTAATTTTTATTTTTAATTTTTATTTTTTATTTTTATTATTTTTTATTTTTATTTTATTTTATTTTTGGTTGAAATTGATTGGACTGTAAGACCAATAAAAAAATATTTATTAATTTGTATATGGGCAGTCGACAGAAGTACAATTCAATTGTTTTAAATGACTAAAGAATCGAATCTGATGGATCTTATGATAAAATTTTTGTATTCATTTTTTAGATTATTAATGACTATTTCAGTAAATCATTTATGATAGAAGTTTTTTCTTGATAGACGTATATGCTTGTATATAAATATATTAAATTTATGTTCTCACCCATTCCAAGCCGAAACATGGTTACGTATTTGGCTGTAGAGGGAAAGAAGGAAAAAGGAGACAAGAAAAATCGTGAACTGGTTATTTATTTTATAACAAGGGAAGTAAGGCTCAATTTCTTGTATTGTTAACTTTTGTCAGATTACGAACTCAAGTAAAAGCCGAAAAATTTAGTCTAGAACTATAAGCATTTATAGTTTATGTATATATGAAATACCAAAACCATTTCTCTAAAATCAAATCTAATATTAAATTAATGCTATAAAATTCATATTACATATACTTATATGAGTTACTTATATTTCCTATAGTATATAGAAGATTATGATAAATAATATTTCTTACGTATTATTTTTACATAAATATTGAACCTTTAACTCAAGTGTTCCTTGTCCGTAAAGGAAAAAAGTAATTTATGCTTACGTGTTAACTTTAAGAACACTTTTTATAGAATTATTATATACTGCATTGAAATTTCATTGAATATCTTTTGAAATCATTGAAATAAATGGAAAAAAGTCGTATAAAATAAACCTTAAAATGATTTTATATAATTTTAAACTCAATCTCTTCAAATTTTGACTTGGTTTTAGCACTGAATTTTCAAAGCCTTTTAGTTGATAGTCTGTCATCAGCATTATTTGTTAGTATAATAAAATATAATTTTAATTATTTAAAGTATGAATATATAGATATGTATAATAGACAGCTAAAAACGTAAATTTACATTTTTCTTCTTGCATAGAGCACAAACATATCGAGTATATTATACGATTAATTTTGACGAACATAAAATTCATAGTAAATTTTTTTTAAACAGAAAATTTACCTTCTCTTACCCAGCCTCAAAAAACATTTTTAACTAGTTGCGAGATAGATACCCCATCCTTGTATATAATGAAATCAAAATCCCCAAATCTCCCCAACCGCGCGCGCACATCATTCCGCAATATTAAACATGCAATATTCAAATTCTGGCGAGCGTCGATTCTCCGCGACGTTGTTGGGGCACCGGAGAAGGAGGGGGCGCCGACGCAATAAAAAGAAGAAAAAATGGCCGAGAATTGGACCGCGCGTCGGTTAAATACCCAAAGGACCAGGGATGATGGGAGGGAGGGGGCGAGCCCGAGTCCGTTGGGCCATACGAGCTGGGAGGAAAATATTTGCTACCAATGATGACACCGCCGGCGAGGAATCGAGTTAACCGGCTCCCGCCCTCCCGCCCTTGCTCTGCCGCTCGCTCTCGCCTATGTATACCTCGGTCGCTCACGGGCATAATGCGATTCGTCTCCGCGCCCGTCCCCATATATATATATATATATATATATATATATATATGCACATATATATCTATCTGGCCGATTCCGGCGAACCCCTAAACCATTGGGCGACTCTCCTCTTTTGTTTCGTAGCCGCCGGGGCCTCTGGGCGCGCGAGCAGGCGGCTCCAATTATGCCGAAATATAAAAGACCTCTGTCTGTCAGTCTCTCTCTCTCTCTCTCTCTCTCTCTCTCTCTCTTCGTCAGGTTTCGTGGGCTGCGTTTTCACTCTCCAGTTATTTCACCCTCCAAGAGTCGAACCCTTCGCGGAGATCCGTAAGCCTCCGACTTCTCTATCTCTTTCTCCTCTTTCTCTCTCTCTCTCTCTCTCTCTCTCTCTCTCTCTCTCTCTCTCTCTCTCTCTTAGTCTCTATCTCTCTTGATCACTCCACCCCTTTTCCAGGGGGACCACGAGGGGAGGATACGGCTCCGTCTTTCTTTGGCGCGGCCGTCCGTTCGTGCTCGGCCTCCCCAATGATGCGCGCGATTCGCGCCCTGAGCCATAGGCGGGGCTTTCGACTGGAAAATGAGGTTGATTGTGTGATATTTCTTTAGTATTTTTTACCCCCTTTTTGTCGACGAGAGTTGCTCGGTTTGGCGCAAACTCTTTTGCAAAAGGGCTTATATGCTTTTACTATATAAGACGTTTATAGCCAAGGAAAATTAATCCAATAAAATATCGGGTGTTTTATTTTGCGATATATGATTGGCTCAATAGACCTTTTTCGTTTATTACAGTGAATATTGCACGTTATTCTTATAATCTGTTTAAATAAGAAAACTACTATTTATATTCCATAATGAAGGCTTATTTTAATACTTTCGAAAAACTGAAAATGTAGTAAAACCGTATACTTTACAGATAGATATATATATATATATACAGACACTATGTTAGTAAAGGACAATCTGACTGGCTCAAAATTTAAATTTCTCTTTATATTCGTATAATAGATTATTGTAAATATTAGATTATGTATAAAGACCGATAGAAATATTTATTAATTTAGATTAATGAAATGACTTCTTTTTAATATATAATATCAATATTATATCTTTTAAATCCTATTCTTTTAAACGATCAGAAGAAAATGGTACTCGAAAAATAAAAATCATGCAGCACAAAATAAAGGGCATATAATAGCTGCTATTGCTTGGGTACGGAAATTGGCAGACGGTTATTAAAAGAAAAATAATAATCTAAAGGAACGTAGGACGAAGGAAAGCGATGCAAATCGACCTTATAGAGGAAGTCCTAATAAACTAGGGTCAGGAAATAAGTAGGAAACCAATTATAAAACTGAATAAATGAAAACTAGATCTGTTGTGCTAGTTTTCTGAACTTGTTATTTATTAATTTTTAACAAAAGTAATTTAGTAACTTATATGTATAGATCGATATTTTTTATTATCGACTGTTTTTTTATTGACTTGGTGCTTTCTGAATCATATGCTATAAAGAATACTAATAAATAATAACGCATTTAGTGAAAACTTTCAGTTAAATAATTCTTTAAATCATTTCTGTAGCTGAGGCATCAAAAAAACTTTCTTTAATAAATAATTTTCATAATGTTTAATATAGTGAAACATTATTTTCTACTAAACATGACGACTACATTTAATTGATAATACACGGAAAGAGATGATGAAGGAAAACCCATCGCTACAGTTAATTTTTGACTGAACAATGCGAAAATCACACATTGCGTATGGGCATTCCTGTCATACCTTCTCTTTCCTCTCCCTTCCTCTCCTTCCTGTTCTCTACGCTCGCTAAATAATTCGAAATCGGAAGCACTCGGCAGAATCGACAGTACGCGGTCGGCTCGGCACGATATAGACGTGAAAGAAAAAAATGGGCAAAGCGACGAATGAGCAAAAGCGTTAAAAAGGACAGATCGGTAGAAGAGAGAGAGGTCCAGTGGGGTGGGTTGAGAACGCGCGTAAAAAGAGAAAAATAGAAGGGACCTTCGCGCCGGGTCTTTCCCCGTATGCATGGAGGGGAAGGGGGGTCGCCGACGTATCGCTTACACGGATTGACCCCATGCCGGCGCGCGCTATCGCTCGACAATGCTCCAGCTCGGTGAGAGGGTGGTCGAGGGGGGATGGTTGAGAGAAAGATGGAGTGCGCGAGAGAGAAAGAGAAATAGAGAGAGTAAGGAGCGGAAGGGATAGTTACGCGTAATACGGGGTGACGCGTGCTGATGAGCCCGGCCGGAAGTCGGTGATAGCTGAGCTCGGCCTCGATCGACACCCTTCTTCCTGAAGCGAGGACGCTGCTGCCATTGCTGATACTTTCGGGCAGCGCGTCGCACCCTTCGATGATACTAAAAGTTTGTTTCGACAGTTTCTCCCGGCAGCGTAAGAGATATTACCTCATATAGGTCGGGAGATTTTGTTGAAAGAGTTCGAAACGACCCCTGCTCAGTTCACTCGTCAAGAGCGTTTGAATTATTTTAATTATTTTTCCAAGTACCGGAAATGTAACTGAAAAATGAAAAATTAACTTTGGAATGAATTGAATTGTAATGTGTATATTATATATGTAAAACAAAGAATTGTTCGTAAAATGTGTATCATAATCAATATAATACTTCTGCGCTTTTCATTCTCTAACTTAATTAGTGAAAACAATATTATTCTTCAATACTACCATGGAAGTTGATTATTTACCTTGAGAGATAGTTTGGTCTAGTTGAAAACAAGGAAAGAGCCTTGCCAGCCCAAGTTTAACTTAGGCACTAATGTTAAACTACTTTTGACGCCATCTTATATATTCAATCATAAAATTAAATAGAGCTTAGGGTCAAAGAAATGTACAAATGTATGTCTGTAAAGAGTATATAGGTTCAGATAGAACTTAATCACTAGGACCAGATTCATAAATGAACTTCTTATCCTTTTGTTAAACTATTCGCCCATGCTTTGATATCCCAGAGTCGAATGTGAACGGTACCCCATGTTTGCGGTCTATAGAAGATATTCAATCACGCACGATCTGGAACTCTGCCAAGAGTGAATTTTCTTGAGAGCGAGGCCCAATGCGAGCGTTTTCACCGAAGATTTGCTGGTAAACTGAACCTCGGTAAATGTGTTCGTATGTCGTTCGCATTCACTTACCAACGCTGTTTATTTAGCAGAAAATCAGCCGGCGTATCTACAGTTTCTACATGGCGAGAATTTTAAAGTCCGACATAGAATTTTTGGGAACGCATACTTTTTATTAATTTTTTTACTCTCTATCTGCTATTTCTTGGTTATTCAGTTTATCTATCTTTTACTTAGATTTTATATACTTTGTTTTTATACGAAATATTTACGTACATTAAATAACAAATTTTTAGATAAAGAGTCATTGCTAAACCATTGAAATTTTGAAAAAGATTATAATTTGCAACAAAATCAAATATATTTTTAATTTTGATAAAGATAAAAAAATTCCATACTGTGAATCTATTATTAATGAATAAACTTTTATTATAGCAGTGTATGACAAAAAATAATTCCAATGAAATTATTCCGTAATAATAGAGTACAAAATCGAACAGCGATTCTCTTAACTTAAGTGTATAGCGGAACAGGTCTGAATTTTGTTCATCCATTGCTGCTAACTAACTTTAAAAACGTTGCCTAATCAGGGAATTGGAGCACTTTTTAAATTGCAATACTGCACACCAGGACCCGACAGCACTATCTCTCCGAACTTTTTTTTAACTTAACAACAAAGTTTTAAAATTGAACTGGAAGCCTTTCAGCGCGAGCTCTTCATTAAAGTAATGATCATTAAAAATGCTGTTTATTTTAAAAACCATTCGGAAAAATTCCGGGCAGCGAGCAGAAACAAAAACAGGCATATATGACGGGAAAAAACAGGTAGGCGCGGGCGGAAGAAGCATACGGACCGCTGAACGTTAAAAAGAGAGTTACACAAATATAAAAGTTCAGCGCGCCCGTACACAGAGCGGCAGCAACGGCACTGGCTTATTCTTTTGCTGACGTAGAAAAAGCAAGTATATTATTTAATTCATCCCTTTTACATTAATTAAAAAACTTGTTAGGGTACCCGCGCACATAGAAAGTCGCGCTCGAACGGGTGTCTTCCGTGGAAAAAAAAGAGGAAGAACGGACATGAAACAAAAAACAGAAGGAAAGGCTCGTTGCGTGTACGCCTCCGCTCTCCCTCGCGCCTGCCTCTCTCCAACTCCTCTATTTTCTTTTCGCTTTACCTATCTCTTTTCCTCTTATTTCTCCCATCGGTACGTGGTCGAAAGAATTGTAAAAGAAAGACGAATAGCGAGAAAGAGAGAGAGAGAGAGAGAGAATGATGGAATGAGCAGGAGGAGGAAGGCAGAAGCGCGCACCTACTCGACGTCGCTGACCCGCAATATAATTTCTCATTTTTGCTCGGGACAAAAGCGCGCCAAATCTTATTGTTCTTTTGTCGGTAATTAAGCGGGCTGAATTAGTTCACAATTGTTCTCCGTCCGCTGGGATAATAAATAAGATTCCTGAGAAAATTCCGGTGCTTCGCTGCTCTTCGCTCCCCTCTTCCGTCCTCTCTCCACCCACCTTTCCGCCTTCTCCTTCTTGCTCTCGACGCTCTCCTTCGCCACCGCATTTCACAATCCCGTTCGACTTAACTGTTCGCGGAGAATTAATGAGCACGCTCCGAGAGTCTTTTCCCCCTCTCCCCACTCACCGGCTTTTCCACCTTCCTCCCTGCGACCCCTTCGGATCCTCCGCACCGAACTCGTCCCGCTGTCTCCGCAACTACTCGGCGAACCGAGGCCGGATAGTCGCTGCGTCGTCGTCGGGTCATTGTAATTATTGCAAACGAAACGCGCCCTGAAATTTTTTAATCGTTCGATCACCCTGTAGTGGCGGCAACTTTTCGGATTGCGAGGATGAAAAAAGGGAGAGCGACTGGCGAATAATCATTTACGAGATCACATGCCCACTCGCTAGAATTCATTCGGATAGGGGAGTGAATCGGATAAAGAGTCGGAGGGGCTCGAATTGGAATTTCGTTGGACTTTTTTCAGCAGATTCCGTGAGCTTAATGTTTCATCAACACCGTGGCAGCGCTCGATTTATTGTTTTTAATTTGATTGTTTCTCTTTATAATGTACCTCGACTCCTACTCAAACCTTTACGTTCCAATACAGATTTATGACCTAAGTCCCATTAGCTAATCGTTGTATGCAGATAAATGCAAGCAAATATAATTTTATTTATTAATTTATTTTGCAATATGTAATGACATAACATTATTAGCTTTATATATGTGGATGTCGGTTTATTATAAATATATAATTATCAAAATCTATAATTTATTTAAGAATTATACTATCATTATTATTATCATTTTATGGAGTTATTTTTCTTCCCTCTGTATGATTTTTTATGGTTTATTGATATTTGAACGTGCCAACATGATCTATGATGCTATAATACGCATCCCGCTCCAAACTTATAGAGAGTTGATGCTGTTTTGTACAGTGTGGATAGATAAAGTAGCTGGTTTAAGGTACTCCTACCTTAAAAGACTATTACAGAGAGCTACGAAATACGTCGATAACATTAAGCAGAAATTATCAAACAAACCTCTTCAACGATGATTGATGCCAGAAACGCCAATATTAGGAAGTCCTCTGTGCAAATTTGGACAGAAATTCATCGAGAATATGTTAGACAATCCTCGTTGGATAAGTGAGATTACGCGAAAATGTGTAGATCCTCAACCTCAACACTCTGCAGAAAATCGTAGAAACTCTTTTCCCAATCTTTACAACAGATTCTACTCTGTGGTACAAACATTTTAGAAACTTTAGAAAAAATCTTATTGAGTTTATGTAAACGACGCGGAGCAAGAAGAGCGCTAGAGCTCGACGGGCTTAGGGGGGCGGGGTCTTTCAAAGAGATATTATAGCAGATCTCGTTTGTCGGCGTACAATTTTTGTAGAAAGGCTGATATTTTTCACTCTATCTACCAGCTGTTAAAACTTATATTTATCGATAAAGGCAAGGGCACAAATAAGATATGATCGCTGTGGAAATATCTGTGCTTGCAGGAGACTGCAGGACAACTCGTCGAGATAGCAATGCAGTTTCCAGAAGGCCGTAATGTCTGCTCGTGACCTCGCCGACACACAGCATGGATTCCAAACAGACTAGCAAAAGGGGTGATAAAAAATATGAAAATGGACCTATGATAATCGACAAATTGGAGTATAAGATTATGGAATACTTCTATTTAAAATATTTAACATGAGTTGATTCAGGAATAAATAGACTCTACACTGAAAGACTCTTTTGTAATATATTCAATGATGAAGCGACGAGTTTCTGAAATAAAAAAAGGTCACAAAACGATACACAAAACGTACGACTGGCGATCTAGATTTAAAATAGCTGATTGAGATCAGCATTCGCGAAATTAGTGAAAAAATCCGTGTAACAGGGGTCGAGATACATTAAAATTAAGGTAGATAACTGAAACAGTTATGATATAAACTAAATATGTATATAATATTTCACGAACATTGAAATATAGAGATGTTCTATGTTTGGTAAATACTGCGTCTACTATTATTTGATACCCAATTGATGCAGAAGACTGTTTCATCGATAATTTAATGCTATACAAACGAAAGCTTGGTAAATATTTTCGTTGATTTACAACTGCGAATAATACTACTCAACAGCAGTCCCCATAACGTGTATTTTATAAGATGCAAAAGGAATTATCTCTAATGATAGGTATGAAAGCATCACTGATGATTAATAGAAGCTAAAGTCATAAGTTGTTTCAAAGTTTGAAGAATAGAGTAAAAAATTAAAAAAGCACGTTTGAGGAAGAAAAGCTTGTTGAACGAAGCAACGTTACTGTGTATCCGTTGATCCTTGCAATGACTACAGTTAATAAGTTGAGGTATGAATTAATTGATCGCCAGCCATACCACTGGATTTAACTCTTACTGGTTTGATATTAGCACCATTATTTGTTTTCTCAGTTATAAAGATTTGAACGTCAAAATTTTCATAATACTAAGGAAATTTTGAGTACTGTAAATAGGTAATAGAAGAGAACCGATGAATGGCAGCATTAAAATAGTATGACTGCATTAGTTAGTCACTCTCAAAAATAGTTTTAATGAATATTTTGTTGGAAAGTAAAAGTGAAATGTGAAAATTTGGAATCAAGCATTGTATGGTAGTACAATTTTTCTGAATCTTGACATTTTCTCCAACGTATCGATGTTAAAATGCATCATTTATATTATTATAAAAATAATATGACTACTTTAAAACGTAAAGTGCTGATAACACACCACATTTTACATTGAAAAAAATATTTAATCCCATTGCAAAGAGGCAAAAAAGAGAAGAGAAAAACTTTGTGCGAATAAAACTTCGATTCTTTCTGCTGCCATAAATGTGGTAGATTTTCATCAGAACGAAACAATTTTCTTCTCAACGCCACGTTCTGTTTTTTTAATTTCGCAAGAGCGCTGTTTCTTGTTCGGAGTAAAAGGATGTCTTTTCTCCCTTTTCTTTGCCCCGCTCCTCTACCCTTCTTCCCTTTCTGCCGTGCCGGGTTAGTGGTGAAAAAGTTGTCTAGCCAAAAGACAAAAGAAGTTTGCGAAGCGCGACGATTTTACATCCAAGAGGAGGAAGTCAACTTGAGTTGGAAAGAAAAAAGTTATTCTTATATATATATATACGGAAAAATCTTTAAGAAAGTAAGGCAAGTCATATTGCTACAGAGTAATCCGTGAAATATTCTATGTTTAAGATAAAACTTTTAATCAATCCTTGTATTTTAATGACGAACTAAAAATGAAAGGATGAATTTGAAGCTTTAAAAAAACTAAAATTTATTTTAATATTTATGGTATTTGTTTTATAAATTTAAAGATGTTGTTTGGTTGTGCTAAATTATCCTTTTTTATTGGACATTGTTATTCATAATGCATTTAATTAACATCACCAAAGCTATTCTTCGAAAGTTAATTAAATCGAAACGATTACTAATTTGTCTTGGAAACTGCCGGTACTTTGCAGTTTCTTCTTTAACGAGGATAAATATTAAGAAATGCGCAAGCGTAGAGGGTTGATAGATTTTCTCTCGGGGCGATTCATAAACGCGACACCGAACGATTTGCATAAACCAAAAAGTTCATTTGCATATCCTCGGGCTCGAGGTCTTGGAAATTTCCAACTTTTCGTTATAACTTTAAGACAAGCTCAGTGTCTACCGAAGGCGATTCCATCGGCTACGTAATTTGGTTAACGCGCATTGGATTATTTTTGTTTTGTACTACTTCGCGATAGCCTGCTGCTTCGCGAGAATAAGACAATCGTAAGTTGCACGTGCAAACTTAATGACACATAGCATAATGTATTATATAGCTTAATTGGGCTGGAAAATTTATCATTCGATAAATATATTATCACTTTATACTTTCACCGCATTCATTCACATTAATGAATGAAAGCTACTACATAGCTATGTCTTCAAGTAACCGCTCAATTTTAACGGCTTACACCTAGTGGATCATGTAGAAATATTTCTCCGTAAGTAATTTTTTTAAAACTTGAAAATAAAAACTTTTTAAAAATAATAATTTCGAGATAACTAAAAATATTCTCGCCTTACTTTAGATGAACTTTCTAAATAAATAAAAACTTTCTTTTTATTATACTTGCAAATGGATACTATTTGTGTAATTTTAATATTTTATTGTATATATACGGCATTCTATTAAACGTAGTTTCATGTCCTGAAAATCATATTAAATAAAGCATCTGATTTTCTAGATTTTTTTGCGGAGCTTCTTTCTAATAGTGGAGCGATACATAAATGAAACTAGTAATCGAAACCACTACACGTTAAAAAGTCCTCAAAAGTTTGATCTGTATCATTTTTTAAAAAGATCCGAAAAAAAAAATTTTTAGAAATTGAAAAAATTACACACATATATATATATATATATATATATATATATATATATATATATAAAACAAAGGGACCAAAAGTCTCTTGTATAGTCTATCGAGAAAAGAAACACGGATACCATACAGAGTGACCTCTCTGCCTACTCGAATTAGCAGAACTCATGCTATTGTTCACATATTCATCATAACGATTCGGTGCCCTAATCCGTCTGCGCAAAAGATACGGTACATATAACGGGAATTTGGATACATACTATAAAGATAAGTTTCGTTCTGTAGCTACCGAGAATGAAAAATCCACGGCGGGAGCCCAGTCCTCGGCAGCATCGGCGCACATCCGCTAGTGTAAAAACGACGAAGGGATGCCGAGGGCACCTGAGCCGTATCGAAAGCCGCGATTTCTCGCCCGCTTTCTCAAGCGCGAACTCCCCCCTGCCCTAATAGCCAAAAAATGCGGCTCCATTTGGCAAGCGTTCGCGCGCGGTCCGTCCGCCTCGCTCGCTGCTCGCCAGATCGCCATCCGTCCAAGTACCTACCATTTGTCCAAGTGTAAAGTCCTCGCATTCGAGTACACCGTGTATCTATAGGCCCTGGCCGTGTCGCATCGGTTATAATACAACGGGAGTCCTCGCAGGCGAGCGCACGCCCGACCCCGGAGCGTCTAAGGCGGCGTGTGCGACAGACGCGCGCGGGGACGCTGAGGGCGGCTCTGGCGTGTACGCGCGGTGCAGGCGCTGATTGCGGAGCGGGTAATGACGGAGCCCCCGCGAGGGTGAGCAGCAGCCTGGAAGTAAGTGAAAATTTTAAATTTAGTTACGGGGCCGGGACACGCGCGCGCGCGCGCGCGTACATCTCTCCTGCCGGATCCGAGCCGCGCGACAGTGAGTCAACGCGCGAGCGGCGCGTCCTCGGCGCGCGGCCGGGGGAAAAACGCGGTGGCGTCTCGCGCGACGCGGTGGCGGCCGAGCGACGCCGGCATAGACGGCCTTGGCAGGGGAGTGAGCTTTAATAAGGGCTGCCGAATTTCACACTGACTTGGCGCGCATCGATATAGCCCTCGCCCCCCGCCCCTCCTCCGCCGGGTGTAACGTAGACACATGGCGAATCTTGATCAGCGGGGAGGTCCGAGCCGCTCGAGAGGGGCTTTCCAGCGGGCGAAAAGTCGCCCTGCGCGTATCGATATGCTCGAATCTATTCTAGTCGAGTTAACTCTGCGGGGACCCCGGTTTTAGGGGATTCCCGCTGATGAGTATGCGTACAGCTGTAATAAACTATAAACGAGCTGTCGCAGTTATTACGATGCAGCTACATTTTTCGCAGAAAACATAGATATTGAAAATAAAGCAGCTGAGAGTAAATTTATAACTTTATAAAAATACACTTCGATAAAAAAAAATTAATCCTCATCGGAATATCGTATTGAATACCAAGCTACTGTAATCGAATGTGTTTTAAAGCATTTGAATATTTCAACACTGAAACATTGCTTACTTTATTGTACAAGAACATCGTATTCTAAAAGTCAAAAGTTCTCGCGAAACTATTTAGATCTTATTAAAGCTACATTGCGATGGCATCAATGCTTAACGTTATAATTTGGAAAATTAGTGAAAAACTGCTCGAGAAATTAGAATTTAGAAATTGTGTTTTCTTATAACAACAATAATAATTTACTAGTTAAACTTTTACATTCGTTAAACGATACATAATAGTCGGAAAAAAGAGTAAGAAAAAAGTTATATCTCTTTCTATATGAAGCTTTTCTCACGCGTTTCAATATGACGTATTTCACATTTCAATCAATACAAATCATTTCCTGAGGTATTTAAATGATTTGGATTTTAAATTTCTTTTTCGGGCTTAATTTTTATTGAAAAGATCATTGTTACAAAAAATTTTTTAATAATTTTCTTGAATTTAAAGAAAAGTAAAAACCGATATTTTTTAAAATTTTATAAATAAAATATAATATGCCCCTTACGATCAATAAAAGTTACATTGTTTCGAGAAAAGTACCTTTTTCCAGATCCAAGTCTCGCGTACGAAGGCATTGCGCGAGCTTTTATTCCCCGGTAAAATAAAACACATACGTCGGTGTATAACGCCCGCGCGGACGATGACGTTTGTTGTACGTAAAAACGATCAGCAGTTAAATTATTAGAGTATTACAAGTTGCCTCATAACTCACTTGCCTAATGGTGTGGCGCATTGTAGCCACTATAAGAGCCGCCGTATTGCGTTTGACGCAGAAGGGAACGAAGGAGCAAAAGGAGAGAAGAATAGGGAGAGCGCAAGGATATATATTTCCAGGAAGGAAATCTCGTTCTTTCAATTCTGTTGCTGCGAATCTGTACGAAACAAATTCTTGATTGAAGACGTAGGTTTTTTTTCGCTTTTTGTCTTTTGTACCTTGGTTTCAAGGACGACTCTATTGGTACGATTGAGATGAATGTCGATACATGATTAATTACATAATAGACATATGGCATATTCTGCTTCTTTTCCAAAAGTAGATGTAATCTCGTATAAATTGTCCCTGAATAATTATCCATTTGATTTATGCAATTTTTCATAAAATAATTTTATTGTTGTATCTATTTATTACATATTCTTAAGAAGAATTTGTGAAAAGTGCACAAATCATATATATAGGCATTAATTTATCTATAAAAAATCAGATAATACACCCAATTGCTATGAATTTGCATGGTTTTAAATTTGATAGGCAATATTATTTTTAAAATAAACGCACAATATTAGTGCTATATGCGTAACTTTAAATAAATTGTACTGCAGTAATTAAAAGTTCAGCAAAAATTTACTGTTACTAAATGACCAATTGAATTTATTTTCAGATTTAAAGTATTACATTTATTCTTTTAAATATTTGTCATAGCGATCAAGTAAGCTTACAGTAATAGATATACAACTGACAAATATAGAATCATACATTACAATTTGGTAAAATAAATCTCAAACAAATCTACGTTGCGTCTCGCTCGCTCTCTCTCTCTCTCTCTCTCTCTCTCTCTCTCTCTCTCTCTCTTGTTCGTTACCTCTATATCTATATGGACAAATATATATGCATTTGTATGTAGATATTCGCGAGACGATTACAAGTCAAGGAACACGAAAAAGGGATCTCTGCAAAGTTGGCACAAAGTGGTGGAAATAGAATTTCGCGATCCTGTGAAGACGCGGCTGTGTGGGTGGTGGAGGTGCGACATATAAAACGCGTTTAAAATGCATCTCCTTGCCTTTCTGATCTTTTTTTCGCTCCCAGCGAATCAGATCTTGAATCTCTGACAGCTGCAGCGTGCGCGGCATCAACGAATCACCTCTCCCTCTCTTTCTCTCTCTCTCTCTCTCTCTCTCTCTCTCTCTCTCATTCTCTCTCTCCCTCGCTCTTTTACGTAACTCCTCACGTACAGACGCTTCGTATGGCTGATATATATAATACGAGTATACGCAAAAGCTCTCGGAGAATACAAACAAAAATCGCGTTCGAAATATAATATATATATATATATATATATATATATATATATATATATATATACATATATATATAACGCGAATGTACATATAAAAAACACACATACACAATGGGATTGTTTTAATGCCATTTAGACTAATCGAATTAAGGAACGAATCGATGTGGTGATACGAGGCGCGATATACACGCATAGACGCCTGGTGAACGTGCGTCGTGCGTGTCGTTGCGTTTCGTTACGTTGCGTCTCTCTCTCTCTCTCTCTCTCTCTCTCTCTCTCTGTCCATCCTCAACAGCGCACAAAAGGGGGGGGGGGTACACGCGGATATGCGCGAGGCACGCTCCCGTTTCCCCGTAAACTTCGCAGCTGCCAAGCGCAGCGACCGCTCAGCCGGAAGTAACGCGACTACTGCCTACTACACGTCTTTCATCTCACCCCCTCCCCTAACTACCCTGTCTATCTCTCTCGCTCTCCCTCTCTGATTCTCTCCCTTTCTTTACATTCTTTTTGCAATTATTGTGCTTTGTTTTTTTTTCCTTCTGATGTTTTTGCATGTTTTACCAGGCGACATTGTTGGGGATGTTTATTTTCATTGGGCTACGTTTCATATTCGTGTTTATTTTTTATTAGTTTTTATGCGATCCGTTGCCAGTGGACGTTACTGGGCAAAAATTTTTACCGTACCTGTGAAAAAGAAGAGAAACATTGTGAAAGTAATAGAATATTACGATACTCCGTTTTGCTCAATGTTCAAGATAAAAAATTATTATTAAAATAATATTGAGTTTATGAATATACTATATGTGTATACGTATTCTCAAAATTTTGTTGAAATTAACTAATCAATTTTTAAGGTGAGACTACAGTAACTCACTAAATACTTTCCCCTGAAATATACCTTGCGAGTCTAAGACAAAAGTAAATGTTTTACTTTTTTCATTCATATTAACCTGTATTCTGTACATTTTTAATGAAATAATAAATATATATATACTAAAAACTTGAATTCGAGCAGAAGTCATTGATTAATCAATATAACTGGTTAATAATATCAAAATTATCCTAATATATAAAAATATATTGATATTCTCTTAATTATAGTAAACAGAGTATCGTACATAGCTCATGCAAGTAAATTATCACGTTAAGATTAAGTCAATAGAATCAATTTTATTTCTTATCATTTGCAATGTTTAAGGTTTCTGCTTAATATACTTTTAGGTTCTATATTTATAATTAATATATTTCTATAGGTCAAAAACATGATGCAAAATTTTAAGCAAAAAATACTATAATCAATTAAAAAAGAGATATAGTTACAAGAACTTCTTCAGTTCATATCGTTTTTAAACTTAGGTATATATCTTTTTAACATGTTACTACAACTAAAGTGTCAAATTACATATTTGATCCATTTCGAACTTAATTCAAGGTTTCGTCTATGAAACTGGCATTTAAATAACTTATGGGAAGCTGTACATTTGATTTTATACTTCAAGTCTCTACTAAAACTTTTCCTCTATGAAATGAAGTCTGAAATTCGAGTAATTTACCTTACGGTTTAATGAAATCTACAAAAAGTATTGAAACAGTCCAAATTAAACTAAATTTATGATTTCGAATAAACAAACGGTGATTAATTTTAATCTTTGTTCTTTAATGCTTAAAAGGTTGTTGTTTAATATATGAATAATTCCTTTAATTTATAGATTATATAAAATTATCTTAATTAGCAAGATAGAAAACCAATAATGAAATGATTCAACATTTAATCGAACGCTAGGTGCGCTTTTTTCCCCTTTTTGTTCGTCTAACTTAGGGCGGACGAGCTTCTTTAGCAGTCCTTTTACACTTACACTCCTTGACTCTGGCGCTACTGTAAAGACTATTCGTTATTAATTTTACGACTATAGGATTAAGGTGTAAAGACTTTTCGTTATTAATTTTACGACTATAGGATTAAGGTGGACGAGAGTGCACAGAGTTTGCGCTCAATCGCTAATAAAGATTACCGCGGTAAAATAGATGAATCGAGCAATGTGCTTCCGGATAAAGGGACCGCTGGGAATAATGTAAGATGTAAGGAAAAAAGGGAGCGTTGTAAAGGGTGGAATGGAGAATACGGGATGTTAAAAAATATCAAAAGTTTTCTGCGTAAAATTAAATGAAGTATTTCGCTTATTTACAATTAGTGCCGGTTTAAGGAAAGTATTCTAGCATACTATTAAAAAAAATGATTAATTATCGAACTATTTATGAATTCGTTGGAATTCTTCTTCAGAACGTTCCACTTTTGAGAAAATCGCATTCAAATTTGACTTTATTGGTATGATTTAAGATCTCAATTTTTATATCAAATGGAACATTGAAGTATATATCAACTTAATTACTTTAGATTAGTTGAATGCCTATATTTTAGGCAGTTATTTAATTTTTTATTTCGAAATAGTAACAAAAACTTTGAAATAATTGTTCTGGTTTTATGATATTTTTGAGAAATATATGTACACCGAGAATGATACATTGGGAATATGCATTTCAAATTAATAAATACTTTTATCGGTCTTACATTCTTGATACGATAACATATTATACTAATATAATGAGTCAGACTTTCTTTGTTTATAATCATCCCGTAGAATTAAAAATGGAATTTACTACTAAAAAATAAAATAAAATTTTATTAAATTTACCTTTAACGTCCGACGTTTTGATCCGATCCGGTTCATCTTCAAGACTCACCAATTTAGTCGGACATTAAAGGTAAATTTAAATTTAAAGTGGTCGGGGCAGTCACACTGTTCTTTACTAACATAGACAATAGATTATTTGATTTTTATTTTTAATTTTATTTAATTTTGTAATAGTAATTTCCATTTCAGGATCTACGAGGGTGATTGTAAACAAGGAAAGTCTGACTGTCATTATATTAGTATAGTATATTATAGTATATAGACGATAAGATCGATAAAAATACCTATTAATTTTGTTCATAATAGTCGAGATAATTACAATTTATTAGTAAATAAGTACAATTTATAAGTATGTAATTTATGAATCAGCATAAAAAATATATTAAAAAAGTACAAGCACAATAAATTCGATAATGATGTTGCTTTTCCTTTTTTTTTTTATATTTTCCACATATATTTTTTTCGTTTAGTATTTAGAATTTAACGATATAGGTTTTTACAACATTCTTAAAAATATTCTTGAATGGAAAATGTACCTTGTAAATAATTCTACAATGATAAAATAATTTGTCCGTGAATATACATCATGATTCAATAATACAATAAGTTTCACTAAAACTAACAAGACTCTGAAACGAATAAATTTTGAAGGATAATTAATATCATAACCTGCCGAGAACAATTTTATTATTTATTTTTTAAGAATCTTTTTACTACTTTCAATAAAACCTAATGTAGATCAGTACTTAATAATTCGACTGGCTTTTTGGATTACTGATTTAGCTATAAATTAAATGGATTGGTTATAGACTTTAGACTACATGAAATGGTCAAAGGCTCATACGTACTGCTTTTTTCCTTTTATTATAAAATATTAAATATACAAACATAATAATACTGATAATTTTTGATCATTAATCCTCTATAATTGAAAAAGCTGTAATACTTTCCACAATTATCGGTTAATGTCAAGATTAATGTTCGGATTACTGTATAATTCACTACGCTATCGAATGAACTTTTCAAATAGTAATGTCATAGTCACGTTCCTCTTTCGGTGTGTAAACAAGTCTTTATTAACACAAATATTTATTATATTGTCATAAAATAATGATTCGTACTTTTTCTATTTACAAACAGGCGAGCCTTAACAGACACTTATCAAATGAAACTGTATGTTATAAATTTATCTATAAATACGCCAAGAACTTATACAGAAAATCCGAAAGCCCTGGTTATTGTACAGATGATACCCACTCATTTCCCAATGTCCATGCGCATCAATTTTCCAGTTCTCTGCTCAACGAGATTAAGCCCGAGACAGCATTACAAATCGATTTTATGATATAAGACGCGTTGAAGACATTCGATATCGCGCTGCCGTAGCGCCGAAAAGAGCACATTGGACGTACATATGCAGATGATATGTACAGAGTGTCCAACAATTGAAGCTCGTTTTTGCCAATTACTTGCAGAATTAGCGAGAGTCTCCGACTATATTTTCTAATTCCTGCCCCTTAGTTAATACCTGTAAAAGTAACATTAAGTCACTTAATTTTCTTATTATTATTGCATTTAGCTGTTCATAATCTATACAGATATGGTCATCTACAGAGATAGTTCATGAAAAACCTGTGTATGTATATGTATATGTATATATGTATTCAAATTCGCGCACAACACGGCACGGAACCGCATCGTAAAGCCGCGACCCTTTGCCGCAGAGCCGCGCGTCAGCGGTCGAGCTGGGCGCGCGATTCGACGGCCCATCCCTTCGCTCTATCATGTATATACGTATTACGCAGAGGCACTGCGCCGGCCGACGGAGCGCGCGGCTTTTCGCGCTCCCTGGCTGAGCTCCCCCCCTCCTGCCGAACGGCTGGCGCGCGCCCGCGTCACTGGTCCTCACGGTCTGGGCGTCGTCGCTCCGCCCCTCGAGCGCGCTCTTTCGTTACTCGACGCGAGGCACTGGCTCTCTCTCTCTCTCTCTCTCTCTCTCTCTCTCTCGCTCTGTCGATTTCTCCGTCTGTCTTGCTCGGGCGAGTTAGCGTGGGCGATATGTGCTCCGGAACTCTGAATTCCGAAACCTTGTTCCGTTCTTGCTTCGGCGCCTTATTAACAGGTAGCACTGCAGTGCATTGGGGATAATAATCAATATCTTGGTAGCGCGTAAGTCTATGTCTATACAACTACTTCTTATTTTATATCTACTAGACTTTCCAGTAAATCCAGGCATAGAAAAATCGAAGAGAGGCCGAAACGTAATCAATGTCTGTCAAAGCCACTAATCTTTATTTTATAAAAAAGAAGAGAAAAATGAAATATATTAGTTTAGATCGTTGGATTAAAGGAAAACACCGATATGTAGAAAAAAAAGGATTATCTAATCAAAGAAAGATTTGATTATATATATATATATATATATATATATATATATATATATATATATATATATATAGAGAGAGAGAGAGAGAGAGAGAGAGAGAGAGAGAGAAATATAACTATATGAAGATGACAACACTAATGCAGAGTAAAAATGAGATGAGAGTAGAAGTTAGTATATAGTATAAACGCATATAGATTAATTAATTAGAATGACCTCTTTCAATAAAAAGTTCATTTATAGTCAATCATATATTAATTATAATATTAATAATTATAATTATAATATCATATTAATAATTGTAGATGTAAAAATGAAAATTAATTCTTATAAGAATTTTATGTTAAAATAGAAAATGAAGTTCAATTCGAGTAATTAATAATTATCAAAGGCAATAAATGTATAAAGAAATCTAGAAAATATATTATTTTAATAATATTTTGAGACTTTTCAAACTTATTTTTACATAAATGGTCTCGATATATGTTCTGCAATTGCATTTATAAGGTTTATAAGAATTCTGCTATAAATTATAATTATAACTATAATTATGATGAATCTCAAAAGTCAAGGTGAATAACGTACACATGTTTCGATACATTTCTGATCTATTCATAAATATGACCAATAAAACCAAAACGAAAAATTACTGCAATCGCCATACAAATGAAAAAATCTAGATTACTTAATTGTAAAAATATCTCGTGTAGAAATTAATTCTTGAACCTGACTAGTATTTGGTTAGTCTTCCTTATTTAATCTTCGGATTGAGAAAGGAAATCTAGTCTGATCCTAGTTACGATTTGTCTTACTTTTATTGGCATTTTAGTTAGGAAACAACCTTAGATTTTTAGGTATACCTAGTTAAAAACTAAATAGAATCTAGTCAGGAAATCTAGAAATTAATACGATTTATATATTGCTCCAATTTTCTTTCCTCGATTCCGTGAATAATTTGTTAGCTTTCTTAATTTTCCTTTATGTAAAATAAACAATTATATTTACGTATTTAGGTAACGCATACCATTTAATTAGAATTTCTAAATTATTATCTATGTGTATCATTACGTATTCGATTTAAAATTATTGATATACATAAATTACTGTAAGTTTTAATATTAAACACGTCAGTTCAACATTTTTTATTTCGATGAAAAAAATGTCAACCTTTGATGTGTTCGTGAGAAAGCCATGACCGTACGATTCGCAAGCTAATGCATTATGCACTATGCTAAAACGCAATATATGCAATATTCTACTTTGCATAGGACAGTACATCTCTTAATATCATATAATATTAAAACATATTTAGTAGTATTTTTGAATCACTTTCCCATATTGGAAAGATCTGCGAGCTTACTCAGATCTGCTGAGTAATATTGACTAGTATCTAGCCCGAACTAGGGATACTTCCAATATATTTCTGCACGAGATATTGGATTTAAAAAATATATAATTCAGCTTAACTATATATATATATAATTCACTAAAATGGTGCCGAGAAATGGGATCATTCCTAGCGAAATTTAAAAGAGTTGAATATTGCAGATTCAGGCGTGTAGACATCTAGACTAATGTAATTCTACCTGACATTTGGCGAAAAAAGCCTAATCTCTCAGAGCAGGAAAATAATTAACTTTATGTAACGATTTAATTTCAATTAATAATGTATTCATTTTATTTTTGGGAGAACGGCAGAATATTTTTTCTTGGGAATATATTCTCTGGATTACAGATGCTCATGCAATCATTGACGCACATGACAAGTTCTTTAAATTTGTTATAAATATGAATCGTTTAAAAAAATCAAAAATTTTTCAAATATATATATATATATATATATATATATATATATATATATATATATATCATTTGAGTGGTCTTTAGAGAAACTAAGAGAACCTATATGTTCAAGAAACTTATTGTATCTATCTAGCACTATATGCACATGCCTGTCAAATGTTTTTTTGACTGATGATATTTGAAGCTTATGAATAAGTCTGCATGCTTTGATGTGTGGTTTTGCTATAAACATTTCTGTACAGTATAGCAGGTATATACGTATTTTTTTCAGATTTTTAGTGAGAATCGCCTTGGCAGATTCATACATTGGATATTGCCATAATATATGATTAATATTTTCTAAATCCGCTCCGCATTTACACTGTGCGTTAGAATTAATATTTATATGAAATAATGACGCTGCGAGATTATAATGATTGGTTATAATTCTATTAATGCTATCTATAAAATCTCTGGGTAAGTTTCTTTCGAAATAGAACGACAGTTTTCTCGCTTTATTAAAATACTTATCGAAAAAAATTTCACCCTTTTCTTTACCTTTTTCTTGTATGTTTCGCTTACATCTTATGATTTTGCTTATATCTAATGATTGTGAATTGGTAGCATTCTTAGCTAGACGATCGGCAATTCATCCAATAGAATTTAATCCATGTATTGTATGGATTTTCAGAAATAAATTCATTATATTTATTTTATTGTCTGTCAAATGTGTTGAAAAAGTTTTCTTACATCATTTACAATCACAATAAATAGACAATTTAATATTTCGATTTAATTTAAATATAAAATTTAGTATTGAAATCGTGAACTTTTTCACCATACATTATTATCCAGAGTAATTAATATATCCGATAATGTTGTTCTTACGATTTTCTCTGCAAATCAAATTTGTTTCAGATCTATATTTATTTATAAATTTATTTTTCTTATTCTCTTCTCACTGTTTCTTCTTCTTTTTCTTAAATTCTTCTGATGCACCTGTAATAATAAAGGCATTTTTGAAAAATTACTAAAATTATGTTTCTTATATAATTTTAAAATTTCAATAATTTACTATAAACATTTTATATACGATAATATAATAATTGCAACAACAACAATATTAATAACAACAACAGCAGCCATCACAACAACAAAATGTATGGTACTATAAATTTTAGACAACTATATAATAAATAATATATCCAGAGTGTCTTTTTATAAATGATATTATACAGTTATACTTATGTGGACGTACTCGGTCTTAAATTTTGAACTTCTGCAATTCTAAAAACACGAGTTATGACTCCATAGGTATACTACTAAACTAAGAAGTAGTAAAAGAGAAAGAGAACTCGAGCTTATACACAATCTACAAAAATTCCCAAGTAAAAGTAGCTGAGCACCGGTCAAAGAGTATCTCTCCGTCTCTCTGTCTTCCTCTTTAGCACTAGCACCCGTGATCAAAAAGACCGAAAATAACTTTGCACTAATCCGTAATCTCCCTCTCTTTCTTTCTATCTATCTTACAGATTCCGCAGGAGAGATACTACCGCCTATTCATTAGCCGCGGTTTCGAAAGATGCTCCATATATAAACAGTACTCGCTTGTACATAAGCGCAGCCCAGTAGCCCAAACAATATCGAAAGCTAAAGTGCACGTTCTCGCTCTACACGTGTACGTAACTACGGAATTAGTAGACAAAGTAAGAGAAAGATCGACGTATAAAAAGGGAAGAAGCGGACAAGGATAGGGAGGAGAGTCCAAAGCCCAGAACGGTAGAAGAAGCGCAGCATGGAGCAACGCGATCTCTCACGGGTTAAAGAGGACACATCGACTTTAAGCCCCTGACAAGTACGGCAGAGAACCCTGGAGAAGGAGAAGGATGGAGCGTGCAAGAGAGAGAGAGAGAGAGAGAGAGAGAGAGGGGGGGCAACGCAGGGCAATCTCGCGGTAGGGCCGAGTTTCCTTTCATTAGTTGGAGTAGAGGAGAGGAAACGGCATACCTCCAGCCAGCCAACCAGCCAACATTACCCTGCCGTTCCATCCCATCTCATTCCTGCCTCTGCTTCCTCACCCCCCTTCGCAATACCTATACCTATAAAGCCCCGCTGCTCGTCCGATCTGCCCCCCTTTTCCTCCTCCTCCTCCCGCTCCCCTCTACCACACAGATACACTCTCTATCCATCTCGCTCTTTCCGCGCGGCACGGGAGCGCGGCCTCCTCATCTTGCGTGCGGTTGACTCGTTTTCAATGAATACAATGGCGAGAAAGGAGCCATATCATATTGAATATGAAAACGGAAAATCAACGAGTTGCCGGATCTGCTTTTTCCCCCTCCCCCCTCTCTCTCACTCGTTCTCTCTCTCTCTCCCATCTCTCTCTCTCCTCTCTCTCTCTCTCTCATAAATATGTGTGTTATATTTAAATATGTGTGTGTGTGAGGCCGTATCTTTCTCGCTCTCGATCTTATTACTCACACCGAGAGAGAGAGAGAGAGGGGGGGGGGCGGAGTCGCACTACAAATACGCGTATACATATTTGGACTGAGAGTGAGAGAGAAGCTCGCGAGAGAGGCCCTTTGTTGAGTGAGGAGAAATCCCTCCATGTATATTTGTGCACATGATGCTTATGCACGTAAAATATGAACACCGGTTGGATAACTCTGGAAAATTAATATATTTTAATACCTTATAAAAATATCGCGATATTAATGCCCTTTTGGAAGATTCGGTTCTACATTGGAGAGCAAGAGTAGTTAAATATCAGCGAAATGGATATTTGGATCTCCTCTATGTTTAAAAAAAAAAAAAATACTACGGCGTTATGTTTTCACCGACGCATTAATAGATTGGGCATTATGAATATTTTTTCTTTCGAAATTATTTTTAGAAGTTTCTTGAACTTTTTCCTACAGTGAACTTATTCAAAAACTCTACATTAATATTGCCATTATACAGTAGTAAATAGTAAATCATCCTCATATTACCGTATGATTTCAAAGCAAAACCAATCCGTTTAATAAAATTCACTGGGAATTCATGCTGTTTTGCCATTAAATATTCTATTTCAATAGAAAATCTGATACATCAATATTAGCCCTATACATTACATATGTATATATAATCCACTACAATGAGCATTAAAGTTAATGAAAAGCGTTTAAAAGAGCAAAAGGAAAATGCATCTCCAAACCAAATTATAAATTCCGTCGACCCGGGGGCATTCAGGCACATCTCGAATCTCTATCGGTGATGCTTTCGTTTCTAATATTCCGACTTCTATAATATTGAACTCTGGATCCGAAAATATTATGCAGATTAAAGACAAACGTAGCAACACACTTGGAAATATCTACATATACATATATACTGATTGCTCGCGCACACACGTCACGGATTCGAGCATCATCGAGTTTCAAAGTCAAACAAGCCGCCCGCGCTTCGCTTTTGAGGAAGTGATCGCCTTCCAGACTACCCCGCCTAAATACTCAACGGATTATGCGTTCTATATTGGAACGCATAGAGAGCGGCGGCGGTGGCGGGAGAACGGAGCGAGAAGGGAGAGGCGAGCGCGCAAAGTGCCGTCAAAATTGAGAATGAGTCAACTGTTAAGGACTTATCCGGATTACGATTTTCCCTCGGTACTCGCACTTATATATCGAGCGCACCGCGGGGTCCGTGGAGGGGAGGGGGCAAAGTGCAACAAACATTTCCGTCGGCTGTACTCGGATCCACTTGCCGCGCCCGCGCAAGAGTCGCACCGCCGTACTCGACATCGCCACGCTTTTCGGATCGTTCGGCAAACACCCGACGGGTCTATAAGTCATTTCGAGGCCAAATGCTCGTGTTTGCCGTTCGAAAAAATACCGTTATTCTTGTCGGTTTGTTGAGTGCACGAGCGAGAGGTTCTGTTGTTTCGTGCATCTTGTAGCTTTTGCGCATACAAATTATTCATCATACTTCGTATATGGACATTTCATTTATAAACCTAATATTTACAACATATTATATGTGCCAACGATGCGTGCTTGTTTTCCGTCGATTATGACCCTGAGAATTAAGAAATCTAGAGTTATGTGGAGAACCTTCAGAACCAGGGCTATGTATAATAATCAAAGAATTAGACAACAGCACTGTTCTAGACTTGTCCGCAACTGCCACAATAGATTTCGGATTTTCATAATCTACACTCACGATTCTCATTACCACCATTGATAGAATAGTAAAAAATCAATCATTAATCCTTAGCAGTTTGGAATGAAAACGCTATTTTTTTAAAATGAAAAAAAACGTAGTCGCTATTCAAGACTTCGGGGTTATTGATTACGGTCCTGTAATTCAAATCGTCAAATTCAATTAAATGTTAAATCCAATGCGGCAGACCTGATCCGTCAGTTTGGATTGATTTTTATTAACTTTGCTTCAACATGTGTATCAAGATGGCTCGAGCGCAATGCAAATTACTGGGAAATTACATTTTTTGAAGAAAAGCATCCATTTAAGTTGCCAGTGGACTTGTGAAAAAGCATTTTGAGAATAATACCTATTAAATGATAAACATTTCTACATCTACGGCATTTCGTGCTTTTTTAACAATGTTTATTTAGCTGATTTATATAGGAACTGAAGACATGAATAAAGAAACAAAATATTCATAGTATAATTTTGGAACTTTTGATTGTTACTTTTCATGATACACCGGTCCGATCACTTAAAAAAAAAATTTATTTATCTCTGTTCGATATATTTTTATATTTGAAGATTACATCTGACAATTTCAGAAAATAAAAATAATATCGAGGTTTAAAAAAACGAACGGAATTGAAAGTTAATGAAAAGTGTTATTACATTAGTGTGCGCTTGTGTGTGTAATATAATATTGTATAATATATTTATTAAATGAAAAGATTATATTACTGACATATACGAAGTTGTGCGAGTTTACGAGGAAGCGCTCGACGGTTGTGCTTCTCGGAAGTTCGGGAGAGGTAGCCATGGTTCGGTAGTTCGAATTCCCTCCCCCCTTTTTTGCATACGGGCCGATCGCCGTTGCACCAAGGCAACATCTACATGTATGCAGCATCCTTCTTTCCTTCTTAGCATTGGCGCCATCACTGATTTTTAGCGCATGCATATATATATATATATATATATATATATATATATATATATATATATATATATATATGATGGCACTGTTTCAATGGCAAGAGAGATGCTGCACCATCATAAATACTACGATCATTGATACTACAGTACTAATCGGGCCGTATGCATAATTATATCGAACCTTAGCTATCTCCACCGACTTCGAACTTCGGAGAAGCCCAGCCGTAGAACAGTTCTTCGTATATGTGAGGCATATAATATTTTAATTTAATAAAAATATTTTACTACATACACGCGCGCGCACACACACGCACGCACTAGGTAGCCAAGGTTCGAGAGCTCGCATAACCTCTCCGTTTCCTCTGCACACAATCCAATCCCTATTGCTACAACATACTATCTATTATGGTAGCGTCCTTCTTGCCATCGGTAACAGCGCCATCAGACATCTTTCTAGCTTATATATATTATAACACGCGCATTCAATTTCCTTATATTTATAATAAGGTACATGCAGGATAGTTATATCTCTGTAAGTCTCATTTACACGTGTTTAATATTCGTTTTTCTGATATCTGACATTTTATCTTTTATTATATTTTATTTTCCATTGTTAACTTTAAATACATTACGTTTTATTTAAGAAAAAACTATAATTGATTTATTTATTATTATTTATGATCATTATATAACATATATATAGCAGCAAGAATATTTATTTTTCAAACATCTCTTTTCGTCAGGAGTCGCGCTCGAACCAGCTTAAGGAGCTCTTGGTCTTCTAAATACAATTCGGTAGTCGGAATCGTAAGATTTTATACCAAGAATTTATACCAATAAATATCAATTTGAAATAAATTATTTACGATGTATTATGAACTTTTAACTTTTTATGAATATTTTTTTTGCAAATCGTACACACACACAAGTTAGAATCATGCTCTCATTCATCTGATTCCCATTGCGCTTAATCTGTGGTCATATTTAAGAAACATAGGAACTATAAATATATAAAAATTTATAATCTACTTCCTTTATCAATGTAACAAACGAAACACTATACATTCGCGTGGAGTGAAAATATGTTATCTGTTCTTAATTATTTTTCATCATTAATCGTCAACAGAAATGCATAATTTTGATATTTATATTCTTCAAAATGACGATACTTTCTTGTCAAATTTATTAAAACACAATGCGGTTTTTTATGTGCTTCGTTATTATCAAATATAATGATATTATCCAATATTTTTCGTTAATAACATTTTTATAATCAATTTCAGAATCTTGATAAATATAACGGAGATGTAACTAATTTTTCATGGTATAAATAGCCATCATAGCATAATTATATTTAATAAATCGTAACAATTATAAATGACATGTACTTGAATATTAAAACTTAAATATGTAGAAAATTCTAATTACGATCAGTGAAAGCTGTTTCTGACAAATGTATAGATTGTCGGCTAAATGAACGTTTAATAATGAAAAGAGAAATATTCAACTCGAGGATCTTAATAAATCTTTTAATAATGTGCTTCTCCAGCAGATAATGACAAAGCCGAAATCAAGGAAGCATCGCAAAAGAGGGGCACACAGTGCTTTTTCATTTCCTCGTGGCGCTCGGCGCGTTCATTCTCATTCTCAGCCGCAGGAAAAAAGATGCGGGGAAGGGAAGGGAGAGAGAGAGAGAGAGAGAAGGGAGAATTTCCTATCCTTTTCTCCCCGCAAAAAGAGATCGGGATCCATTCCCCCAAGCACGAGCGAACGCGAAAGGCTCGTCTGGTGCTCGCGCGCGGTCCTTGAATGAAAAGTTCCTCGTTCTTGTTTCCATTTCTCGTCAAAGAGGCCAAACGTGCCCGGGATCGAGGGGAACGGAGATGGGAAGAGCGCAAGAAAGAGATAGAGTGAAGAAGGTAATCATTCCCCGGACCGGCCCGCAGAAAGGTAAAAGTAGAAGCCGTCGGTTCGCAAGAGAAGAAAACAGGAAGTGGATGCAAAGCTCAGCGCCGAGAGTACGGCAGCAGAGTATATGTATCGCGCTGTTTTGAAGAAAGGAGAGCAATGCCTATACACTTTTCACTTTTCGGTGGCAGGAGGAGTACATAAAAGCGGCTCGAGTCGAAGCGGGCACGCTCCTCCGACGTATCATCGACGGGACTTGAGCAAGACTGCTGAGAGCGGGCGAAATTCTCCGGCCCACCCCGGTGTGCTTCATTTTTTACGAAAATAAGGCGGAACTGACGCGGGGAGGAGAACGTAAGAGGATAAGGAGAGCGGTTCTGGTCTCGTAATTACATAGTTGCTGATTTGTTGGTTACCCTTTGGCCTTTCCAGAGAAACGCGGGATGACGAGTCCTCGGGCCACGTAATTGTGACAGTCTTTAAAATTTACGGGATGACGATATCTCGAGCGGTTGCCTAAATAAATTTCTTTATCAAGTTTGCTACTGTGTCTGCATATACCTACGAAAACTTCTTTTTCATTTTTTTCGATGAGACATGTTTTCTAATGCTATTTTTGCTTATTATTTGAATAAAAAAAAATTAGAGAAATACTGTCGACAATATTAATGAATATAACATTCCTTAATGACTTTTAAGTGTTATTATTATTAAAAGAAACTCGACAGCATAATATGAATGAAAAAATTGATTCGCAACATTAACCTCCAATAAAGTAAAAATAAATAACAGTAAATAAAGTAAAAATATCTCGCGAGTCAGATTGATCGACAGGTTTTACAAGTTTTTTGGTCCTGAAAACCAATCTGAATGACGCGCGCTCAGTCGAGGTCACATTTTCCTTCCCTGCAAGCAACCCGGGTCGAAACTGAAAGACTTCGAATTCAGTTCTTCGGACAAAAGGCTCGGAAGCGCTTGCACGGACGCGCGCGGCCAGACGCTGCAGAGACTCGAGCGGCATTATTCCAAGAGGATCTGCTGGGTTAGTCGGGCATAAAGCTTATTATACGAGCCAACCCTTCCCTCACTCACTCGCTCTCTCTTTCTCTCTTTCTCCCTCCTGCCCTCAACGTCTGCGCCGAACAACGGTAACGGAAGGCCCAAGTGCAGAGAGAGAGAGAGAGAGGGGAGAGAGAGAATCTCGAGCTACGTAGCTTCCCCGCGCGAGTTAAGTCGATGGCCCTCAAGTCGAGGTAGCATCCGTCAGACGAGCGTACGGCCTCCTTTGTGCCGACGCGCGCGCTCAGCCACGCTTGAAGCCTTCAACCGTCATCCTCGCGACGGCGCGGCGCGGGTGCGGCGACGGCGAAAACGACCAAGATGCCGACTTCGCTGCGCCGAACTACCTCCCGTAGCGGTGCGCAGCCACGCAAAAGGAGCCGCGACGACGCGCGATGGCGCTCCTCTCCTTGTCGACCGAGACACAAGCGGCCGCGCTCGAACGGCGGCTTGCTGCTCCTCTTTTTCTCCACCCCCACCCCTCGGCCCGTTGCCTATACGCAGTCGTTGGCGCTCTCGAGTGCGTTCTCGGTGACGTCGTTACAGCTTCTGCATTTGTAATTCGTCCCTTTTTTCAAACTCTCAACCGGTGACGAGTGGGCTCCTCTCCGAATTTGGAGTGTTTTCAAAAATCGCGTCGTTACATACAGCCTCGTTTTCTGTGGGATTCAAAGGGGCTTCAGATGTAAAAGTTCTCGTTTTAGGAGTATTATGCGTATATATCTATATCTCTACATGATTTATTAATTTAGCCCGTGCTTTTAAAAAGGATCATCATCAAGATGCCAACAAAGGAGTTTAAAAGTGCTTGTCATTCATGACTTATTCTTTTCGCACAATCTAGTACTTTCTTATCATCAGATTGGAAATACATTTCATATCGGATTAGCAAAGGCTTTATTTACGAAATGAAATGTCTACGGTCCGAGACGGAGCCGAGGGTTGTAACGAAGTTCGTAGGGAAGCCTTTTTGTACTAGGTAAGGTTATATTTTTTCCTCGTGACAAGCAGAATCAAACGGCGAATGTTCAGTTTGTAGGTTAGAATGAGGAAAACGAGTTTTGTCGACCTATATACAGACAGCAAATTCCAAATGTAAGGCTTAAGTCTTGAAAGAAAAATTCCACACGAAAATAGCCATATCAGGATCTCATATAGAAAACAAATAATAACATAAAATTATATCATCCGGAACATATTCAGAATTTTTAATGCCTTTACTCTGTACATCGATACCAAATTTGCCCACTCGTCAATCGGACACAAATAATAGAATGCTGAAAATAAATTGAGATCAGAAAAGAGAGAAAGAGGGAGAGAGAGAGAGAGAGAGAGAGCGAGAGATAACACGTATAAAGAGACAGCTCGCGTAATGCGCGAAAAGACGAGTTACGCGCGAAAATGTGCACCGAGGAAACAGCTTTTGAAACGAGTTCCATACTCGGTTGCCAGCTGAGGACGTGAAAGATGCTCGCGGGGTTTGAGCTTTGCATTCAGATGAAATGTGCTAAAAGGAAAGAGAGAGGAGAGAGAGGGAGAAAACGTTAGAATTCTTGCATTATACAAATTTATTCTGAGAATATCGCTTAAAATTTTTCTCCTCGATCGAATCGACTTTACACGGCGGTGCTATACAGTCGAGAAAAGAGATCCTTTTTCTTTTGGGCGCATAAAGAAACGTTTTATTGATTTCAAACTAAACTTATTGTCAAACGATATTGAGGTCTAATGTAAACTCTCAGATAACTGAAGAAAAATATTACATTCGGTAGGCATCTGTATCCAGCAGTAATAAAACTCAAATAGATTTATAATACTCCTCAATTCTTGATGAATGTTTTATTTTACGATAAACTTATTATCTGCTTTACTAAAAATGCTATTATTTTTTTTATGTTCTTTAACGTCGCTCTATTTATGCTTCCAAATACCGGTGCTAATCAGCGACGGAGATGTACGATGTTTGTGTAAACAAAGCGCAGGTAAATTATTACAGCGGGGCTTGTGTCAATCGGCCGAGACCGGGATTGAAACTCGGATCATCAAGTTCGATCAAGTTACTAGTCCTTCGCTCTAGCGATCGAGCCATCGTACGCCTCATAATGCTATTATCATGAATATATTTCAATTTAAGCATATTCATTTTCCATTTTAAAATTGTTTATCATAATTATATAAAGTGACTGTTTAAATAAATAACAGTGACAAATACAAATTCAATACTAAATATCTTTTTAGATAAAATAAAATCAGATTAATTTAACTTTAACATATTTTACAAATAACTAATAACATGAAAGATTTTGTCTTTATATTTCTCGATTATATATTTGAAATGATTATCTTTCGTCCCCGCATACGGTTTTCAAAGGTTGATATTTTAAATCAGTTCTTTAATTTAGAAACGTACAATAAATTGCTTTACATATCAACCAATCTTTAAATATTTACGATTAATGAACATTTAAACAATGAATTCGTGAATAAATTCCAATTACGACTCATGTGAAGTTGATTTAGCGAGCTTATATATTAATTGATCAGCCAGTCTAAACAATCAGCGAAAGTTGAATGACGCACGCTCCTTCAGCGTCGATAAAACAATTCGCCACTTGCCGAAAACAATTCGGTCCGCTCTCAATGTTTGCAGCAGCCAACCTATAGGCAGAAGAGTAATCGCGCGCGTTTATGATAAACACAATCGCAGAAATCGCGCGTCCGCCTCGCCTCTCACCCTCTCGACGAACCGGCGCTCGCTTCGTTATAACAGCCTCCTCGAGGATTTCCTCTGTTTGAGCTCGCACTCTCGCCCACCCCTCCCCTCGCCCCATTCTCCCTCTTTCTCTGTTTCCACCCGCGAATCAGTGCGCGATTCGTTCGTTCCCGATCCACCCCCGCGCCTATATTTAAAGCCAAACACGCACGCGCCATTCTAGCCGCCGTCGTCGCCAACGCTCAGCCGCAAATATAATTACTGCAGTTTAAGCCGCCTCTATTGTATGCGGAACGCTTGACTTGCCTTAACGTCGCCGTATACATAGAGCCGCGCACTCCAGGCTCGGCGCGCCGCACAATCCCACCCCCTCCTCCAG
Source organism: Sycobia sp. Sy_11 (assembly GCA_018907035.1). Classification (NCBI taxonomy): domain Eukaryota; kingdom Metazoa; phylum Arthropoda; class Insecta; order Hymenoptera; family Epichrysomallidae; genus Sycobia; species Sycobia sp. Sy_11. The sequence continues at coordinate 1,722,816 of JACCIC010000071.1, read as the reverse complement.
CCCCTCGCCCCCGACATTCGGCCCTCGCGCGGGCGCGCGTTGTTCCGCATTGTTCTGCCTGGCGCGGCTTGAAATCGATGCCTGTATACACGCGTACGCGACCGGCTCCACGCGCGCCCGAGGAGCGAGAAGGGAAAAGGCGAGAGAGTCAGTCGAGTGGTGCCCCGCGTAACGGGGTCGCGCGCAGAGCTCCTCGCGGTCTGCCCGCGGCCGCTTTCGACCGCGTCGCTCCTCGGCCAGCCGAAAGGTTAGAGGGCGAGGAGGGGGGGGGGGTGATCTCGAGCGCGACGGGCGCGTGCATAACGCAGCAACGGCAGCAGCAGCCTATATTTCGTAGGCGACGCGGCGTCGGAAAAGTCGTCGGGGCACGGGGCAATCGCGAACAATGGGGCGCGCGAGCGCGTCGATTCGTTTCGCGTCGAGTCAATTAATGCGGCTCGCATTGTTTTAGCCACAATCGGGAGACTTTGCAAAAGGACTCGACGATGCCGATCTCTATTCGTATTCTGCTAATGGCTCAAAGTTAGGGGGAGAGGTAGATTCAATCGATTTCTATGGCAAAATAAACTAGGCGACTTTATGATTAGAAATTTATGTACAACGATTCGGATCTGGCTTGCTTGAATTTTAATTAGAAGTAATGAACAATTCAATTACGACCGCGAGCTTCGTCCCCATAAATTATTGCATATCCAGTTCTTTTTTTTGAAAAACTTTGTATAACATACCAAGCTTCGTAGCAATAGATGATGACTAAAGAAAACATAAATTTAGACTCTTTCCTATTGATAGAATGTAAAAATGAATCAAATTTTTTCCATGTGCTCCACTTCGAATAAATCATAAGCGCTAAGAACTCTACATTAAGCATTTGGTTTACACACTAAGAATCTCACACGAATTGAATATTTGATTGACGATTACTATCCTTGATAAAGTATCGGTTAAACCTTTCTGTATAGAAACTCTGAAAATTAGTTAATCAATCTCAAAATTTGAATTTTATCATTATGTTTCGGATATCCTAATAGAAAATATAGTTCAACACTAGTGTGAACATTAATTATTTACCCCATGAGATTAATGTCCCTCGCATCGATAGGAGGTCAATTTTTTCTCGAAGTAAATAATAAACTTGTACAGCAGTAATAAAAGATACTCTAATCTATATATTTATTAATATATTTATTAATGGAGGCTCAATATCATTCTTGTTACTTAATTTTCAGAAATAGGGTAGTATAAAACATTACACAAAATTACAAAAGGGGATGGAGAGGTTAAAATTATCAAAACATGGTATTATGTAATTTACGTAATATTTATACTACTGCATGTAATGTTTATATTGTAAGTTTTGGTTAGTTCATAGTTGAATGCATTTGTCAAGATATCATATATTTCACTTCTTCTAATCAGACATGTAATCATTTAAATGGGATTCAAAACTGAATCCAGTTTTCAGTTAGCAATGAAATCGATATGAAATACATTAGTAAAGAATTTCAAATTGATTGGATCAAGAAATCTTTGCAATGGACAACATTGCGTGTGGATTTCATTCAATAGAAGGAATTGAATTCTAATTGCTTCTTTACGTGGAAAAATAAAATAATTATATAAATTATTAAATAAAATAGAAATCGATAATATATATATATATATATATATATATATATATATATATATTAATTTATTTATGTATTTAATAATATTAAAAAACTATTTAAAAAAATTTTTTTCAGTAACTACAAAAATATGTTTTTAAATAAATAGCAGTTAAGAATAAAATCGTAAATGTTCCCGTGTAATATCAAAATATCTATTTTTTCATATCTATTTACAATTAACTAGGTTTATATCTTACAATAAAATATCGAAAGTAAAATGATACATGACATTTTTATTAATTTTATGTAGTAAAGATTTTTGAATGTCTAATGTTTTATTCAAACATCTAGATTTGTTAAGAATTCAATAAGTAGTATATTTCGGATTCGATCAGCCACTGTAATCTATATCAACAAATGTGAAAAATATTTGATAAAATTGACTAAATCCTTTTTTTTAGAGTTTTTTTAATATGTAGGTTTTAATACATATTAAAAATTACATTGTACAGTTCAGATATATAAAATAAAAATTTATTTAACATATATATGGAAAATATATAGTCCTTAGTTCGTATACGTATAGCAATCTCACGATTCATCCCTCATCGCTAAACAAGCTAACACTTCGAAACATATAAGCATCATTTGTAAAAATTTTTTCGATTTTATGATATTGTATACTATATTTATCTTCTGGTAAAAATGAAATTCTTTTATGCTGAACCAAACGCACACTATAATAAACATAGTACGTATATTGCAAATTGCCATATTTTTTGTACAGTTATTGCTATATTCGTGGAAAAAGTAAATGTACAATCCTGTCGCAGTCTCTTTCTTTCTCTTATATACATATATATATGTATGTATATATATATATATATATATATATATATATATATATATATATATATATTCATAATTTTCGCTGCGAACCGAGAACAGAAGAAAATTGAATGAGCGTTATATATAAACTTCGCTTAGTACAATAGATCCTTAAACACCTAATTACATAGAGAGCGGCTAACAACGTCGGTCGGGTCAACAAATCGCGTCGACGTAATTTTTCTTCTGGCTTCAGCATCAAAGGCCGGGCCATAATGGGTGCAAGTCTCCCTCGCGCGATTCTTTCGCCTCCCTCATCGGCGGCGAGCCCGCGCGACTTGGACTCCTCTGCGACAATGCCATTTTTATCGCTCCTCGCGGACGGGGGTCAGGCAGGCTGGCAGGCAGGCGCACGCGTCCCATACGGTTATTAATGGCAATACAAATCTGAAGAGTCATCGAGACCTCTTCAATTTGAATGCCTTCTGCTCGTGACGTCACGCAATGACGGGGTGAGGCTTGGGGGTGGGATAAAGGGAGAGAGAGAGAGAGAGAGAGAGAGAGAGAGAGAGAGCGGGAAATCAACACGCACTCGACTATATATATTTGCACACGCCCGCGCAGTTTGCCTTCGCGTATTTTTATCCCCGCTGGATGACTCGATCGTTTCTCCCGCGCACCACGCGCACGTTCCAATGGAGCGCGGTGCACTCGAGGCTCGCTTGCGTTTTCTTTCGAAGTGCGCTACGAATTTGGTCTTTCTCTCTCTCTCTCTCTCTCTCTCTCTCTCTCTCTCTCTCTCCTTCTTGCTTTCTCCCTGTGTCGCCCTTGCAATTTTGTGTTCTTTCATGAACCCCGGTCCCCTCCTTCTGCTCTCCTTCTCCAGCTCTCTCTCTCTCTCTCTCTCTCTCTCTCTCCTGTCCTCGTATAACGCGCTTTCGGCTTCCGCCGCACAACACTTATGGTTCTGTTCTTTGCGTCCTTTTCTCGCTCTGTTCCTATTGCACTATCTCTGCGGGTGCGCGCGCTCGGAGGCCTTCAATTAACTTTGCTGATTACGTAAAAGTTCGCTGGCTGCCTGCACTGATGGGTTTCCAGTGGCGCGGCTCCTAGCCGAGCTTCGGTCGGACGCGTCACGCGCTCAGAACTCCACGCACGTGAATAAAGTGTACCTACATGCACGTTCACACGAATCTCGACTACTGCATCGTCGTTAACCGTCGACGGGGTGCGTGCTTTTTTCAGCATCTCTTTTCCTCCCATCTGAAAATCGCGCGCTTTCTCGTTCTCTGTCTAGCTTCGCCCGGTGCAAAAAAGAAAACGAGAAAGAACAAGGTGTAAGTAGGAATATGAGCGTTTTCATGACTACAGCAGACACTCGGACGCTTTTTCAATGGGTGGAGGGAGCCTTTGGCGCTCGGGATTGCTGAAATTATTTAATTACCGGGTCATAATGGTGCTAGCTCGCACAAGAGCAGCCACGTATGACGCGGCAATTATTATTCGGCACTGAGAGCTCTGGACCGCGTAAAAATGTCCTTCCGCCGCCTCGGCAAAAATGAACTTTACGTTTCTACCCCTACCACAATTCTCTCACTTTATCTCGCTCGCCCTCTTTCGTTCTCGCTTTTTACGCGTATCTTCAACTTTTCGACGAATGGTCCAAATATACGGATCCATTATGAACTGGAAAACCAAAACTAGAAGTTTCTCGCTTTCCTTTTACGTTGAACGAGCGAAATGAAAGATTTATTAAATTTATTATTACGGCTCATAAATTATTGTAAAGAAAATGGATATTAAACACTGTCAAAATAAATTATGCAAACTACATAAATATTAATTTCATTCGTTAAATAAACTTAGTTTCTTATTTACGTCACACATCTCGAAATTTTAGATAAATATAATAATAATGTGAAATAAAACTTTGTTTTACTGATTTTTGACATTATTTATAATGAAAAGTTGTGAAGAAGGTAATATTCGAAATCGTTTTTTCTATATAATTATAGAAAGATTTTATATTTATTTCAAGACTGCAATAAATAATGCAAAAGTTCTATAGCGTAAAGTATGTATTTGTTATTTCTATTTATTAGTGAGATCAATTATATACTCTACCATATTCATTCCATATAAGTTACCGAAGTCCTTGTGATACTCTATAGTTAACATATTTGAAACGTTCAAGTGGTAACAGGTGCGATCTGTTTTGGGTTTTTGACTCTCGATTGTTGTCCTTGATTGCAGTGATTGATGAGGGCACAGAGTGGAGTTCCAAATTTCCCACCACATAAGAGTAAATTTTTGACAATCACGTCATTATTAACTGAATTTAATAATATAAAATTTCTTGAATGAAGGCTTAACAAATTGTTTTTACATTATACTATACGTAACATATAATTGATTTTACCAATATTTTTACAGATAGAATATTTATTCTGGAAAGTCAGTTTAAAAATGTAAATCAAACATTTTACGTTTATAAGGAAATCAGATTTATGAACTAAATAAGCTTTTTATTAAACAAATATGCTATAGAAAATTATTGTTAAAGTACAAATTAGTTAAATGAGTTCACATCTATTACTATGTAAAAATCAAAGTTATATCTAATAATACGTTATTTTTAGATAATATATTATGAATCATAAAAAAATGAAGGGCGTATAGTAACCATTTCATTAAAATTACAAAATAAATTCGCATTAGCTTGGACGCATTAGAAATAAAATATGTTTCAACAGTTACTATATAAAATATATAAAATATATAAAATATAAATACGTTATCTTTTTAAAAACCTTCTCGCATAGATGTAAATTTATTTGTTAGGATTTTTCTATACTACATTAATGTTCAGTGATTTAGCAGTTAGCAATAATCGTAATTTATATACGACGAATGACGTGCGTGTCCAAAAGCGTTTAGCAATTATCAGTTATCAATATATATATAGCATGAAAATTAACATTCTTTGACTCATTATTCATTACTCAACGAATTATATCAATACTATTTACTACATAACTATTAGAATCAATCACAAAATAGAGATGTAATTATAAAATAAGAATTACAAGAAAAATGCAATTATCAACACGGAAAATTAATCACATATTTATATTGATTTTCACAATCATGATTATTTTGATACAATCAGTAGTTCAAATGAAATCGACACCAATATTGAAATAAGTATTTTCGAACCACTCGTATAAACACGTAGCGATCCAAAGCTATCCTCCATTTGCATCGTTTGCCTATATATCGTTGTACACTTGAACTTATGAAGTTGGCAGGAGCTGGGGGAGAGGGGAAGCTACGTTGAACACGGCTCTATGTGCTACCTTGAATCGATTGATAATCAGGTTTCCTGCGCTTGAAGCGTGTATAGTCGGGAGGTTCGAGCGCGTGCGCGCGCCTCCAGCATTGCGCCGGCATCAGGATATACGCCTCGCCGTGGGTAACTCACTCACGCGTACCTTGCAGCAATGACCCCTGTCTCTCTCTCTCTCTCTCTCTCTCTCTCTCTCTCTCTCCCTCTCTGCTTATTTCTCCCTCCCGGCTTTTCCATACGCACAGGTATATAATACATCCAGCGCGAGCGGAACGGGCAACTATGGCAGAGTACAACGGTGGCCGACGCCTGGCGCCGCACCGGTGCGCTATAATGCGAGAGCCAGCAGTGCATTGGGCGTCAGTAACGAGATGCAGGAAGTGCGGGTGAAGACCCACCTCCGCAGCCACCACCACCGCCGCCGGACGTCGGGCTCGGCAAAGTGTATGAGCCGCAAGAGTGAGAGAGAGAGAGAGAGAGAGAGAGAACCAGAGTAGATAGAGCAGAGCAGAGGAAGGCCGGTATGCCCTATCTCTCTATATATGTATACATACATACGCGTGATCAAGAGAGAGTGAGCGAGAGGGTGGGGAACGCCGATGGCTAGGACCGCGAATGAGCAAAGGGAGGGGGCCGGAGGGTGGTTGAAGAAGGGTGCCGGTGAAGGGGCGAGGGGGAGGCCGAGTGCGCCGATATCCGCCCGAATGACTGCCACGTAATCACCGGCTAATTATCCGATAGATACCCGGGAGCGGCCTCGATGCCCAGGCGGCCGCCGGCGTCAGCCACAGCCTTACTCAGCCTCCTCCCTGCTCTACATCTCTCTCTCTCTCTCTCTCTCTCTCTCCCTCTCTCTCTCCCTCTCTCTCTTTCTCTATTCTACAAGCCGTCTGTACGTACTCGCGCATAGATACAGCGAGAGCTCGAAGAGAGACAGCGGATGGAGCGAGGTGCGCCCCGACAACATCTCCTTCGATATCGCGAGCTTTACGATTGGTTGGGAGTAGGGGAGGGGAAGAATTAGTGGTGGTAAGTTCAGACCTCTTCCTCGCGCAAGACCGGCTCGTTACGTATATAGCTGTCGATGATCGTGGAGGAAGTGAACGACCCTGTGTACCGAACAAGGAACCCTGTTTCGCGGTAACTTCGTTATTAAATTTTCTCGCGCTGGCCACTATAGACTCCCCTGCAGTTATTAAATGTTTACACAGTTTTCTCAATGAAGTATAATGATGATTTAATACTGTAGGTATGTAAATAAAATAAGGAACAATTATTAATAAATGCTTCAGAAGATCTTAATGAAACATTATCTGAGATACGAGAAGCCTTAACTGAACATTATCCTCTCCTAATACTAATAAACAGAATGTATTTGATAAACTGTTTCTATAGAGTTAAAAAAAATATTTCGTAAAGTAAAAATGTATATGGAAAATTTTCAAAGAATCGAGTCACCCGTGTCTTAGATTATAACAGAATTAATTTTTTAGCAATTAATATTAACTTTATGTACTAGAATATTTGAAAGATTTAGAAACTTGTATTATACTAATAGTGCGGAACAAATATTCTTTAAAGTATTTGTAAAAAATTGTAACGATTTCATTTAAAAAGTATATAGCCATTCAATAATGGCGAATGTCGGCTGTGGAGCTGTGAAAACTGTAATAAACAATCTAAAAAACACGTTTAAATATATTTTAAATGTATGTACATTATTTTAAAATTAAAATTATCTGTTTGATGGAACGTATTCGAATGCAGTTGCCTGCATTTTATATAAATAATGAAAAGCAACTTATTGCTTGTTAAATATGCTTTCCAAATTTTTTACTCCTTTTTTCCCTTTAAAGTTCACATTTGTATAAGTTTTAGCGAATGAGAATCGATATAACTATAGGACTAGTCGATACACCTCCTGCAGACGCTGTTATATAGTAACGGAAACTGATCCAAGAATATAAGTAAATATACACTATATCCACACCTACTTTCTCATGCTGATTAACAATTATGCACGCGTTATAATTCGATTTCTGAAATAAATATTACGTGAGAAAGTCGTGCAAAACTCGCATCGATCTTCGATTATTCGAATTATTTTTCTTACTACTTGAAACTACTTTTAATAACAAAAGAGCACAATTTGGAATTGTATAATCAGCAGTAGAATTGCATTGGAGCGATGACAAAGGGGACGTGCGAAACGATTTTTCGCACTTGTATAAGCCTCGAGTAGCTCCACATAATTAAATAACGGCCTGCACAATCAAAAGAAAACAAGACATTGGTTGGCTGGCTTGGCGAGAGTATCTTCATAGTTCGAGGGATAACCTATCCTTCTCTTTCTTCACCCCCCCTCTCTCTCTCTCACTCTCTCTCTCTCTCTCTATTCTTTCCGTTTCTCACCCTAAGCCTGAGTGACTTTTTACGGATGCTCATGGGTGTCTTCTCCAAGTTTTCCAACCTTGTCAACTCGTGTGTTACAATAAAATCTTTTGTCCTTTCTGAGAAAATCATAATTTTTTTTTATACTTTCACTCTTTAAACTTCTATATGAAATCCCATTCATGCAAGAGTAAAATATTTAATTAGTTCCTATTTTTCCAATGGAAAATTGATAAATTTCTTGAATTTAGAACTTAAAGTATAAGAAAAGTATCCATTTAATTTATCAAATCTAATTATTTAATATCAAATTTAGAAGATTAGATAATTAATAATACTTATTGTATTTGCATAGAATTAAAAAGCTTTGGAAAAAAAAATTTTATAAATATTTTGCAATTTTTAAAACGTAGTTGTCAAACACTATTAATTTTATATTAATTATCGAATAAATCGTGATAGTAATAAAAAATATTGACTCTGACTATTATGATTTTATACTTTGACCAAAACATTTGTTGAAAATTCCAGTGACGAAATCATTCAGAAGACTGCCTATAATTCACAAGGTATTGTTACGAACAGAATAATTTAATAGAATAAGTTTAAGGCTGTAGAAATTAAATATAATATAAAGAGCGAATTATTTAGGTTTAATGTTGAAGTTTGTTGAAATAAGATATAGTGATTAAGCGGAACGATATTGTGAACAAAATCGTAAATGTCGTAAACATGCGAAGTGACCGATGATTCTGATGCTACATGAAACGTGATGGACTCAAAGAAAAAAGAAAATCTATGTATTTCTGTATTGATAATGTAAGGAGTCAGAGCTCGGAAAATATTAATTTATAGTTTTAAGTAAATTTATTAAGAATTTGTGAAATAAAATTTTATTTTATTAATCTATTGAATAGTTTAAGATTTTCTAGTAAACTAAAACCATGCATCTTCAGTCTTTATATAATAGCGACTTAGTGCACAGGTTCGGCTGTAGCCTAGAAGCCATAATTTACGTGCTCGAATACGTTCGAGGCCGTGCTTTTCTAATAGAAAATAATACGAAAATCTTAATTTTCTCATACGTGCACTATTATTACAGTGGCCGTGAGGCTGCGTTGCTGACTTATAGAGTTTAGAGGTTGTGCGCACGCGTGATAAAATTTATCTTTCGCAGAAATTCAATGCATGGGAAGGAACGGCGTTATATAAACGATCGCTTGCCCGATAAATGACACATTTTAATTCTCACCCTTTCAAAGGTAAGATCGTCGTGTATTCATATATATTAATAAACAAAGTCTTTAAAATTAAACCTCAGTTGTTGTTCCTTTTTACATATACTACAGTTTCGAAGTTTCATCGACATAAACCGTAGTGGAATATATTAAATGATAATATTGATTATTGATAGATGCAATAATTTAAGCCCTTGACTTAAAATACATAAAGTATTTTCATAAAACAACTTCCAACTCTTTTTTGATTGTTACAAAAGTTGTAACACGATGGGCTTAAGACGAAATTTTAATAAAAAATGTAATGAGTCAATTGAAAAATTGATTCTAAGAAAAAAAAATTTATAAAGCAATATAACGGACCTATTACATTTGTCAAATTATATAAACAAGCATAAATGAAAGATTCAAATGGTATTTCGATAGAAATAAAATAATGACATTTTACTAACATAGAATATGTTATGAAATTTAGTTTTTATTTTATTTTTTAGTAGTATTTTCATTTCAGGTTGATTTTAATCAAGGATAGTTCGACTGTCATTATATTATCATAGTATATTATAGTATAATGGTTATTAATTGAAATAAAATATTAAATAAAAAATCAACTCGCTTGGAGAATAAGTGTCGTAAAAAAGACTATCATTTAATTTTTTAATCAAATATAACAATGGTTATCTTCGAAAATCATCATATATAACAAATTGCTTGGACCTACAAAAAGTATACGACCTACGTGATACCGAATACAAAAAATACTTGGAAGTAGTGTAATTTACTGTAAATCTTTGGCATGTGATTAAAAATTTCAGAATTTGTAGACGAATGAAAGTTTGCGTGAATTGCACGTATATGTGAATGAGTGTGTAACAACAACAAAATCGAATTTGCTACAATTGAATTACCAATAGTTATCAAGAATATAAGTGTTGTAATTGAACAAGCTTCCATTCAAATAAAAATCTTGAAAACACTGTGTTTAATATAAAATGCGTTTGCAAATCATTTTTATAGAAATAGCATAAACAATATAGTTACAACACGGACAATAGTATCTGCGGTCGTCTTGGCGGCTGCTTGAGAACTGACGCTGCATGAGAGAAAAACTACAGTGAGCCTTTTGGGATGTAACTTAGGGTGCAATAAAATAAAATACAAAACAATAAGTAAAGCCACACGACCAACAAATCCATATCAATACGAAAAAAGTTAAAACAGTTGAGGAAATAGAACTTTTTGGCCTCACCTTTGACAAAAAAGCTGACATGAAAAGTTGAAACCTAGAACTCAGATGATTAATGTTTATCTCATTATAACATTATAAAAGTTCTTTCCGTACAAATCAGGAGGACAGATATAAGAATACAAACTAATACATTCAAATTGCTTTTACAATTGAAAATAGATTATCCATGTATAAGATATAAATCCGCGAAATGGTTATTATTCAAAAGACACGGTACGATTGCAAATTCATCTATGAGAATTAGGTTACGGGCATATAAAAAAATCCAATAATTAATCTATTGAACGAATGTAATCTAATCTCTTAAAAAATCAGTGTAACTCCATTAAAATTATGCAAGGTCGCTTAGATGAAACTTGCGCGCGTGCGCGCTAAGTATTTCATGCTTACAAATATACAGGAACAATTACTTGCCTACTTAAAAATTTGGTATTAAATATCTTACAAATGGTAGTAAAATGATACTAAAAATTAGATAATATTACATATTCAATTGCTACAATTGACAAAGAATTTAATAAGTAGTAATCAAAAGCTACATGCATAAACAGAGTACTGGGATATGTTGAATATCTACATGAATCTGTGGAAGAGTACTAAAATACTATATATTACTTACTCGATGAATCTAATCCTATCAATAAAACCATTCCAATACCTATGTATATTTGCCTACTCAAAAAAGCGCCTAGAATATAATGGCTGCCTAGCCAGTCTGAATATAGTTTAATAAAATGTGCAAGTATTCCTATGGTTATGAAATAATAATAAAATTCGGATAAAAAACGTTAAAATTATGATTTAATGAGTATCTTATGTATATTTTGTAATGTCACGTTATATATATATAGAATTAACATTCTATATAATTTGCTCATACAATGTAATTATGGTGTCACTAATATTCGCAGGTATATTAAACTTAAATAAAAATATTATTCTAACCTAATTTAGAGAAAAATATTCACGTAACTAAAGTAATTTTGGACTTACTAATGTTAACTAATTTTTGATGTTTAATTATAAATATATTGGTAGAATGACATTCTTCATTTTCAAAAAATTTTCTTCGTAGTCTTGTCAACGAAAAAACGAAGTATTTTAAATAAATTAATTGCTTTACTAAATACTAATTTATTTCTGTTAAGAAGCAATTGCAAAAAATTATTTAGAAGATAAAAGACGTTTTTCATATTTGTATTCTAAAAACTTATTATATATAAGAATTGTAAAAGAATATATATTGTACAAGTATAAATCTGTAGCACTTTTAAAGGTTTAAAAAATAATTGAAATATAAGCAGAGTGGTCTTCACCAACATCGAGAGATTTTCTTATGGCGTATAGGTGGAGGATGAGTAAATAAAACACTATAATTGAGCCAATTAATTTAAAATTTTATTGGCTCTTATGGGGAAAAGCCTTACGGCATAAAAATCTCACGAAATATTCACACCGAAATGATTTTTTTCAATGCGTTATGCGTACCGAAGTCGTGCCGCTACAGTAAGTGCCGCTACACTAGACACAGACCCGGGAAGTCAGACTTCTGCCTCATCAAGAGGAGAATTGAACAATTATATATTTATTGTATGATAGAAATAAAATGAATTAAATGAATTTGATGTGATAAAATTTAACCGGCATTACAATTAATATAATAGCGAAAGGAAAAGAAAAGAAAAAAAGCGATACACGCGAAGACGCTCGGACTCGACCAAGGATCGCCTTGAACTGATAAAGCCTTCCAATGGCAATAATATTGAGATTAAGCTCTCCTTTGTCCGCCGTTCGAGCGCCTCATATCGCATTTTTATAATCAGTTAATAAAATCTTATATTATAAATATAGAATTTCCGCCTACGGAACGCAGAGGATAAAATAACTTTTCCTAGAATAATGACTCGTCCTTTTGCGTAGAATAAATTTTTCTCAGTTTGAGCTTACTCTTAATTTTGCGCAACGATTTCACGATTTGTTTGATAAATTTTTATGTCAGTGGCTTAACGATGCGCAATAATCTATAATATAACAGCAGGTATCATCTGCATTCGCCATTACTTTTATTAATAAAAAAAGCCAAAGATAGAATATTCCCATTGACTACTGCGCTATCTTCGACAAAGTATTTATATTTTTTTCTCGATATCTCTTCCTTCGTATCTAACATCACATTGTGCCCGCCTCCGTCCCCCCCCCCTTCGCCCTGCTCTCTTTCTCTCTCCACTAAATCCGTATACCTTTTTCCCATCTATTTTTATACTCACGCCGCGCTATATACACGGTCTGGCCCCATCCTCCCCCGGGCTTCCCCTCGCCCAACGTCGCTCTACATAATACACAACGAGCGGGCGAGCGTTTATATACGCGGGGCTCACGTGTGTATCGCGTCTGCAACACTTACGCCTGGACGGGCACGGATCGTCGCCCTAAGGGCCGTCGCCTTCACGCATGGCTTCGAGTGAACGACGCGCGGCGAGCGCGCCAGCCACCGAGGAGGAACGTCCGCAGCCCCGCTCCGCGCCACGTGGCTGATCCGCCCCGTAACAATGAGACGATTTTATTGTCAATGACAACGACACGGATCCGGCCAATATAACGTCTCTCTTTCTCCTCATGCTCGCCTCACCTCCCCCTCTCCCATCTCTCTCTCTCTCTCTCCCTCTCAACTCTGTGTCTCTCTCTGTATATATATATATATATATATATATATGTATATATATATATATCGCTCTTTTACAGAGCCGACGTAAATACGGGGGATGAGAAAAAACGATCTCGCAGTAGAGGTAGGAGGAAGAGGAGGAGGAGGAGCGCGAACTTGATAGCGCGACGAAAGCGTGCGCGCGTCAGCCCCCGAGCAAAATTCGCTTGTACAAACAGAGTCTGCGACTCTGATTGAGGAATTTAACGGCTATCTAAGTGACTCTGTTAGTCCGTTGTACGGGGGCTGATGACGCGTGCCGCCGCAACCGAATTGTAGGGTCTGAATTCAAACCTCATTTGTTTTAAAATAAGTTTCTTGATTTTTACGAGATATCAATGCATTTGAAATCTTCTATTGTATCAATACATTCTTATTATTAAACTCCTTTGATTTGAACTGCATTCTTAAATTTCGTCTTAAATTTAAAATATCATAAAACAAATTTAAAATATCATTTTGCGTTTTGTATGCATTTACAGTCTGCATTTTATTATAATAAAAATTCCTGTAAAAAATTGAATGAAAGTATCAGATTGTGTAAAGTAACGTATCTTTCCATTTTCTTTTTGAAACCGGTTAAAAAACTACTTTTGTATTTGAAAAAATTTGGGTTTTGAAAAATTTCCTAATCAAATTATTCTACAAAAGTGAAGTCTAATTAATGTTAAGCCTAAGCTAAGGCGAAATTAAGAAGATATGCGCGAGTGAAACCCCTTGCGCATAAAGATACATTCCGGCCTGATTCGGTAAAGTGAAATGCTAAAATTGTCAAAATTACGAAAATCACTCTATTGTACTATTTTCTGTCTTGAACATTATTGACATGTTATCTAGTCGAATTAAATTACTTTTCATCGTTATTACTTGGAACTTCTAAATATAAATTTTTAAGTAACATAGATGAAATATAATGAGTAAGTATTTCATACAACTCTTTTTTGTTCTAGAACTCTCGAGGTTAACACTCATTCCTTTTTAGCTAAATTATCGAAACTACATGCCTTTTTTGTCGCTGAACTTAAATTTACGGTTTCATTAACTTAAACATTAAATATAACACTATATAATACTAAAAACAAATAAAAACTCTTACATATTTTCATGCTTAAACCAGCCAACGAGCATAGTCAAAACTTTAAAAAGAATTTTTGCGGAAATGGTTTTTATGTTTACACCAATTATACCAATACGATTTCATAGATCTTATTATAGACTGGATGACGACGTCTAATCATTGAATTTCGGCAGAGCGTCATCTCAATAATATAATTAAGGAATACGCTCTTAATAATAGAAATACATTTTAACATACACATGTAATTCCGTAGTTATCAATTACATTTATCAATATACGCGATAAATGTATAATTATAGAATAACTAACGTGTTTATTGCCACGGTATACCCAGCTAATCGGAAATCTAGTTTTTATTGATTATATGGTTATTTTGGTGCATCATCCCTTTCCCCGTCCATATTATTCATAAATATATTATTTACAGAAAGATAAATTTAAAAGTAAATATATAAAAGCTTATTCTGAAATAAATTTTATTGTAACTGAGATAGAAGTACTATTTTATTTATTTTATTTATTTAATTTTTTTAAAGCTTATCTGCCGGCAGAGAAGCAATTATTTAACGGCAGTAAAAGGTCGGCCAAAGGTGTGCGTGAATAAAAATGGTCATCCGCACTAAAAAAAGAAAAAAGAAAAAGGAAAAAATATATATACCACGGGTTATTTCGCTGAAGTATTCCGAGGAATATGAAAGTGGCGGCCCGTGATCCCGGGAAAATTTATTTGATCCGTACCCTCGCCGCGTACGACCAGAGCCCGGCCCTCGCCCGCGCGCCCTATCCGAAAACAGATAACGTATCGGACGGCTCGCGTCTGCTTTCGCGAAGAACCGCCCCATTTATCTCGTGCGCTTCGCGTGCGCGCGTTCTGCTTCCAGAACCACCACCTCCCCCTCGCACGACCCCTCCGGCTGCCCGTTCGCCAAGCTACGTATACGCACACGGTACGGTAACCGCGCGAGCGCATTTTTACCTCTTTATTTTGATATTCTGAAAGGCAAAAGTCTGTATTTGTACGTGGGTGGTTGCGGTGACCCCGTTCGAGCGATCGCTGTGTGCAGGAACTTTATTCCGTGCTTATCAGTTTAGTTTTTGCGTTCCAGCCTCCTTCTTTTTTTCTGTATTTTTTCATAGAATTTCCATCAGCGATTTTATACAAACGGAACCTTTCAGATATGTATGCCCCCGCAATGTAAAAATACCGCATCGAAACGAGTAAGGCAGCAATCGATGCTACAATTACGATGCTCTCAATATCGTCGCGAATCTAATTATCGACGGTCTGCAAAACGAACCGCCACGACGACCGCGCTCCAAATTAATTATCTTGAAAGAGGTATAAGAAAATAAATATCCCTGTCCGTCCGAGCCCTGCGGCTCAAAAAATCCCGCTTAACGAAGCGCCGCTGCCGAGGGAAAAGGAACCGACGAGGCTGCGCTTCGGCTCTTACGTAGCGCGCCGCGGCTGGAAAAACATCTCTCTATATTAGCGGGCTCGGCCGGCCGCGTTAATTAAACCCATTAACATTTCATAACGACCGAGCGAGCGGCAGCTCTCGCGCGACCGCGCGAAAAATTAATAATTCAGAAGGCGGATCGGAAAGTGCGCATACACATTTCGTCGTCAAACATTTATCCCTTTTCCTTGGCGCTGGCCGGCCGCGCGGGCGCCCGCTTTTGCCCGGCTAGCCGGTGCCCCTGGCCACTGCTGTGTCTCACCCCCCCCCCTAACTCCTCTGGCCCTCTCGGTCTTCGCTCGGCGGCGCGGTGGTGCGCTATTTGTATTTTGAATAATAATTATTTCCTCGGCAGCGCCGCGACTTACGCTCCGACGGAGCGAGCCCGCAAGGTAAGCAGGCCCCCGCGGCTCTGCAAAGATGCTAATTAACCAAGTTTCAGTCTTAACCAAAGTTTTTCGATTAGCCGGTAAATTGTTATATATACGACTCTGACTCCCCTCTAGTGTATAGGTTCCTTTTTCCGCGGGCGGGTGTGCGCGCGTGCGCGAGTAGGAATTTTCTTCCGAACGTACAGCGAGAAATACAGTTCGCCTTATCCTTTCCCTCCCTTAAGAATCTGCTTCCTCTGTAGGAAAGACGAGAGAAAGGAAACAAGGAAAAAGAAAGAGGGAGAGAGAGACAACGACCTTATTATTATCTTCTTGGAAGGAGCGCGAAATAGCGACGAGAGAATCGACGGAAAATAATGGAATTGCGGCAAGTTCCATCGTTAAAATATCTCGAATCTATTCCTATCCTCTTCTCTCCTTGCCTCGGCCTATTTCGCTCGTACTTGTCCTTTTAGAACGATGCACAGCGAATCGCCGCGCATATTCTTATGCCTTGAGAAGTTTTGCATTCGACGTGACTCTTCGCCCACGTGGAAAATGAGGAGTGGAGGAGGGCGAGATTTCTTTCCTGCATATTCCTGATAACTTCAAGTATCTTTACAGCTCTCGATCTTTCCTTCTCTCTTGCTAGAATTTATTAAATATTCGAGGGGTTTATTTCGTTAGTCCCGAGCAGCTTTATAATACTATGATAATTGATAAAATCCGTCAAAGTCGCTTCATTATTGGTATTGTTGATATTATAATACGTCTCTAAGTGATTTATTAAAACTGTTTTACATAAAAAAAATATTGTAAATGTATGTAAGACTGTAGGATTAGAACAGTTTTACTTGAAAATGTTCATAAAGAAGCAAAATATCACTTAGCACCGATACATTAGAAGACTTTTCTCAATGCGTAGAAATTTTTGCTTAGCATGTCGGCATATTCACTAACCGTAAATTTATTTGTGCGCGCCCATGCTTATGTCACAACGTCACGCGCATACCACACCCTCATTTATTTCTTTTGTTACGCCCGGTGGCAAGGGGTGTCGAGACACACAACCGCTTCTTGACGCGGTTTTCACTTTCCGGAGAGTAGGTAGAAAAATGATTGAGACGTGGGTGATCTTTTATCGTCTTATTTTTGGACACCTCTATCTTGTCAACTTTCTTTGAATTATTCGAAAAGAATACGAAGAGTAAAATAAAAGAGAGAGAAATAAAAAGGCGACGGCTTTAGATATAAATTTATTTATATATTTTCCATGCGAAATACAATAGTACGTTATAAAACTAGCTGAATGTGTCCTGAGATTTTCAAATTTGATTGCTTGAATAGTATTGCTTTCTTTTGTTACATTGCATTTTTGGTATGAGGATTGCTTTATAAAGACTATCCAAGTATAATTAGAAAAAATAGCTATAATTAAAATATCTAGTTAACTTATATCAGTGCCTATATTTCATGTTTTACATTAGAATATTTGACAAAGAGGGGGCTCATTAATCATTCAATTTTTTGATAGCTTTCTTCTATAATAGTTTATCAGTACGTGTTTAATATATACACAATATCCAGCCGTACCTAGCTTTTGCTTTACCGGCCGATTGTAATTTAAACAATCTTTCAATGTTCCAGATGACTATATTTATTCCAGATTAGTATATTGTTTCTACTTTGATAAACCTGCAAGTTCTAGTGGGTTCTGAGCCATTAAAAGTAGCATACATACTTAGTAATTTATCGATGTGTTCTTCTGCGAAAATCTCCATATTTTTAACAGTTTTATATTTCGAACATCTATCAATCATCGAGAAACTCACGGTCTACGAGATATACTTAGATCAATCGGGATGTTGTGATCTCATTCCTAAGCCCATGCAAGCAAATCCAAAGGGAAAACAAATCTCAGAGTTCGATCTGCCCTTTCGGCTCTTCCGTAATTCTTGGTGCATTATCGAAGAGTTTGTGTACGACTTTACCTGAGTACTAATCCTTTCGTCCGATGGCTGTTGACCGCTATAATTCGTAACTCGCTGAGGCTTTTCAGCTCGGTGTCTTCCTTCTAAATTTACATCGTAGTCTTCTATATTAGTCAGCAGATAAATATCATTTTACTTGAAAAAATAAATTTATCAAATAAATTTTAACCAACCATAACTAGTTCACATCCGAATCATTCAAAATTGAATAGTGCATTAATATTTTGAACACTTGGATTATGGTAACTTAGCTCGTTTTATGGATACATATATATTAACACATATTCCTTATATATACCGATACCTTTAATATTATGCATCAATTTATTGCTAATTTGAAACAATACAAAAGTGACTAAAATTATCATACCAAATAGTTGAAGAGTAGTAGCATTAACAAGTTGATGATCAGTGGCAAAAAAAATTAAGACGGACAACTTTCGATTTAATCAAGATAAATCTAGAAATTATTAATAAAAATCTAAAGATAACTCAGCTTTTAAGAATTCCTAATACTTCAATGCAATCAACGGTTCGCATGAATTTTATTTCACTACTTTGAACTTTATTACAGCATAGTATATTATTTTACAATTGCGGAAAGTAGGAGTTCACCCGACGCGCGAAATCACGCATGCGCGATCTGTTATTTTTTGTAAACATGGGACATACTATTTTGAATATACTACTTTTCCTCATCTGTGGTGGAAATTTCAATAACGCAAATTCTTCCTTAAGGAATCATTATTATCTATTAATAATAATAATCGGTGTACACGATAATATAATATGATATATGTATAATATAAATTTAAATTATTAAAGAATGATTCGAAATTATATTAAAACATTGTAACAGGCACCCAAAATAAAGCCACTTGCTCTAAACGCGAATTTTGAAGGACCTCCCCCCAAACAGACTTAGGCAGCTCCAAGTTGCTTTCATAAGGTTACTCTACATCTTACTTAAAATAGTTTGGTCATCCGTAAAACCGAAGTAATAAAGAAAACTAAGCTATTGACGCTTGGCGAATATCCATCCCGTTTTGCGAAAAACCTTAGGAATTGAATCGAACAATACCCAAACTCAGGAATCCGCTGAGTAGCGTGCGACCTAAATGAACGTATCACTAAAGGATATCCTGCCATCTGATTGACGACTCGTAGCCTCTCGACACTTCCAACCCTCCAAGCTTCGTTTTCATACGTCAACATCTGTCTCTCTGCGCAGCGACAGAGCAAGCTTACTTCAGCAATCCCTTTTCCCAGTCCCTTTCCCCTCTTATCTCCCCCCTTCACCTTGCTTTAATTAACTTATTGTTTTTTTCTCCTTACTGGTCAAGGCAGCGACACTTTCAAGACGGTATGTCGTCGGTAACTATTAAAATAATGTTTTGACAACTCCAACACTAATTCTCCTTAGGAATTGTCTTCGAAAGATTGCTCTAACGAGCACCTACGGAAAACCAGGATCAGCTGTAGCTGGTACGCTACGAAAAGTTTCTTAAGAACTGGAGTCTGTACAATTGGCCTGTTTCAGTATCGGGAGACCACATGTCATGATACAAACGCATATCTATCATCATAACCGCTCACTGCCCAACACCTAATCAAGGATTTAACTATCTCGAGAGTTATTCGGTATCATCGCCGCTTCAATGCCAAAGAACTACGCCGAAATAAATCACGATACAGAAACAATTTTGAAAAGAGTAGCGTAAAGCGCTATCTCAATATTGAATAATGAAAAAATAATTCAAAAGAATAATTATGTTAACATAATGTATTTAAGATTTGTTTAATCTAAATATATTGATAAATAAATAATAACTTTTAAACTGAGTCTTTTTTATATTTAGTATATTATATTATATTTAGTAACACATACTTGTAATTAATTAAATTTAATTAAAAATGTTCTTAATTTTTTAATAACATGTTATAACACTTAAAAAAACGTTTATATAGAATAACCTAAAAAATCTAATTATCTCAATACGTATAGCATTACTGTAAATTTCTTTTTGTTTGATACATGTAAAATAATTTTTAAACAAATCAAGACAATTCAGAAAGCTGCAAAATTAAAAATTGATTCACAATATATTGTGTTTTTTGAACGTCAAAAATAACTTTGCCATCCTGTTATCTCCATGTATAAAATTTATACTCAATATCAAGAAATGTGACAAATATGTTAAATGAATATGAACCTTCCATTATTGTATATCTGTTTTTCAACGTCAACTTTAAAAATTTTAAAGATTTTGAGCTTTGATTATCTTTTAAATCTATAATGATATTGCTTACTTATTGGAAATATTATATATACAGTAGAAACCAATACATATAGTACTTTACTTTTTGGTCTGCTATAAAATGAATTGAGTATTTTTTTCATTTTTGGCATATGGGTGGATCCACTATAAACCTATTCAGTGCTAAATGAAACAATTTTGATCTTTTGACAGAACGATGTAGGAAACTTTAATATTATACAATAGAATATTGACATATAAGAAAATAAATCATAGATGGAATATTAGTTATTATAATATAAACACAGCGTGCCTGTGCTCAAAATTCGAATGAGACGATGCTGGTATTATATTAGACAAAGGTCCAAATGCATAATTCTGTTAAACAATATAATCCAAACTAATATATTTTATCGTAAAATATGAATCTATTACATACAATGCAGCACAAAGATTAGGTACTTCTTCGAGCTGTGACTGCTATTAGTGAAACATCGACCTGTGATAGATTTAATTTTCAACCTGTACAATGTACAACAGATACTTATTAGTTGAAGAATATTTTATTTACTAATAAAGTAAAATGTAACACATATATAAACATTATCTATACTTACATGATTGTTTGATGCAAGAAATGCAGCTATCTACCAAACAATCACAC
The DNA here is from genome assembly GCA_018907035.1 of Sycobia sp. Sy_11. NCBI lineage: Eukaryota > Metazoa > Arthropoda > Insecta > Hymenoptera > Epichrysomallidae > Sycobia > Sycobia sp. Sy_11. The sequence continues at coordinate 1,701,628 of JACCIC010000071.1, read as the reverse complement.
GTTATAATGATGTCTATACCTCCATAGCCCTTAGGCATGGATCTGCGTGGTTTTGAAAAGGACAATAATGATGTATCATAATGAATTCATAAGTAGTATAATTAAGATAGTAGTATATAATTAAACTAGATATAAATAATAATTTACATTTTTACGGGATACAAAATAAAACACATAAGGATGGAATTTGTAAGTTTGCTTTTATTATATAAGACGTAGACATTGTATAGGTATTCCGGGGAATAATCTCTGATATATTATATATTTATATATACTTCTAGTAAACATGAACAATAATAAATATAAAGTATACGAGAACCTAGGAAGTCTGCGTCTATATGTGATTTAATGACGATGAGGCTGCGTTTCTTTAAAATATAGCGCATCTATATAATATAGCATCCCCGGTTTTACAAGCTTCGAGCGAATAATATATTATCATGCACCTTTCTTTAGCAATTTCTTTCTCTTTCTCTCTTTCTCTCTTACTCTCTTACTTTCTTTCTCTACAGAGCCCTTACTTTTATCCCCTTGTTTTCATTTTCTTTTAATATTGACCAATGATATCTTTTTGTCTACTATCTTTCACATTTCTGTACAAGTCAAAATAAGAACGATGAAACTCATCACGCCGCTGATTCTTCGTATTTCTATACTATTTTGTTGACTTTCGAAAAATAGTTTTGAATCATACTAATAGTTCACGAGCGGGCGCAATGCATCCCATCGTTACTAAACTAATCCACACTTACTTTTCATCTAATTTAATATTAAATAATTCTTTCTTTTTCATTTGAAAAATGACTAAAGCGACATTGCAATCCCATTTTATTTTATATATTTAGTATTTTTTCAACTTGGTTAATAGAACATTTTGTCCTTAAAGGCGAAAAAATTTGATTAACAGATCGCTCAAGGCGCTTGCAATCTTTTGAAATTTTGACAATTGGAAGCAGAAACTTGGAAATAGTGAGATATATGAATTAAAAAATGTCATCGTGAAAGTGAGAGTTGTTGTTCGTTTATAATTGAAACTCTTCAAATTATAGGATACTTCATAACCTAACTCAGGTGTCTTTTTCTTACACGCTTACAATCTAACGGAATTAAATTAATTTTCATTTCGCGATTTGATGGAGAATTTATTTTGCCTCCCTTTAACACAGTCCCACTTTCTCTCTGCGTTTACAATTTATAATTACAAGTTTAAGTAAGCCACGTTAATTAAAGTCTTTCGTAGTTATTTTACAATGCATAATCCTTTGTTATTATTTATTTACACTTAACAAATTCAGTTTGACTTTGCACTTTGCCCTTCCTTGCTCGAAAATAAGAATGGTCTTTTCTTTTCAATAAAAAGAAGACGTTATTACACTATACATATGTGTTATTTGAGGACTTATCAATTTGTAACGAGGATACCATAAGATCAGCTGAACTAAAGGCTATATAATAAAAAACTACAAAAAAATTCATGTAAAAAAAATATAATAATCGCAGCCAAGTTATGAGATTAAATGATTATGATTTATATAACACACTTTACATGATTAAGAAATAACGAAGATGATGAAGATTTAGTCAACTGACATTTAAATCGATTGACATACATTTTCTTGTTTGTTTGTAGCGACAATGAGGATGCGATGATAATCTATTTAGAGATAATATTGTGATGAGATAGAACTATGTATCTAGAAATTTCTTTTTGCTCCGCTGATTTAATTATTTATTCAGGTAAGTTTTATCCATCAATTCTTGAGCTTTAATATAGAAATTGTGTTTTATAATTCACGATAAGGAAAGAATATCAGTGTCTGCCGAAAGTCACTGGATCGATTCTATTGTCAGCATTTCGTTCTAAGCTCTAGCAACATTTTCAAGTTAATAAGTTTGCCGAATAATCAATATGAATTCGATTGAAAATTTTGATATTCATTGTAAGACAAAGAGGCTATTATTTTCACAAATCAATAAACCGTACTTCTCGATTACAATTTGCGGAAAAGTCACAGTACTCTAGTCGGACATTTAGAAAATATCGGCTGAGAAGGGATGCGAGTTTTCGATCCAGGACGCACCAGCGGCAAAGAAAGTACGACAACTGCTTTCATCACACGTCGTCTTATATAAGTTATTTCCCTACTTTCATCCATTACATCAAACACAGCTCCTCCTCTACTTAATTACGGCAATATGATACATGGGATAACCCATTGAATCTTTATTTGAGTATCTGCAATCTGAGAAGTAAAGACAATATTATTCAAATTATTATACTATATAATGCATAAATGTAGCCGTTGCAAAGAGTCGCGGTGATTTGTTTTGACGAATAAGGATAATTCTATATGGAATCCTTACTATATATCGACTATTCATACTTCCCAAATTGCTACGTTTCCACCAATAGTAAATCGATTACAATGGGTCCGAAAGGGTGAATTTACGGAGTTATAGCCAAGGTGGGCATAGACGACACAAATCTCTTCATCCATATCTCTGAGTACAGATACCCTGCAGTCGTAATATTTATTACACATAAATATTTTTTTTTCGATGATCATACATAACGTATTGAAGCGGGACATTTGCACCCTACCTGAAATCCTTACACTATCGACCGTTTGTTTATCATTCTTATACATATATGCTCTCATACCAATATAACGCTGATTTGTCTGTTCGATCGTTTCGTCTTGCTTTATCCCACTTTTACATCGCATATACATACAAATTCATGCCGCTTATTTATTTACAAGTATGATCTTAATTTTATGACAATGCGCTTGTTTCATTGTGATTCCTGTAGCTTAAAATCAATACAAAGCTTTTGTAAACGTTTATTTATTTTTCAACGATTATTACAAAAATGTGAGAATCACTGTTCGCCTGGGTCTAAAAATTTGTGGTTTTCCTGTTAAACAATGCTGTTTCGTATCAAACACGCTATTCCGTAAAGGTTAAAAAAGAAATGTGCCCGTAATCAGTTTTATACATTGGTGTTAAGATTTAATATCAGGCAAACATTTTCTAACTTCTTATTTTGAAATACTTATGCTTAAGACAATCTTAATCTACTTTGTATATAAATCACATAAAATGGTGTGATCAACACCTGCTATATTATTAAAAAATCGTTGCATTAGAATTAAGTTATTCGTAATAGGTGCGTTTATATGTAATGGAAATGTGGTTACATGTTGCATAAAATGCATGATTATTTATTACTTATTATTTTTATTAATGTTATTATTAATATTCTTATTAATACTAACCAATGACTGAAAAGATGATCTTTATATACAGAAAAAAATTTCGCACAAAAGCCATACAAACTAGACATTAATATTGAGAATACCATCATCTTGATGACACGTGCCAGCCTGTAAATTTCTGCACAAAAGTCATGAAAAAGTTATACTGCATCCGTACAAAATCTCTGAGGATGAAGGTTTTTTCCGTGTACATTATTATTCTATACAGAACATTCAAAACCTAGAGATGATTCTGTACAGTCTAAGGGGCAGCTTTGGTGCCCTATATATTTAGTGCATTGAGTGCGGTGTGACATTCGCATTACAATGTTACGGTAAAACAACCTCCGCCACTTATGTATGGCACATATATATATATATATATATATATATATATATATATATATATATATATATATATATATATATAGTAATATATAAACAAGCAATGACAGTTCTGACCTGAACGCTGAAATTTGTATGCATATGGCGCAGAAAAAGTATTTAACGCAGTAATATTAATAATGACAAGAGTGTACCATTATAAGCACGATATTTCTAATAAGTGTAGATGAAACAAGCGAACAGAGTCTAAGGACAAGAAATACAGTCGCGCTCGAGCATTATATATATAATTATTACAGTGCGGGCGGTATTACATCTGTATGCGTCCGCATGGTATGGGTGTTAAGTCGCGATTTTTTCAAACGCGGTCTATACGTACTCTTCACTCACTCATATACCGGGTGTCCCAGAATTAATAATACAGATTACTATGACTCTATAGATTGTGTAAATGTAAATGTAGTAATATAATTAACTTGACGTATGTTGTTATTAGCTGTCGAGTTATTAACCAATGTTCAACAGCCAATCAAGAACGCAGGATTTGGATTTTCGCTGGATAGGCTGGAACTAACGAATGCAAGAGGAGATTCGCGTGAACTCTGAAAGAAATGGGCGGAAACGAGCATCGATTATATATTTGTCGATAGCGAGAAAGATGATCATTTTGAAAAAGTGTGAGAGGGATCGAGAGAGGCGTACGTTCGATCCTTCGTCGCGTCCGATTTAGGTTATAAGCTAGAGGGTAAATCGATGACTGGACCGCGAAAAGGTATCTTGCTATCGAAAAAAAACAGTCGGTGCTCGTTTTCGCTCATTTCTTTCGGACTACGCGTGAATCACCACCTGGATTTTCTACTTTCAGCCTCTAGAGCTAACATCCAAATCCTGCGTTCTTGATTGGCTATTAAACATTGACTAATAACTTGAAAACTAACAATAAGTCACTTAACTTTCTTATTATTACTGCATTTACATTTCTAGAATCCATACATTTATGTTCAGCTGTCTAATTAATTCTGGGGCACCATAAGTAAAGAGCTCAGCCATACGAGAATCAGTTCGATGCACCGTACCCTCTATATAGAAGATACAATTTTTCTCGACTCTCCAGTTTTCTTGGGCGCTTTATTTAGATTTGGTTATTTAAATCTTATTTTCTTCTCTTTGCTTAAATATGTAATTTTGTAATTACTCGTATAGTAATTTCTTTGCTACAGAAAAGGAGGCAAACGATCAGGTATTCCGGGATGAGTCATATGAGTTTGATGACGATGATATGGATTCGGTTTTCGTTACGGTTATCATTCCAAAATAAAAAAAAAATTGCCTACAATGGAGTAACCGCAAGTTTTTCATAATTTTATGATGTTTATATATATAGATATATAATATAGTTCATACTCAATTCTCTACATTGGAAGTATAAGCTCGTCTTTTTTCTCTCAAAGACACGATAACAAACAATTCCGCGCGATTTGAAAAATATACACTTGTACAATTATTATTGCAATTCTCAACAACTTTTTATAAAAGCAAAACAAACTAGGTAGAACGAATATAAGGATGAAGCGGCAAAGATCAGCGGTAGGCGACTGGCCAAGACGAACAGAAAATCTGACGATTTAGTTGCGGAACGTTTTTCGAACGAAACATTTCGGAAAAAATGGGCCGTACGATGGGCTACTCACGTCTGTAGTCGGACGCGTTAATGATTCTAGCACTTGACACTTGCAGCCGTGTAATATCTATATGGATGAATGAATTTATATATATATATATATATATATATATATATATATATATAACGGGAGTACCTCCTACGAATGAATTTCACAGACATCAAAGCGAAAATGCAATCTCAACCGGGATTCCGTAATTACTTCGAGGCAGGCGTAAACGGGAAGTTAGTTTTCGAGAAGGGAGGAATTCCATTGAGTTGTATATAGTCGTGTCTATAATTAATTACGAGGCTGCGACTAATAAACAATCGGTGGGAGGGACTTTAAGATGCAGAGCAGCCCTACTGAATCGGACGACCTGAGTATACAGTAACGTCCTTTTGGCCGGATATTTAAATCACATTAATTAAAGAAAAGTATCTATAATTACTCAAAAGATATTACTGAAAGTCGAGGTCTCATTAAAGACCTTTGATAGATGCCCTTTGCCGATTATATATATTTATATACATATACGCTTTGGGTTTTTCAAATATGCAAGGAGTGGATCTCGTCTGAAATAGAGGTCTTCTTTACTTAAATTTCGATACAGTACCAATAGGAATAACGATTATAAATCAGTCAATATAACGAAGATATTTGGAATATAAATCTACGAATATTATATAAGTAACAGAACTAGCAACGCTTATATCGACTTAGCATTCAATACCTGCAAAATAACTGTATATAATATTTACATTATTTGCAAAACATAACAAGCGATAATTATAAGCCATAGAATAATATTCTTAGCATTACAACTAAAGATTTTCATAGATTTCGGAATTTAAGGAATATCTTTTTTGTGTATTATTTGCATATTTATATATTAATAATTTCAACACTATATTTATATTATATAAGCTTTATGCATGATCGATTAGCATCATAATTTAATGCTTTTTATTATTTGCTTTGATCCTTTTAATTTCTTATATCTATTCACAAGTCATGTAAATACAATGGCGATGCATTAGAACTGATTCTCATAGGTCTCGCGTTTCTACTATACTTGTCTACCGAAGATCTTAATTTATTCACGTCTTCTATTTTATGCACGTCACATATCTTTATACATCTATTTTTTCCCCTTTGATATAATCAATATCAACAACAGACGAATTTTTTATCGATATATATAAATCGGATGATGCGATTTCGTTATTATAGTTTACGAACACGGCGGGTCGTTCATCGTTTTCTATACATCCGCCGATTTTTACTTCTGATTCTATTTATTTTCATTGCACTTGATACAATGATGTAATAACTTTGTGCGTATTTTTAATAAGGTATATTTCTAATGATCACATTTCAATTATAGAAGAGATCGTCAAATCGGATGCATACTATGAACCCAATTATTCTCAAAAATTCTACGATTTTAAAAATTTCGAAACGAGTAAGACGTCTGTCGAAATTACATTATGCAATTATAAATGTATGCTGTTACATTTTATGAGTAATAAATATAGCCTAGAGCGTAACACTTTTTATCATTTGTCGCTCTTAATGTGGACATTTTAATCTTATCTAATAGAAAATTGGCTCCACAACGATCTTAATGTTGTTAAAACGAAGCAATGACATTAACCTTACTTAATAAATTCGACGGTATGTGTGTAGACTGTGCGCAATGAGTGGAGAAAATTATGTAGAAAAATTTACTATATTCCGTACTAATTGAAAGACAAACTTAATTCTATGAAAGCATGTTATTTTTATGTAAATTTACGTATGACCATACAGTATAGATTTTTTAATTTTAACGAAGCTTTTTACAAGTCTCACCAAAGAATAATACCGTAAAGGGTATTATTAAAGGTAAGAATTTATAATACTGGTCGGCAATTTTTAAATTACTCGAACGTATACTTTCTTTTCAACCGTTCTACTCTTTGAAATATATTTTTATATAGATGCTTTTAAAATTAAAACAAATAAATAACTTATTAACTTAGGGCTATATTTATCTAGCTAAAAACTAACATTGAAAAAAAGATGTTTTAAAAAATATTTTTGTAACTCTGTTTTAAAGTAAAAACAAAACTGTTTATAAAAACAAATCGTTTATATAATTTTGTAATACTTCCTTTGTTTTAACAATGAAGTTTGCCTTTGCGTTAGAATGTAATATAGTAATTTTTCACTAAACTTCTTCCACTTCTCCGTGGATAAATCTTCGCTATTCGAACAAGCTAAATATCATGCAATTTTGGCAGTTTTGTAATTTTATCTATATATAAACGAGAAAATCTTAAAATTTTTAGATTTTTTTCTTTTCATCTCCTTTTTTTTATTATAAAATTTTCATCGGGTTAAATGGCAGCTTGGGGCTTAGAAAAATGCTAAACCTACCCTCTAAAATACTCACAGTTAAACAGCTCCACCAGATAGAGCTGTATTTAGCGAATTACGGTTAAATGCTCTATATATAAAGATTCTTTTTTTCGAGAGACTCTATATAACTAATTGTATAGTTAAAGTTCAAGTTTCAACTGAGCAGGTACACCCGAGCCCCTGAATTTCTCGGCAGCAGAAGAATTGCGACAAAGATCTCTAAAATGACAGCTTCGTTTACCGCGAACGCGCGTATAATATCGACTCCTGTTGTCGCGCAAAATACGCGCTTGTTTCATTGATTTAAACTATAATTGCATATCATTTCGGAACTTTTTAATCTAATCGTCGTTATATTCACGAGCTTAGATGGTGTATCTTCGCTGGTAGTACGACGTACAATCATCCGAAAAACCCAACGATGCACATATACACCCACAGACAAAAGCTCACGCATACACATCGCTGTTAATTTGTTTTTCCTAATACATTACCTAATGTGTACGAGTTATAAACGCGAATCACGCTCAGAATATCACTACATCGTATTATTCGTGGCGCGAAGTTTTCAATGTATAATATATGTATATATAGGCCGTCCCGCATTACGGAATAACGTCGGGAACAGATCTGTTTTACGTTTGCTGTCGCTTTCTCGACGCGCGCTTCGATTTTCTATGTATACGCCTCTTTATAATGTCGATGAATCATATGTGCGATTATTCGCCAGCAAGTAAATTCTATACATACATGTCGAATTTGTATTTTTATTCTTTTTTTTTTATAAATACAAAAGGCGAAGTTTATGCTTTGGCTTTTCTTTCATTTTCATTTATTTTCTCCTTTTCCCCTGCAGATTTACTATATTATATATATGTACATTAAAAACATGTAATATTCCGTGATTGAGTTCGAAAAATTATTGTAAATTTTCTAAAAAAAATATTTATCGACAAAAGTTGCCTTTGATAAAAAAATTGAGGTAAAAATTTGTTAAGATTATTTACGTTTTGACACAAGTTTATGTACTTTGAATTATTATTTTTATTACTTAAAAGCTTCTTTTTTATTGCGACCGCGAGTGACGAATCGTTCAAAATTTTATTCTATATATAAATATTGCTATTAATTAATGGGCGAAATATTTAGCGACGTAATTGAAGATTGAAGGTCCACAAGCATAAAATACAAATATTGAATGATGAAATATACGTACCGATATATGTTGGTATTTAACGTAAATTACTGAATGTTGAAAACTATATTTCCTCATAAAACACGCAGGAGTTTGAATTTATTTAATTCGATACAAATTAATATTTTCAGACAAAATTAGGTCCGTTAGAGGATTTCCTTGATATAATAATCACAAAAACATAAATAAGTGTAAGTTCGTTCGTTTGTCAGTCTTTTAAATATAAATATGAAAAATTCCAAGATTCTCTATATAAATAAAAGTTATAAAAACTTATTATAAGAATAATTTGAAAACAATATCCCATCACTTCTCGAAAAACTTGTTGATATATAAGAATTTCTTTTTTTTGTTCATAAAATAGTTAACCAATTCAAATATACATTTATGTAGCGTATTGATATATAATGTACTCGTCAATCAGTTTCGACTAATGAGAATATGAAAAATGTTCAAATAATAATCATGAATTAGATAAGTTTCATTAAAGTATTAGTCATTTTCATAGTTATCCAGGTTATTCAATACGAACAAGTAATATATTTTTTTCAGATTACCACTTATGTTGACATACTTGAAACTATAGAATGAATTCAGAAAGTTTATTATAAAAAACTTAATCACTATATAGTCGTTGAAAAAGTTTGTCGATTTAATGAGTTGCAAGTATGAATATTTAATGAGTTGCAAGATCAAATATGATTTCTATAAATCACGGCATTATAATTGAAACCCTCAAAACTAACTCTATAGATTAAAACTGCGAGAAAAAGTCTGCTATTACTTACCTTCAGGATTGATATTGCAATCTCTTACATGAGCTATATAATATCGAACAAATATATCCTGAAAATGTTTTATAAATATTACGGATAATTATTTCTCATATTTTACTTCTGGCAGCTTAATTAATAATATTCGTCGTTTTCTTTAACTAAACCCATCGATAAGTTAAACACTGACATCTCTAATATCTCTTAAGGTTAATAAATATTGTAATACTTTCATTGCGAATAAGTGATGTCGCAATGGTAATTTTAAAAATGTTATAAAACGTTGTCATTTCTTAGGGATGTGACGGCAAATTGAAAAATTTTAAATCCATTAATCATAAAATCTGAGTTTAGCGGACATGTAAAAAGCAATGTAAAAACGAAAATGATTCATTACGTAATGTTGTTATACATTATCGTCAATGTATAAAATGCTTAAAACTAACGAATCATTTTCTTATAAAAATGATATTTTTTAATTGAAACTTTTTAAAATAATAGAATAATAATAAAATGCCATGCGATTCCTTTAAGAAAAATAAGCAGTCGATCAATGAAAATGAATATAACTTAAATTAAAATAATAGAACAAAAAATAATAGAAAATATCTTTTATTGCGTCAACTTAAAAATAAAAATAAAATATGGTATACAACATGATATTCATATGTGACATATATGAAATAATAAATAATATCATTCTTGAAATTCCTGGTACTGTCACAGTTATGCGACATCACTATTCGCCTCTGAAGTAGCCTTACAACAAAGTCCGTTCATCGCGAACTTGTCATCACAATATCATGAATCATTTCTTCAGTTATCTTCATTTATTCCTGTGCCCTCCTCCGTCTTTACCTCCTTTTCTCTTCTCATCGTCGTCGTATTTACAGTTGAAAATTTACACGTCGCGCGGGACAGGGAATGAAACACAAAACGGGGAAATGCTTGGAAACACAAATGAACGAAAGAGTTCCGCCGGAACTCCGGCTCGCAAAGTCCGCATTAGAGCTCCTCCGACAAGGCTATAGGCGCCCTCGAACCAGCCTTCATATCCTTGACGCCGATGCTGATGTCGTCCACTGGAGTAGGCATCATTTTCAGCTGATTTCCATTTAGTTTGATTTCGTTTACGGAGTGAGAGCGGCCGTGACTTGACAAGAGCTTCATTGCCGCGGCCGTCGCTTCTGCGGTCGCTTTCGAATTACAATTGGTGGAGTTGGCTTTGGAGTGAGAATTCGAGTTGGAAGCAGACTTGTTAGGGCTTGGAACGCGATAGACAACCGGCGGAGGTGGCGGCGCGCTAAGACCGACATTAGAGGTGGACAAACTACCCGCCACGAATGGATTGGTAATGGATTTCGAGCGGGATTTGGTTCTTGGATTTGTGCTTATATTATTCTGATGATGATTATTTAATTCTCTTCTTTGATGATGATCGTTCTGACCAATATCCCTTGAGGGAACATTAGCTGTCTTGAAAGTATTTGTGCTGCAATTAGAGTTCGATGCTGGAGACGCTATGCTCGTCAACTGATTTGCCGATTGCGAGCGAGTGGTATGGCCACCAATCTTGTCCTTCAGAGCGATCTGATAGGCGACCTCGAACGCCTGACCTAAAGTTAGAATAACCTCCGTGGCTTGATCCTACAAAAAATGTAAAGAAGATTTCGTTGAATGTTTAATTCGATCAAAATTTATCGAGTTTTTGATCGAATCAAAATGTACATGATTAATAAAGATTTTTCTAAAAGAAGTTGCAAATGGTTAAATTCTAACTATTTAATGTTATATAACGGATTAGAAAATAATGCAGTATGTGCATCCGGACAAATATCCCTATAATACTATATATTAATTAATGCTAAAAATCTGAATAAATAATGATAAAATTACCATGGTTGGCACGCAAAAAACATGACAGAAATGAGTACGACTGGCGTGATCTTTGGTAATGTACGCAAAATGGGTAAGGTCATCCGCATCCTGACAAGCACAATGAATGTTACGTATTTCATGCTCGCATATTGGCTCCTATAATTGATAAAATAAAATATAAGATTAATTGATTGTACTTAAGAAAAGGTTCAATGTAAAAGCTAATTGTATAAATATCCTTACGTCAGTTAGTGTATTCAGAAATTGAACACCGCGGTAAGAGATCGACAAGGTTATGTCTGGCGTGCCCCTTGGATCTCGGCAGATCTTCTTCAGCTTTTGTATCGACTTTTTTGTCGACTCCGTTCCGCGCAATTCTTTCACAACCGTTGAACCCAAATACTGAATGATTAAAGAAATATTATCATTAAATGAAGTATTGAAGGTTTACTTGTTGCCTTAGTGATTATAAGCGGTTTAATAAATATTACGATTCATTCTACGTCCCGATACTTAGATTTTTTTATAAGAATCTCGTCAAATTAACAGCTTTAATAATATATTGTCGTTTACAAAACCAGAACACTTACATTGGCAACGTAGGTAACGCAGCCCGTGACTAGATCTTTGGGTTGATGTCTCCACTGGGTCTTTAGAGTGGAGGGTACGCCGAAGAGCAACTCCGAGGGACCTCGGATCTCGAGCTGCTCTGGCGCGTGCGCAGCGCCGTTCTGCACGCTAGGCTTTTGGGGCGGCGGTGGCGCGGGCCTGTTTTTCCGATGCTTCAGCGTACCCATCGTGCCGGTGCTCGTGCTCGTCGTCAGAGCCGTCACCGACGTAACAGGTGCCGATGTCGTCGGGGTGGGAAGGCCATTGCCTTTCGTTGAATCCGGCAACTTCTCGCGGATTTCTTCCTTAAGCTGTTGAATATTCGTTTTCTGCAAAATAATATGAATTTTCGGCTTTATCCATTGGGTATGTTAATAGTAAATTTCGAAAATATTTACAAAATTTCCTTTATATTTAAGTTTGCTTATGATAAATAATACTTTCGGTATTAGTACTCTTCTATTGGATTACATTTAATGTGCATTTTTACTTGTTCGGTTAATTATTCGATGTTGTAGAACATAAAAAATGTAAATAAGGTCTATATTTATGAATAATTTATTACATATACTATTGATAACATATGAGTAAATTAATATATAATATTGCTAAGTATCATCCTAATACATGGATTTTCTTGAAGAACCGTAAATATTTTATTATATTTTATGTTACATTTTCATTTGAATATTTACGTCCGTAAATCTTCACTACATATCTACATACATATGAATATTTCTTTCTTTTGATATTTCTTTTCGAAAAACTGTACTACACAACAAAATTTATACAAAATACTATAAACATTATGCTCATTTTAATGCTTGGCTTTTGAGTGACTCATTTTATCTTCAATAAATTACAAAGTAAAATATCTAAAAAGATTGATTGTTAAAAATTCTATGGATAGTGATAAAAATTTCTCATGTAACTAGATTTTTTCTCTGTATTTAATACTCAGGTTATCTATTACCATTATTATTCGATGATAAATGATAAATTGAAAATTGTACTAGTTTGGCATGGGTTAAGAAATGTTGTATATAATAAAAGTTCTATATAATAATTTTTATGCATCAAGCGAGTAGTCACCTGTAAACATCGAAATTTAATAATTAGGTGGCTACTGCTAAGTAATTTGTTTAAACACTATGTTTATTTGTACGATACTTTTTTTTGATCGGGTTTTCAAGGATTCGCATTAAATTTTGGACCTCTTGGGATAGATGGAACAATGGACATTGATGCACAGTAAAAAATATTTTTTATTTATGTGAAATACATACGAACTATTACCGATTCCCATTCCACGTTGATCTCTTATTACATTATTACCTCAAGAGCAATGTTCTATGTCTCAGTGACAGATAGCGCCCTAGTAGAGTCAGATTTGCAGGTGTAAAATTCAATGCATAGTACGTACGCTTATTAATGAAAAGTTCTATTCTATGCATACGTAACGGACTGCATTAAAAATAGGCTAGTGGCTGCTAAAATTGTGTATCTAATTAAGTTTGCTTATTGCAACGGGAGACGATTTTTAATTAAGGATTCGAATCTAAGAATAAAGGAAACAGGCACCACTGACGTCCGATAAAAAGTTCTTAAAGCTCCACGCAGCTGTGCTCTTGGAGTTTTGCGATGTGTTGCGAAAAAAAAGAGAAACTTATGAAGCCAATTAGGGGAACGCGATAGAGTGAAAAGAATACGAGCAGCGAGAAAGAAGGAGGGAGGGGAGGGGAAGAGATAGAAAGAGTGCGTGTACGCGTGCAGGTGTAGTGAAAGAACAGGTGAAAAAAGAGGCGCGAAACAAAGGCCCGAGCGCGCTCGAACGGCTGAAAGGTACTTCTTAAGTGTCATTCGGTCCTTTTCCGCGCGCTCACAATGCCGAGAGCCTCCAATTAGCCACGATATTTATACATCGATCGAACTACGCAGGAGCCTGATCGGGGTGTGTGTGGAGGCGGCGCGGGCTTGAGCGCCAGACGAAAGGATGATTCAGGGAGCTCCTACCCTATGCACGGGGACGCGCAACGCCTCATCGCGTCGTTGTAAATGAAATGTCACAGTTGGGGGAATTCCTCCTACCCCCTCATAGTACGGGAACGATGCGGGATTTGGCGCGATCATGCGAGTCGATGGTGAAAATAAAAGCGTTTCGTGCGCTGCGTAGCTTCGCTTCGAATCTTAAATGAGTAAATTACGATGGCTAAATGGGCATATGGCCGTCTCTTCTTACCTTTCCTATATGCGTATTAATACAGAAAATAATTAGGATTCAAAAGTTCTCTATACTCCAACATTTATCAGTTGTATAATCAAGAACGTCCATTCTTCCAGTCGTGCTCGACATCAATCCTATCTAAATGGCAACCTCCCTCCCTCATTATGAGGTAAGTTTAGGTAAAGCATATTTTCTCAAAAAAAGAAAGCTCAAAAATTGTATGTAGTCCCCACATAGTCTTTCGATTCACACAGATCCAAGAATTTCTCGTTTATCTCACATCTTTTAACCGAATTTACCACTTTCAATTAACGATAACTCAAAAACAGGTCTTGCTTAAAATATTGAAAGAAATCTCATACTACATGTTATAACATATTAGTATGTTTTTAAATATATTGACGAAATATCTTACTAGGATAAATAAAAAATCTCGAAATTCGATTTTTGAGATGTAATTCAATCTAAAATTGGGCATTTGCGAGCTTTCTATTTTGAATTTTTTCCATGCTCAAACTTTTGCCATATAGAAGACATACTAAAATCAACCGATTCGGACGTTTCTAAAAGATTATACTGACATTTTCATATTGTCTTCAAATTTTGAAAATCGTCGTTTCGACTGAATATGATTAATGTAAGAAATATATAAATAATGAATTATGATCGAATTTATATTAAATATTGCGTAGCGCGATATAATTAGCCTTCATTCTTAATAGTATTATGATCCGCTTATAAAATATCCTTTTTAACTATTTTGTTGAGAAATTACAGAATTGAAATGACAAAAATTTGAAGCATCTCGTAAAAGTTCGACCTTTTGATTTTACTTTACGAATGAAATAATTTTAAATTTTATTCATTTCATTCAATAGTGTTAAAATTTTTTAATTCTTTTTCTGCACCTCAGAATGAGTTATAAATAGTACGTACTTAACTAAGAAAAGTTACTAACCAGTTTATGCCTTATTTTATTACGACTTCATTGTTATTGTACATGAAAAATATTACACCTAATTATAGACGATTTCGATTACTGCTGCAGTATTTATTTCCCAATACGATAGACTCGGAACTTAAGAAACTTAAGATAACCGAAGTTGTAGTAAAAGCAAAAAGTCAAACAAAATTAGCGCAACCCACCAGTGCATTGAGGTCCTTGTTCAGATCCTCGAGATTCGGCCCAGTGCCGTTGCGCGCGTGCGACGAAACCACGGCCAGACTGGAATTACAGCCGCCACTAACCGAGGCCAGGATGCGCTTTCGATGGGCCGGCTTCTGGATCTCGAGCACGGCCGCGAGCTCGACCTCCCAGACACGACGAACCCTGTCCATGTCTGTGTAGAGGTGCCGTCTAAAGAGCTCCGCGTAACCCTGCAGGTGTATCGACTTCAGCCAGTCGTCGACGGTCTGGTTCGGATTGTTGGCCGGCCGCTTTTCCACGCGATTGTTGAGCAGGCTGACGGCGTCGATGATGGTCGAACGGTCCTGCTCGCTGCTGATTCCCATTTCCTTCAGGTCCGCGTCCTCGAGTACGCCGTTCTGCAAATTTTGAATGAAACAAATAAGCCAGGACGGCTCTATCAGTTCGAAAATATGTGCCAAGATTTGCGTAATTGAATTTGTAGAATAAAAAATGTAGTTGAACTAATGCTCGTTACGCTCGCAGTTTAAACGATCCATCCACAATTTCGGTTCTTAATTTCCAACCTGTTTCAAAGCAAATATTTAATTAAAAGCTTTACGAGCGTTCAATGCAATATCTTAAATAGCAGAATTTAAACATGAAATAATTGAAGTTCTCGTTTGCTATTCCGTGTTTTCGTAGGTATGGTTTAAGAGAATAATTCGATAATACCGAAATTATACACTTGTATTTTTATTAAAACAATTTTTGGAAAACTACGTAGAACAAAATTAATAAGTGTTTCATATTCAGAATGATACTTACAATGAATTCTAAGTCATCAAATCCGTAATTTAGGAAGATAGATTCATAATCACCCAAACTTAATTTGGATAACCATTGGCCTACTATTGTTAATGCACACGGAATTTCTGTATCCGTGTTCATACCTGTAAAAAGATAAACAGTAATATGAAAATTACATATAATCGATATGGTAAGACTACAGCATTAAAAAAATATTATTCGTGTTCATTTTATATTTTTTAGACTATTATTTTCTAATAATTACATGCGCATTCAACATTTCGATCAATATGCTCAAGAGTATTATAAAGCTACTGTCGGTTAAAAAAAATGTCCTAATCTAAAGTTAAAAAATATTCCATTAATTCTTCCTTAATTAAATGTCATTCGATACCATAAAAATTAACGAAAGAAACCTGCACTTATTCTTTCTACGAATCAGCAATCACAAGTCTGCGCTCCAATTAAGAAATAATATTCAAGGAGACGTTCATAAAAATTGAAAATGGCACACTTTTATCTATTTTTGTAAAATTATAGGACTTTTTTGCTGTACCATTCGATAAAATTTGCATTTGTTTATTGTAAATAAGTTTTATAACCCTCCCTCTTTCTCTATCTCTCTCTCTCTCTCTCCCTCTCTCTCTCTTTTTCTCTTTCTGTCTCTTTTTCTCTCCCTCCTCTGATCACGAAAAAAGGGTTTTAACATTGTCTGCAGTAAGGCCACTTTTTCGCTTACAAATATTTTCTAAGAGCAGCGTATTCCCGGTCTCCTCTCGCCGCCGATAATCCAGACCATAGGTAAAAAAAGTTTCACGCTCCGATTAGCGGGCTATTAGAAAATCGATGTTCTATATTAGTGGGGCGGCTTTCGAAAATTGAAGAGGCCCAGCCGAGCGTTGCGAAATCGAAGAGATAATGCGCCCGATGCAGCAGCGGCAGCAGTATGTGGTAGCATTGCTCCCAATGAAAACAAGTGAAAAGCGAGGGGAAAGGAAAACAAAATTGAAAAAAAGAGCAAGGAGAAGAACTCGACGGCGCAACCCCTGCACGAGTGCGCGGGGGCTCGAGTTGCGAGTACCGGTCGAGTTCGAGCGGCGCATCAAGTTTTCAAGTGCCCGTGAATTTCCTCGAATCTACAAGAGAGGGAAGGAGAGCGAGAGCGAGAGAGAGAGAGAGAGAGAGAGAGATGTGGAGAGTGAGTTATTGCACTTTTTATACTGCATATGCATCGAAATGTGTAGGTGCTTTTGTGTGTTGTTCGTATTTTCACTTTTTTCCCGATCTATCTGCACTGATTACGTATGTTTTATTAAGTAAAGATATAATCTTAATAATGAATAAATCACGTTCCGTTACACTTATAATTCTATATATCGAATGGTATTTCAAAAGTGTTATGCTTAAACTTAACTAAGTACAAGATATTACAGATTTCAAATAAATTAATTTCTACATCAGTCTTAATTAGAGAGATAGAATTAACGAAATCTAAAAGAAGAAATTTTCGTTAAAGACATTATGTATTGTTCACATGAAGCGGAGTACTTTATGAGAATTTGTAGTATTTTCTTAAAATAGGTTAATCCAATGTTACTATCTATACAAGAAGTGAACAAATATTTTATATAACTGAACACTTTCTCTTCAAATTTATATTCCTTGATACTTACATTTTTACTTGGCGTAGATATAAATACTTCTAATATTCACTTTCAGTAACAAAAAATTAATATTGAAATCGTTATTTATGTGATATAAAAAATAACATTTACTGAATGACTCAAAAACACTAACTAAAATCAGCGAAAAAGTATTACGTTATTTAAGATAATTTTCAATAGATAGTGAAGATTTTGATATTTATATCATTGACGGTAATCGACAAATCCAAATCAAAACATATTATATTTTACAAAAGTGAATAATATCTTTTATCAGCAATTATATAATAATTTCAAATTTTCTGGTATTCTCAAACTTTTGTCTTTCATAATTTGTTTAAATTTACTTGTTTCTATTTATTTTAACACTCTGAAACGGAATCAAAATTTAGTGAAACCTTTCCTTCTACACACTTTTTGCAAATCATTAACAATAACAGAGAATCTAGATACCATAGAAATAAATTTCATTCAGAATAAGGACAAGTAAATTTAAAAAAATTTCTATCGAATTTACGTAACTCCTCTATCTATTTTAATACAATTTCAATTCGCTAAAAGCACATATTTCTTTAATATTATGGTGGTATAATATTCATTGATTCGATAAAATTAAAAATTCTAACAAAATCTTGAGAGAGAGAGAGAGAGAGAGAGAGAGAGAGAGAGAGAGAGAGAAAGTCTTTAATTTAATAATCAGAATTGGTCGACTCAATTTCTCTGAATTTAATGTACAACATATTGATTAATTTTTATTCATTGAATTCGAGCCTTATATATATATATATATATATATATATATATATATATATATATATATATATAAGGAATCTCACTCCTAACAGCGCATAATACATATTACGCAGACTCACCGAGCCGAGTCTGGAACTCCTTCTCGAGCTCGCTGACGAAGACGGACTCGCGCACGAGGCCCGTGCCGAAGGAGGCCATGATCTCGGATATCTTGGCCCATTCCTCCTGCTCGTCGAAGGGGCTCATAATGCTCAGGGTCTTCTCGTCCCGCTGCTCCCGCTCGCTCCGGTGCTCGCCGGGGGCGCAGCCGCCCCCGATGTTGGCCGCCTCCTGGCGATGCTGGCCGTGCTCGAGCCTCTGCTCGCCGGCGGCGAGGTCGGCCCCGGTGCCCATGCCGCCGCCGACCGCCGCCGGCGAGTAGACGTTGCGCAGCCGACGCAGGGTGCGCGGGCGCTCTGCCGCGGAGACGGAGCCCTTCAGCAGACCTGGAATCAAGCAGAATCGATCCGTTTTTTATTTTTATTTTTTTTTTTCATTTTACTTTCTTTACTTCGACGATTCTATATATTCTATCAAAGCATAGTAAAATAAATTGGTATATTGTGAAAATTTGAATCACATATCAGAATAGTCATATTCTGTCCGTTTCAAATAATTCGAATTCTTTTTTGTCTTTTTCTTTTAATAAATAGAATCATTTCGATTTACGATCTTAGGCATTTTTCAATCAAATATAAATGTATTAAAAGTATACTTTCAAGTACATTAATTTTAAAAATCTATTGATAACGCAAGTATTTCAGTACTGTACTTTCGGTAAAAGTCGTGAGTGAAAAAATATACTCAAAAATCATTGTGTTGGCATTAGAGAGATTGACAAAAAGTTCTTAAGATCTCTTACGGAATAACTGAGTCTATTACGATTTATTTTATGTAGGTGTATTGCTAGACTCCGATAAAAAGCTTTAAACGATTTGCAAAAAATAAAATAGTGCAAAAATTATACATAAGTTGTATAGTAATACAACCGATGATTCTATATTGCCGTATAAATTATTACTCACGAAGAGTATGGCTGCACGAAGTAATTTCATTCCGATAAATGTATCATCATATTACAGTTCAATTTTGACTGAAATTTGAATGAATCACAAAACAAAAGTTATCGTTGAATCGCACTACTTGTCTGATTTAGCATTGTGTCACTTTCATCTGTTTTAAAAAATAGTTATACCAATCTCCCTGTAGTAATATCAATAGTCGTCTTCATCGCGGACTCCCTAACGATTCCATTGTCTCAATGAAAGCCTATTTTGAACACGATACGATAAAGATTTTTCTTAAAATAAATGAAACGGTTGTTTTTTCTTTTTAATTAGTTCCGATCAAAATGAAGGAGCTGCGACATCTCCTACATGTTCATTGTTATTATATAAACTTTATTAAAAATAAAAAAATTTATTTATTTAATATTATATAAGTAATTTTAATGAACACTTGTGAAATACAGCCACAGGTACAAGGAGATACTCGATCATAATCTGAAGCAAGATATTGGGGATTAACTTCTTTAATGAATTCATATTATACAATAGATACCCAGAATTTACAGAATTTGTAGATTATACCCAGAATCTACAAAAAATACGCGTCAAATGTTGGAAATGCTCGTGCAAGCGTGCCTAAAGGAAACTTGAAAAATCAGCCGTGAAGAAATATGAATTACATACAGATATAATCTTCGTTGATTCGAACAAGCAAAATATTTTTCGTCCTGACGGCCCGACAACATTTTCGTCCTATGCATTTTATTTGAAATTCCTTTCTCCTGGATTCTATCTACTCTGCCTTGGTTCGCCGAAAATTCAGCCAGAATTCGCTATAAATTGAGACGGGACTGGCGAAATCGAGAATTGATAACCACGCCGAGGCGCGGGGCGATCAGCGCGCGAGCGCAGTTCGGATCGTCCGTCGGGCAAATAGGACGCGCGCGTGCGACGGACATCGCGGCACGAGGGCTGCGCCGCGCTTCAGCGAGGTCGAAGAGAGCCGCGCACTACATAGTGCAAATATATATATATATATATATATATATATATATATATATATCTCGCCTGTCCACGAGATATTCATAATGGATGCACGTCCGCGGACGCCGATGCAGGCCGGGGCGAGGATGCGTATTATTCAACCGGACCGTGAGAGGGACGGCAACGTACGCGGGAGAGGAGGGGAGCCCGAGCGCGTTATCGTTTGGCTCCCGGCCATTACCGAATCGGGCCGCTGCCCCAGGCTCGCGTTGCAACAATGAGCGTACCAGATTCGGTCGTAACGAGATTCGCAAGTATAAGCGTACAGCCGCGTCCAACCCGAACTCCCTCCAACTGCCCCCCCCCCCTGCGTCGGTCGACTCTCCATCTTCCGAATTGAACGGCGGACCGTCATTTCGCGCGCACAGCGAAAATGCATCGGTCGAGTGCACCGCGAATTATTTCGTGCAATATCGCGCTGGTATATATGTATGCGGTTAGATTGCACGGGCGATTCTTGCGAGCCATTTGCAGTGTAATCTGTTGGGCTCGTCGGCAGACACTTTTACCGTAAAATTGTTCTTCCTACTTTCTCTAAAATTGCGATTTAAGTTTTAATAAGCTTGCCAAGTTTTTAATGAAAATTTCATACCGCAAACGAAAATTTTTTTGTAGATTCTTTAGCTTTAACTATAATTATTTATCGATAATATCAAATAAAGAAATATATAGACGGAGTTAAATTTGGTTCGATCACGAATATCATAATTATGATGTTGACTATTACTTTAGAAAAAATTGAGATTAAGGTTGCGAAAAGTAAGGTTAAAAAATAATCGATTTTGGCCCAGAAAATCGACCAAACAGTAAGTTACTTTTTCGCCATAAATAGCTTTTTCGTATATATTTTTTAAATATTTTATATCTATAAATTTGTTTTCCTATTGTATTCGTTGCTTTTTTACTAAGCTTCCTGTATGCACAATATACTTGTTAAAAATTTATTTACTTTTTAATAAATTTCTTTACTTTCTTAACGAATTAAGGTAATCGCATTCCATTTACAACAGACCATAAATGTTAGTTTTTGTAATGAATTGTTTTTCTCATATTATAATACCGGGACTGCTTTGACTATCTTCTCGCCATTTCGGAGAAAATAGTAGAAGTGATAAAAATACTAGATTTATACTTCTCTTGTCATGGATAAAAATTTCTGCATTATTGTGCTTCTTTGATACACTAATCATCAATTCAATAATTTTGGACTTTCACTCATTTTGGAAATGCATATGATGCATTGTGTACAAAATATTTAAAACAGAATATGTAAATATTGATTGTATTTTAAGAAAAAATTGCTAATAATATTTATAGTTATATTCCATGACTATTAAATGATGACTTTCGATTTTACCTTAAAAAAATATCTGACTCTGGCCATACTTAGAGAATTCTACAGATAATCAAATTTATTAAATAAAAAAATTCACAAAGATAAAACAATAATAACCATATTATAAATTTAGTAGAAGTCATTGTACAAAGTAAGAATTTCATTTATTAATTCAATTCCATGTACATTATAAATTATAATTCAATATACACAAAATATTACATTTCTTAGTATACCGTGTTCTGAAAAATTTTATTTTTATTCAGAATATTCAAAAATATTATTTGTATGTTTAAAAACAAAAAGGATAATTTTTGTAATATTTATAATAAGAAATAAATCCCGATTAATCAAATAAACTCATTTATAAGAATACGCCTGCGGTGAATTGAGTAATGTTGCTTAAAAAGTATCCCGTGGAAAGTTTCAATTTTTTCGTAATATTATTCTTATTCAATACCATTGCGTAAGATTTAAGACATATAACACTTAATGCGGTAGCTTCGCAAACTTTTATGGCGAGCATTAAAACCGAAAGATGACGCGGATCAGCGCATCGAATCGCATCCGCGGCGGAATACGCTCGCTCGCTCTCCCGCTCCGCTCTCCCTCGGCGAATCGATTCATCGCGGGGAGAAAGGAATCGCGCTTGCACACGGCGATTGTTTGTCGTTATCGGGTTTCGCGAAGCGTGAACTCGCGGAATGCCGCGAAGCCCGGGGTAAAAGAATGAAGGAATAAAAGAGGTATATATACGGGGAGCGAGGACCCGTACAGTTATATAGAACGAGGAATCAGAGAGAGAGAGAGAGAGGGGGGGGAGAGGGAGAGGGAGAGTTATATACGGCCAGAAATCGACGGATATAATACACTCGAAAAGAAAAGAAGCAGCCGAGAGAGCAGGAAAGAAAGTATCTTGGGGAAGGGGCGGGGGCTCAGACGATAAGCCTCTATACGTATAGGCGTATACCAGGTGTGCGTCGACACCAC
This sequence comes from Sycobia sp. Sy_11, assembly GCA_018907035.1. Classification (NCBI taxonomy): domain Eukaryota; kingdom Metazoa; phylum Arthropoda; class Insecta; order Hymenoptera; family Epichrysomallidae; genus Sycobia; species Sycobia sp. Sy_11. The sequence continues at coordinate 1,678,514 of JACCIC010000071.1, read as the reverse complement.
GTAATATACAAGCGCGCGCGCTCGCTTACTATTATCCTCGTTCGCACTGCACCCGCTACTTTTCGCGCCGTAGGACTTATAGTATGTAGAAGGGGAACGGGATGAGGGAAGCACTTATCACCCGTCAGTCTCTTATGTAGACCACGTCTCTAAAAACCGACGTCGCACAGACGACTCGTCGACGAGTCGGTGCTTGCGCACGTACTCGAAAAGCCTCGGTCTCCTCGCGGACGATGTTAACGCGCGTTATTATTCCTCCCGATTGGCGGAGTCGCGAGAACAATTAGTTGCCCCGTCGTCGTTGTTACTCTCGCAGGAGTGTCGACCAGAGAGACGGGGCTGCACTCGCATCGTACGGGCAGGACGCTCTTTCATAACGAAAAATAATTCGCGTATGGAAGAGAGAGAGAGAGAGAGAGAGAGAGAGAGAGAGAGCCTAAGAACCTGTTTGCGAGAAGACAGCGCACGAGATCTGAGGCTCATCGTCGGGGGAGGAGGCCAAGTGTAAGAATGTGGAATATCGCGTCACCGGCGATTCCATCGGTTATTTTTACAAGGGGCCTGTGTTATAAAGCGAGGAAATTATTTGTGCTCGTTGGTGCGTATATATATATTATGTAAGATACCATTGGATTAGAAATATTGGTATATAGCACTAAAACGGTCTGTAACTTTCTAATAAGCACATTCACCGAGGACAACTTTTCTCGTTTAATTCAGATTTGCTGTTGTATATATAATTATAATATATTATAACAGTATAAGGTGATTTATATCATAAGTATTCTTCCAATATTCGATATATTAATATTGAACTTTAAAGCTCCACGAAATTCATATGAATTATATTTTTAATTCGAATGAGTTATGATTTTTAACAATGAGAAATACGTTATGGATTTCCGCAGAAATTTGACTACTTGTTCGTAATATTTTGAAAAATTAAAATGATGATGTATAAAGCGTCTTTTTTATTCGTGGTGTTATCATCTTGCTTTACAGTGAAGTAATGTGTGCTCAATTTAGTATGTTTATAAACATAATTTGTGTAAATTGCTCAGTCTTATGCAATAATTATTACGGCAGAATATATACATACACACACACACACACACACACACACACGCGTGCGCGCGCGCGCGTACACATATGCATATAGCTTCACTACACAGTCAAAGATTAACATTTATTTCATGGATTACTTTTGAAATGGAGAACAATTCTACATAATTTTATGTATATTGAATTTTGAATATATTTGTTTTATTTTCATTACTGGATGTATTTAAAAACGCTTTTTGTAGGTAGAACCTACAAATAAAAATCGTTTCCATGAATTGATATTTGACTCAATTACGTCCTTTGCAGTTAAATTGCTTAAGTAGACAGTAGCAAAAATTACTATTTGTATGAAAATATATAAATGAATGTTACATCTAAAATGTTTTTTATAAATATAAAATAAAAAATATTTATTATGAAGTTTATTTTTTGCAGAATGAACGAAACTTGTATAAAGAAGAATTATAATTATTCTTCGATGTCGATATGAAGAAATTAATTTCAATAAGAAAAATACGTAATTATAACCATCTACTATCATTTCATTACGGTTTTGCATACAAAAAACACTACGTAAGAATAATAATAAATGATTCATAAATACACTGCAGGACAAAAGAAAGAGGCGAAGAAGAAAACAAAATTTATATCAGGAAACATGTAAGTAATTTATACATATGAATAGTCTCGCTAATAACAGCATGTCTTCAACTTTACATTATCTCACAGTTCCTTGCTCATTCTCCGGTTCTCCTTTATCTCGAGATTTATCCCTCACGCCGACAGCTTGTTCACACTCTATGATACGGCCCCGCTTTCGAACGAGGAGTCGCAGCAGCAACAGCATCAGTATTACAGAAACGGCGAATCCCCGTTACATCGCTAAGACAGTCACTCCAGTCATATGTATGTTATGTTTCATACACGTAAATTGCACAAATCGAGGCTCGGCCTTGTGCGCGCACACTAGAGACGCGTCGCTCTAGTTCGCCGCTGGCGAGCTTCTTACCGCGGCATTACCGAGGTTTTCGAGCGTGGGCGGGTACTCTTTTGAATGCAGCGGTCTCTCACTGTCCAAATAAACACTGACATTGACGTCTTCAAACGTATGCGATCATCCTTATATATAACACACTTCCTCAACGGCTCCCTTCTGTATCCCGTTGTCACTCTCAGGCATATAAAAACTACTTTCAGTCGTACATGAGCAGTCTACTCAGGTATGCGAGTATCTCTTTTTTATCATCCTCAAAGACGTCGTTCGTGTCAGCGATTTTCTTTTTAGAAAAAGAAAAGGCGTTACTATCGTAAAGACGCACGAATTATTGCTCATATGCTATAGTGAAACAAACTGTTAGAGTCTATTACTCGAAGGGCGCGGTGCCGTTGAATTTTGTATTGCTATAGTGAACGGATAATTATTTGCTTTGTGCAAGTGCTCATTTGTTTTTTGTCTTTCAGTCTCCTTCAGTCGTTAATTTAGTACAGCTACGTAGAACTCTTTTATTTTAATTGCACTTCTCGCTCGAAGCCTGCACTAATTGCCTTTGTTTCAAAGCTGAACTATTTCATTGACAGACATTATATTTCAAAATAAGCTCAAAATCAATTATCAAATGCATAATTGCTTTGTTGCAGGTTAAAAAAAGTGTCGGATACGACACCGAATGCCTCCATTATGTATACGTGTATAGCATAGCTTTGACAAACACATAATGTATTCTATATTAATGTGCCTACAATATGTATTTCATCATTCATTTCAAATGTAAGTTTCCAATATAGATAACTGAGACGGTAATAATACAAACTCCAACTACAGAAAACAAAGTTATGCTCAAAGTTGTTGCCTGTTATTCTAACGATTTTATAAAAATTTCATTTAAATAGCTTTAATTTAAGTTTGTGGCAAAAGACTTACTTCAATGAGATAATCTCACGTAGATTAATTAGACTAATTTATAAAATTAATGTTATGTAATTAATAATTAATACATAAATAAATTAACTGCGTCAACAGTTAAATTAATAAAAAATTTCGAACTGCAAAGTCCTTCTTAGTACTTTAAAAAATTAAATGTAGAAGAAAAATCGAATTAGGAAACGAATAAGATGTTCATTTAATAAATTTTAATGAACCATTGTTCGTAAATGCACAGTTATGTATCAAGTATAGATTGTTTGATTTTGTAGACAAGTCGTCATCCGTGACTCTGCCTTGCCTAGCAGCTTGAGAATCTCGTTAAAGTGTCAATTCTGGTCATGAGACAAAGCAGAAAAAAATTAGAGAGCTTATTCGTAGAGTTTGGGTACTCAAGGCTTGAATTCCTTTAAAAATATACAAGATAACAGTAATAAAATGCAGAAAAAGAAGCTAGAAATACGGGCTCAGAAGTGAAGAGTTATGAGAACTAAAGGGTTCGCAAGAGTATTTTATTGCGAGGTCTTTTCTCTGCCTGTCTATATTTTTGTCGTAATAATGAGAGAGTTTGAAGCCGCGCATCCACCCTAAGAAACTTCTGAGTCTAAGCGAGTTTTGGTCTCTAATATAGAATCGACCGCCCTCACAATGATAGCAGCGGATTAGCATCACAGCGAGACAATCCGGACTCCTCAACAGCTTAAGCTAGTTGATTAACTTAACGATTGTCCATAAAATGATTTATAAAATTTCGACCAATCACTAGTCTAGTTTGATGCCTCCTTCTATAAAGAAATAATCCTGGTAATGATCGCTGCCGACCTACAGACGCATATTTGGCTAATCGACGGAATAACCAACCTTTCGTCTTTAGAGGGAACAAAATTGAAATTGATAGAGCTATTTCAAAAAATAGCGAACCATTGTACCATACAGGAGTACCACCATCCAGTTTAAAAGGTAATTCTCACAATAGGTTTGGTATAATAAACAGGAAAATATGGATGTAACTAGTGAAGCAATACCGCTAGCAACTCCCTGTCTCTTATTTATTCAACGTAATTAACAGCAAAACAAATCAACTATAGTCATTATGTATAAAGATATCTTTTTGATAAAAAGCTTTCTAAGTCAGAAGTCTCATTTAAAAATAGACTGTTATAATGTGATTTTCTGTGTTCAGGTATCTCCAATAGCGGAATCGGTGTCCTAGATTTTTCCAATAACGAAAGAATCTAGAGCTGACTTCTGCGAAAATTAACATTTGATATTCACTATACTCCATCACGAAGATCTAATATTTTATGCTGGCTACTATGGTACGGATTGGTAAACTATAAGAATTCAGCCTGGAGAAGCTATAGCACAATTGAACAATTTCAGATAAAATCTTGTAAGAGATTATAGAAAGAATATACGTGATACGTCAATTTGGTTTAAACGCGCGTGGGGATCATATGTAATTTTGGTAAGCTTGAGCACATCTCAATAGAGTATTTTCGACTAATCGCTTTAAATGCGGAGCAAAGTCCTGAAAAGCAGCTTCCCTTGTCAAGATTGATAAATAAAAAGGTCAAATTAAATACGAATAGTTTTCGGCTTATTATGGGGATCTTATTTGGTCAGATGGTAGATTGCAATACCACTGCATATAATTAACAGTCGCCTGTCGAAAAAGTTTTTCTAATGTCTTCTACAATTGCTCAGTACTATGAACTAAAAGGAGTTCTCTGTCAAGAATGTCCTTTATCGTTAAACAATATATTCAGAATATGGGATACACAGGAATTTGAAATATAAGGACTGACCTGTGAGAGATGGCTCAAGACTAATTATAATCTAAGAAGCACAAGGGAATTATCGAAGGATAACGGCGACTTTAATTGCCCTTGTTCATATGTTTAAAACTTATAATAATATGATAACCATTAACGTTCAAAACTGACCGAGCTTCAATTTAAAATAATGAACTAAAAAACTACGAATTTGCGAAAATAACTTTATTAGTACGTTGTTTGCTTGAAATGCATTTTTTTTTAAATCCGCGGATAAAAGATCTTACGTAAAAAAATTGATATAAGACGAAGAGAATCACATGTTTAGTTCTTAAATTACGTTATACCCCATATAATCGTTTATAGTATACCCAAATAAAACATATATGCAAGCATTCATTTTAGTTCGTTTTTGGTCCAAATATTTTTAGTATTAAAATTTTGAGCTAATATAATAAATTTTCTCAAAAATATTATTCACATCACATAGGACTTTATTCCACCATAACAATATATATTTTTTATTAAAAGATATAGAAATAATGATAAAACATAAAATAAATGATATTCTGTATATTATTTGCAACTTTTAAAACGATTAATGGATAAAAAGAATATCAATACTATTTATGTCTTCAGTAATTAATTATTTCATTATTAGTTATTCTATTAAAGTTGCAGCCAAACTCTAATAAATATAGAAGTATTATTTTCCTATATATATACATTAATTGTTTGTAAGATTCGCTTGATTTGTTAAGATTTTTAATTCTTATACAATATTGGTTTTCAAAATTACAAATAAAGAATAGATTTACATTAAGAATAGGTTTTGTTTTTTTTTATACATTTTAATAATAAAAAAGTGGCACTATGTTCTATATGAGGTGAATAATATGTCTGAGAAAATCTTAAATGTTTTCTACAGTACGTATATTGCTCAAAATTATAATTCTAGAAATCATTGCACCAAAGAGACATCGGTAAAAATAACTGCACAGATATTTTAATGGATCATATTAGATAAGATTCCATGAACTACAGCCAATTAAAACATACAAGCAGAAGAAATGAAAAATAAAATTTTAAGAACTTGCGATCGTTAAAAGATTAAGATTAATATATAATTTTCATCTGCATTTTAATTGTATTAGTATTTGAAAATATGATTATACACCCATCTTGTATGAAGCATAATACGTAATGTACTTTTTCAAATTTTAATCTTATTTATTTCATTACCAAACATTCCTAATATATAATATGATTAGGAGGGCTACGATTGCTCGATCGCTAGAGCGAAGGACTAGTAACTTGGTAATCCGAGTTCAAATCCCGGTCTCGGCCGATTGACACAAACACCGCTGTAATAATTTACATGTGCTTTGTTTACAAACACATCGTAGACCTCCGTCGCTGATTAGCACCAATATTTGGAAGCATAAATAGAGCGACGTTAAATAATATAAAATATATATATATATATATATATATATATATATATATATATATATATATAATACGATTTTTATAGGATTCATTGACTTTACTACAACATGTCCAATAATAACAAAAGCTACAGTTTTTCTATAACATTGGAAACCGATACTTTTATACCAAAAACTATTGAGCGTGAAAGAGAGCCCTAAGCGAACTAATATTCAATTACTTAAAATTATACGTGCCGCACTTTTACTTTCGTTTAACAGCCAAAAACAGCCTCTTTTTCACTATTTACTATGACTGTGGCTTGTATAATGAGCGGCACTTAACCCAAGAGTTTCAATTAATAACTAGAAGTACCGATTGCGTATTTATAATAACGCCCGCGGGGCGGGAAATCACTCGGAGAAAAAAATGAAAAAGGACCATAATCAGAACGGATATACAGGCCGGGCGCGCAAAAGCGAATGAAAATGGTTTCTCCCGGAAAGCGGTGGAAAGCTATACCAGCAGTAAAAGACACCGACCGGTGCAATCGGAGGCCCGTTTAATGCCTCTTGCCATTAGCTTTCATTTCCTTTTGGTTGTCCCTCCCCTCCCCTTCCCTCTCCATCTCTTATTCTCTGTGCGCGCCCGGTAAATATCGAGCGGCGCCACGGCCGCGGCCTGTGCGACGCGCCAGGGGCCTTTTTGCCCCTTGGTCGCATTTTGCTCGTAGCGCGTGCCGGGAAAGGAAAGGGAAAGCAAAGCGCAGAGGCCGAGAGAGAGAGAGAGAGAGAGAGAGAGAGATTGAGCCACATTGCCATTGTGCAAATATAGAACGGCCGAAATTGCGCGAGCGGCTATACGCGCTGCAGCGGTCAATATATAGCCTTCTCGAAATAGATCCTTTGCGCGAGCGCGCAGCTCTGCGTGCAAGTGTACGGCATACCTACATCTATAGAAACACAGAGGAAGTACGCCGGTCGCGCTCGCAGAACCAGATCGGATTCGCAAACATCTTGCGCTAATTACTATTGACGCCCGGCTTCCGACGGCAAATACTTGTCGGGTTCAACGATTTGTGCGCGCACGCGAGCTCTCGCTTACGCGCTCGTAAAGCTCGCGCTTGCTTCATCCATTTTTCTTTTCTTATCTTTTTTGTTTTAACGGCGAAGGCGAAGGGAAACTTATAAAGCCGATAATTAGTCAGTCGTTCCACTCGAATAGTTCAGACACCTATAAAACTGTTTGCTGCGCTAAGAAAAAATGTGTATAAGATCTACTCGTGACGTAACCTATCTCGTAAAACATAACCTTCAAATGGACCAATGATTCATCGGGTCGTGCCTAATTGTATGATAAATTTCAAGAGGATGTTTTGATAAAAATTTTAACAATGCAGCTATGCGTTTAGTTGAAACAATGTTTTTCAATTAATTAAAGCTAACAATTTAGAATTCTAAAGAGCGCATTACTTCATGGACGAATTTGCGCCAATTACGGCGAATTTCTGAAACTATTAGTAGTCCAGAAAGTTAAGCTATATCAGGAAGTTGAAAATTCTCACGCTGCAAAACAGGAATGCAGTATAGTGCAACGATTACGAACCAAGTCATATGCTTAACTGGAATGTATGTAGCTGTAAGAAATCGGTTCATATGAAAACGTGTGTTCTTATAATAGTATTATTATTACGTTATTATTAGTTATTATTATTACGTTATTATTACGTTCAGATATTATATTTGTATACAAATTAGAATTAAATTATAAGATTGTTTCACTAAATTTGGAACTGTATTTTTAGAAACTATTTTGTGTCAAATGTTGAATTATAACGTGTATGGAGTTTCTAAATGCACTTTAATAATCAATATGACTATTTTAAGTTGATGGCGACAGAAACATTAAAAATCAAATTATATGTTATGTTATATATACCTACACTTCACATTGTTACAGCATCAATATGTTGATATAGAATTTTGACAAAGATTTTGCTAGAATTTTAAAATAAAATTCGTTTAGAAATTTCGTAACTATAAAAAAGAAAGAATCGTTTAACAATATCTTAATCGAACGCCATTAGGAATAATTACAATTCGTTATCGCTATGTATGTCGGCAACAAACCGACAAAAGTAAAGCCTTAGAATCGATGGATTTCTATACAAAGTTACAATTATTATACTAAAATTTCATAGTGCCATAAACTATATAAACTGTTTAACCGCACGCCCAAATACTCAGGTCATTAAGCGATAAATCAATAAGCGGCGCATCGCATGGACCATTTGTTACAGTTGCGCGAAATTCATGGAGATCCTCTATTCACGGTTATTTTATAGTGATTTTACAGCATAATTTGAAACGTGCTTTCTATCCATAAAAGTCGTGGAAAATTAAGACAATTCAATAAAATACATGTACTTTCCCATTAACAAACAAAATCTTCAATAATTAATTTTGTATAAACGACTTTAATACCGTTAAAGTATAATTTGATTTTATAGTAAAAAATATTGTTGCATATTAAGAGGAAGTCATAAATATTTTATATCTAGAAATATATCGCTTGCCTTTTCTCGCGTGTTTTTCTTTGAAGAAAGAAAAGCAAGAAAACAAACGAAAACCATCTCTTCGCAATGCAATTATTTAAGATTAAACTATTAAATCGAATCGCTATAGTTTATATACGAAGTCTCCATTACGCTCCTTTCATTGCGGCGTAAATTTGAATAAACCGCATACTTTATACGGCCGTAAATACACCATAAACCCGTTTATCTTCGTTGGAGCTTCGCGAAAAACGTGCAACGAGAATAAGAGCGTTATGTAGATCGAAACGATATGCGATTGGAAAAAATGTCCGTATTGATGTTAATATTTGTATACAGTTATCGAAAAAGAACAGGTATTTATTTCGAATATATGTGCAGGCGATGGCTATGCAAATGACGCTGGATCGAGGCCGATATATATATATATATATATATATATACACTCAAGAACAGTGCATTATACTCGAGAGAGGCACTGTCGGGTAACTAGTTCTAATCGACCGTATATCAGTGGCGCGCTCTCGTCTCGTGAATTACGTCGGCACTTGTTGGCCAATCATTCCGGTCGCTGTATGGCGGAGTCGAAGTCGAAGCACAACAACACCGCGTTCTGTCTCCGGAAAGTAATTTCTCTTCTCTTTGCAACGCTCGCACTATCGCACTATACCTATATATGAGGCCTGCATTTACGCAGCATTGGTTACGTTCGATGATGGCCACAGTGATTATTCACTTGAAAAGTAAAAGACCGAAAAATTATTTAACGATTTCATAGGATTTCAAATAATTTTAAACTAGAGCATCAGCTCTGCATTTTTTTTATAAATAACTCTAACAAATTGCAATTATTTTATGTATCTATCGAATTGATTTCGTGTAATACTTCGTTAGCGAGTAGTCCATCATTTCTCGGATTGCATGGCTCGGTTAAATAATTAATAAACAGATATAAGACAAAATTTCAAACGTTAAATAAATATAAAATAATATTTCTGCCTTTATTTACACATCAGAATTACAAAAATTCCTCGTGTAATGAGGATTATTGTCAGATCGAAATCGTCTATAGGTCGTGGTGACAATTTTGGGTTGAAAAGTTGATCTTATAGATAACCTAAAAGATTAGTCTATTTTACTTTTATATCGCTTTCAATGTAGGTACATAGAACTTAATTTCAAATTCTATTATTTCAAAAGTATATTTACAAAATATTTAAAAGTTTTTGTTCACAACTCTCAGTCAAGTATAGAAAATAAAATTCTCATCAAACTCATTAATTCGAGTATTATAAGTAAGGCAAATTTATCTCAATATTAAAGTGGAAGTTTGTATTCACTTCGTTGATCGAACGATTTTAATTTACGCGATCAGATCTTGTACATATACGTAAATTCATACCCGTTCACGTGGCTCTTATAATTGTTTTACATAGGAATTTATAAAATGTTTCATCGTATCTATACACGCGCATACGTGGATCGAAAATTGGGCAAAATGAAGGGACAGGTGTAATCGTATAGTCTTACGTATACTATTTCTTCATCATATACAGTAATTATATATTGCACAAGAGTTAGAAATATATTTTGCGTATAGTCATACCGTGTAAGAATGTCTCTCTTATGTATATAAAATTTTTAATTCTATCTCTCACGCAGCATTTATATGTATTTTACTATACAGAAATCATATAAAACAATCTTTGACTCCGTTCTCAAGTCAACAAATCCATCTGATATGCTTACGCGTATTTTAAGCAGATTCTTTTTAGGTTTATCGCTAAATCGCTACATCGCCAAAAATTTCAGAAGTTTACGAAATTTCTTTAAACTCTATGCAGTATGTTTTCATTTTTATTGGAATTTTTTAATTGACAATCGAGGAGAGGAATATGAAAAAATGTTGCGTTCAGCGATATTGCTAAAATGTTTTAAAAATAGAATATGGAACATTGCAGTGATTTGCTCACATCGCTATTTTTTTTATATTTTCCTCCTCAGTTACCGCTTGAAAGAAATCATATGAATACAAAAAAGGACAGAATGGAAACAACGTTCATCAACTGTGTCGAGTTTTTAGCGATCGTGCGATTTAGGATCGAACGTGGAAAGCGTGCCTTATATTGTAATCGAAAAATAAATCACCGTCTTTCATATATACTAAAAAAAGGCCATTTCAATTAGTCAATATAAAAACTACTTCTGAGTGCAGAGAAAAATTAATAAAACAAATGTCGCTTCTTTACAGATATAAATTATTCTTTCGCCAAATTGTTGTAATCGCAAGATCCATTATCCTTGTATTATTAGAGCTACGGCAAAACGATAAGACATCGAGCGTGCCCAAAGACAATCTGGGTAGGAGGGATTAAAAAATGCTGACGATAATTTATATATATATATATATATATATATATATATATATATATATATACAACTTTTATTTTTATACACGCACGTTTTGGACAGTTTGCGATTTATAAAGGATGTGAGTTTTGCACGACCTCGATGAAGCTTATAAGAGGTGCCGAGCGCCGGGCTTCATATATATATATATATATATATATATATATATATATATATATATATATATATATATACACATATACATACGAAATGGTTTCGTGGAAGAGCAGTTCGCTCCCCCTTCCGCCATCTCACTCCTCTTCTTCATCGGCGCATCGTCCACCGCACGATGCATCAGCTGCTCACGCCAGCAGAATGCAAACGAAGCCGAGTGCGCGTCCCGTATGCGAATATCATAATAATGCACCGCGCGCACGGTGGCGTTATCGCGGTACGCCGCGCCGCCGAAGTTCTCGCGCGCGATGTACAATTATATATATATATATATATATATATATATATATATATATATATATATATATATATATATATATAGGTGTAGAAAATTTCCGTTCTTAAACGAGGGAAACCATGATATGCTGTTGGATCGGCGTTAACGAGAAGCCAGACTTTCCGGCGAATGTGTTTATCCATAGTACGTATATATCAGCTATATCGCTTTTCTGATGTATTATTATACGCGTGTCGCTTCGAGACCGTTCTCGTATAGACGACCGCTTATCGAATAATATATCCATCGAGGAGTAATACATTGATTTGCGTAAAATCACTTAGCTTGAAAATTATCTTTCCTCGGAAAGAAAAATTGCTCTTATCGTTAATGAAGGATAATTTATTTAATGCATTACGAGATGCACTCGCGGTGTCATAGTTTTTTATAAACATTGCGTAAGAGTTATTCAGAGATTTATTATTTATATGGATTCTTAGAGTACATTGAAATTTCATTTATTTTGAATATCTACATTTATCGATAGCTAATAAATTATTTTATCAATGCTGATTATAAATATAATAATCTAACGGAAGAAGAAGCTATCGTCAGATATGGTGACGGATTGGGTCCAGATCGGGTGAAGTGTAACTTCGATTGCATCTAACATGAGTAACGAGATGAGTACAGCGAAGTTTTAAAACCTAACATATAGCTCTATCCCATTTCCATTCTACGATCTTATTTGCAACTATATAGTACTTCTCTGGACTTAAATTGGATATATTTTATGGTAAGAAAAAATTTTTGCGAGAACTACTACTTTTGGCATCAAATTCGAAGAAAAAGTAACCTTTGCGGCAGCAAAGTTCTAATGATTCTAAATGCGCAATGTATAGTTTCCCAGATATTGTGTATTGAGGTTTTTCAGAAGTTCCATCTTTTATTGATTAATTATCTGCCTATGCTATCGTTACTTAATTCGTTGAAATTTCAGTTGGATTAAATAAACAATTACAGATTTATAATATCATTAATTAAAGTGACTAGAACTATTGATTAGAATTTTTAGGTAAAACTACGAATGTTCGTTAAAAAAATTCATCGGACTACTCGATATCATCAATTTTATTATTAATTTTACTTAAAAAAATATTATGTCTTGAGAGTATGATTCTCTTAAGTGCTAAAACTTTCAATTATTACGAAAATTTGATGTACCATTTTTGAATTAGGTATTGTTTTACTCTCACATATCGATGTGTTACCATTGATATTCTTTTATTTTAAAATTTTGAAAAAACATTACATTCGTAATGATATCGTCTATATAGGACTTTGTCATTTATAGATAAAGCAAACCTATGTTTTAGAATATAAATTAAATAATGAAAACTTTATGAATTAACAATAAAGGAAGATGAATTTAAAAAAAATAAAAATATATATCCAAGTTTCGTCTATTTAAAATAATCAATAGTTCATTATCAAAAAGAACAAAACACCAAAACTGAGAGAAAACAGATAATGTCAAGAATCATATACAAGATCAAGACAATATTTTCCTTGTCAACAATTTTCGATATATCAAGTGAATTTTTACTAAATCTTGGATTGTACTGGTTGAGCGAAGAACCAGTGGGTTGTTTAACTTATTTAATGCAATAAATTTTAATGCAATCGTAATTTTATAATCAAATATAATTAATGCATGTAGGTTAACACTCATACTTCGTGTGAAGTGACATTCGTTTCATCTAATGGAAGCACTTTCGGTTTAATATTCTCGGTTATGATTGAAATTTAATATAAAATATCATAAATTTACAGCTATTGATTATTTCTTCGCATAAAATACATTGGGAGGTTTTGACCTAAATATGCCATATATATATTACCATCAGTATATTTAGCAGATGCATGTTTAGTCAAGCATCGTTTTACGTAAGCTTTTTGAAGATAGTTTCTTCAACTGTGCTTCAAATCTCTAACGTTAATCTCAAAGCGTTACTCTAAAGGCGTTAATCTGCGAAAGATAACTCACGTCTCGCAGCAACGCTAACAAGATAACTGTGCCCCGCGTATTTTCTCTCTACTGCTGTCTCCCTCGAGTATATGCTTGCGGTGTATTTACGCAATATTTTGTTATACTTCTCTTTCATTTTAGTGAACTAATAATTATCTACTGTAAGACTATATACAATTCCCATATGATTGATCTGCGCAGCCCTGCGAAACTTTTATATATTCATATATATCCTATCGATACGACATATAAAATAATTTATTTACAAATTAAGAGAAGAATTATAAGCGACTGATTATGAAAACCAAATATTGAGTGAAAAAATGAACGAAGGGAATGTTTTAATTTGCAAACATATTGACCTCGGCATGTATAAGTATACACTGTTATTTTCTTTCAAAAAAGAATCGCATTAGAAAAGAATGTTTTATATTCAAACGAAAAACAAAATTAAGAAATCTCTTTATGAAAAAAAGATTATCTTTAAAATAAAAATAATTTTCTTTTTTGATATTAGAATTTAACGTGATACTTAATAATTTATTTCAGCTTAATTTATAATTAAAAATGTAATAATTGTATTAATATATAATCCATATAAATATATATCGTACTGTAATATTCTTATATAGATAATTAATAATTATGATTTTTAATTAAAAAAAATTTTAAAATATATGAATTATAGTTATATCATAATCATAGAAGCGTGCGATACAGTTATTGAAAAAATTTCTTAATCATTATAATAAATGTTTTATTTCCCGTGGTTATTCTCCATAATATCCAATTGAAACAAAATTACAAAGACGGAATAGAGCTCGAACGAGACAATTACAATTACAAAACTGCTGTGCGAGCATTAGCATAAGGAGGCGTTCGTTAATAGCTATATATACGTTATATACCGGACAACTCGTTGAATTCCCGTATCTAATCAAGTTCTTCCTCGAGTGCGGGCGCGCGGCCGACGGCTCGTCGCGTACGCGCTTTAACACGGGTGGGAGAGCTGCGTTATAATTGAATCGAGATAAGCCGCGGCGGCCGCGGTCGTCGTATATAATTCGTCTCGAGCGTGGCGCGTCGACGCGGACTTTCGACGCGTAAAGACTCGGGGAACCCTGTACGGACGCCCGATAACGCGCTGCGCCCGCGCAGCATCGGTGCCCCGCGAAAGGCCGGTCCTCGGGTGCACGCCACCGTCGGACGCAACTGCGGCGGGGGGTCGCCGAGCGCCAACGAGCCGAGCAACAAGTATATCTGTACACCGTACCGATAGGCACGCAACTCCGAGTGCACGTGGCTTCGCGACGATGCGTGCGCACGCGCAACATAATCCAACGCCTCCGGCACAGCGTTAACACGTCGTTGCCGGCTGAATATTCCGCAGCTGCCCCCGTTCCGAGCTCCTTTCGGAGCTTAATCGAGCATCCGATGCACCGAAAGCAGGTTAGAAAAGTTCGTCTTTAAAGAGGTCTCGAGATCGTGTATATATATATATATAAGAGCGAAGAAGCGCGCCACCACTGCTGCTGCTGTTGCAGTTTCTTCTATTATGGTCGAGGGAAAGCGAATTCCGGGACAAGCCGTGCGCGCGCGAGCTCGAGGGCTCGCCATCGGCGCTTGCGTAACGAGCTCGCGAATTGCACGGCTCGGCGCCGGCCAGTTCTTCGTGGTAAATGCAATCTGTTAATCCCGTAGAATTTCTGTGGAATGGGATTTGGAGGGGGTGGGGTGGTGGAGATAAGAAAGGTATATATACATATATATATATAAATGAGCGATTCGTTGTGCTGAGCGGGATGCTCGGAGACTAGATTTGCAATTTCGTTTCGTAACTCGTTTTACTGTCTCGTCGTTTCTGCTATTGATTTGGTTAACAAAATAATAAGATTCGTTCAATTTGCGCGTTGATTCGTAGTTTAAAGTCCAGCCGCCATTTAAATAAGATTCATAAGATTTTAAAACTAAAGATGCAAATTAGAGTTATTCTATACTAGAGAATACTTTATTAGCGAAACTATTCATTTGCTTTGACAATTAGAGTTGATCGAATGGCTTGAATAGTTTATATGGATGGTCGTGTAAAATATTTGGATTAGGCACTTTTTAATATTCGAACAACGCCATAAGCTAGAAAGATCATTTGAAAAATTTAGAGAATATAGAATATTTTTATTAAACGAAAATATTATATTCCTGACATATACGAAGTTGTGAGACTGTACTAGGAAGCGCTCGACGGTTGCGCTTCTCGGAAGTTGAGGAGCGGGAGAGGTAGGCAAAGTTCGTGAGTTTGCATACCTTCTTCTTTTTTGCGCATAGCCCGACCATCCCTACACCTAGGCAGCGTCTATGGAGCATCCTTCTTCCTTCTTAGCAACGCCAATATGCATCTTTCTAGCTTGTGTGCGAGCGAGCGAGCGAGCGCGCGCGCGTGTTGTGTGTGTGTGTGTGTGTGTGTGTGCGTGTGTGTGTGTGTGTGTGTGGCCGAATAAGTAAGACTGCGCATTAGATTCGGTTAGATTTATATTAGAGCGCACGCCGTCCTATAGTATGTGCCGTTAAAATAGCATAGTCGTATCCCTGTTAACCGTTTTCGTACGCACCTTACATCAGTTTTTCTAACATCCTATATTATATCTGTTATTGTAATTTTTTTTAATAGTGTTAACGTTAAATAAATATAGATTTATTTAATAAAAAAATATAATAAGTTTATATCAATCAAATTAATTTCGGAAAAAAAGAGAATCTATAGTAAGAAAAATACATTGATATAAGTCGAGTATATAGATATGTTAGATTATTTTAGCCTCCTACACATAATAAAGTAAAAAATACTTGAAACGAAATATTGGAACGTATCGTAAAAGGATGTAAACATGAGTCCACTGGGTCTTATTACGATCTGCGTCTTTGCTGCCCTGCGTGGCAAATGAGTTACGAGTTTATTGTTTAGATGACTGAACTTTTTTTATAGGTTTTAAGCTTCTCACAAGGGCTTGCAGAGTTTTCAATTTCGAGTACTGTAGTTAATCTTGCGTTGTCCTTTCGCTTGAACAGACGTCTTTTCTTTCCTCGTTTGAAATAAAGTTCATGTTAAAATATTATTTCGTGTATCTTTATTTTAACATTCCACTTGCTATATTTAATAAAAATTGAATAATATATATATTTTATATGTAAGTAAGACCAAATTAATATTGTATTTTTCATAAGTAAAAATAAATTCATAAAATTAAATCATTGAAATGTGATTCGGATAGAAGTTAAAAATCCATATGCATGTACCCAGAAATACTACTTCATATAGGTATGAACCTTCGTTGCCTTAAAATTACGAAATCTCTTGGATACTATACTTTTATATGTATACTTAATAACCTTGCGCCGCATGATTGCCGAACGACCGCGACGAGGCATCGCTCAAAGTCCGGTCTGACCGCTTCCAGCGCTGACGTTCCGTTCGCGGAGATTAACCGACGGAGCGGTTACCCACATGCGTATATATGTAAATCGACACGATAATCCGAAATCTATAACGAAACAAAGAAGAAAAAAACCATTCGCGCCACCATTATAAAATCGATTCGAGCGACGTTTTCAATCTTCCAACCAAAGTGGTTAGTATAGAGACGACGAAACATATAAGGCACAGTTTCCGATGACATCACATTTTGCATCACCATATATATATACCAAACTCTCGTTTCTTTCCTCGGCAATACGCCGATGATGCGCTGTATAGACACAGACAGAACTGTAACGAACGCCTTCCGACGTGCCCACTGCACCTGCAGCTATGCGGGCCGCGCTCCTGCGCACACACATATATACACACCTGTACACGTGAGTCGTGACCAAGCGCTTATTTTCTCGCGTTTCGATATTATATATAGTCGAGCGACCGTGGCGCGCGCGCGAGTGACGTGGGCGTTGCACGTCGCCTTTCGTCGTCCCAAGAATTGCACGCTATACATATGACTACAGACCAAAACTCGTTCATCTCCCCGTTCGCCGTTATTGGCGGACCTGCCCGGGACGCTACCGCGCGCGGCTGCCGACCACCTGTTTCCCCGTCTCGACAATGCGTCCTCCGACCGCTCTTATCGCTAGTTCCCATTTAAACGAGCTCGCGGCGCGGGAGCCCCGCACGGGCCCGTGTGCATATATATCTGTATATGCGTATCGGCCCCAACGATCTTTTTTTCCGCCTCTTTCATCCGCACGGCCAGTTAATGCGCTCGCTTCTGTTGTATATGTATTTTTAACGGATCCCCCTTGTTCTTCGTTTTTCGATACGTCTGGCCATGCGCTACCCTCGGCGCAGTTAACAGAACTTAGGAGGACCTATGCCTGCGGTCGACCCGGTTAAAGGCTAATCTCTACATTTGCTCACCAGAGTATAGATGTATATATAGACTCTTCGAGCGCCGATGACAAATTGGTTTTTTTTTCTTTTTTTTTTTTTTAACGAGCCAAACATTTACAGGCCGCGCGCATTGGGAGTTATTCTACATTTTACTGCCCAAGTTGTGCAAGAACGTGGACAGGCGTTTTTAAAAAGAAAAGAACGTCGTTTCTGTTTCGCATCCAGTTTATTGCCGACTGCTTTTCATTCTGAAAGTAATGGTATAACCTCTTGCGAAGCCAATAGATGCGAAGGATTATGAAAAGAACGCGTAAATTTTAATTAAAGAAAATTCCGATTATATATTACATTATACGCGCGGTCGGTTTGCGCCTTATTCAGTGCAATGCCAACGAGCTTCGAGCTCCGACGTACGTGTATTTTTTTTCAATACCGCGGCAAAATACGATTAGTCATCATTGTTTATCGAACAAACACATATTAAGCAGCGATGTTCGGAGCGTGGGACGAATGACGATTCAACGTGGTCGATTACATTTTTGCTGTCTTCTTATTCTTCTTCTTCTTTTTCTTCATCGTCTTCCTCGTCTTCTTCGTCTTCGTCTTTTTCTGTTGCAGAGTGTGAGAAATTAATATTGCGCAGTTGGGCGTTTAATCGCTCGGGATCTCTCGCTATATCAACATATTATATGCGAGGATAGAATGATACGTACTCGGCAGTGATTAATACCAGCGGTAGTATTTTCGATATTATAAGTTTCGTACGTTATACGGGGAAATTGTATACACGCGGCGGCTCTCCTATTTAGTCATCGGCAGGGAATTTCGTTGGTGCTCTCAAATACGCACGCACGGGCGAGACGCGCGTGCAATACGAATCCATTGTCTGTTATAGAATGCGTCCGTTGGTCACGTTTTTTTACGTATATATAACTTCATAATAACGATTCACAATTGATATCTCAAACGCGGCGATGTTTGCATTAAAAAGGCTGATTAGTCACTTGGATAATTTTATTTACCATCGAATGAATATTTATATCATCACGTAATGAGCTTTTGTACACCTTTTCAGAGCTACGTTATCGATAATTTTGTACATTTATTTAATTCCGACTATTATTTTCAATAAATGTAGTATTTTAGCAATTATTAATTTGTACTTTATCGAATACCTTTGAATAATATTTGCCCAAAGAATTAAGGTGCTTCGTGATATTTTTCCCGTCGGTTAATCGCGATGCTCATTTGATATTCGATCAGCCATGAAAAGCCAGAGCGAAATTATAATTAAATTTTTATATACATATGGTCTCGTACATCGTTTAAATTCTTAAAAGTACATCGATCTGATTGACGCGAGTGTGCCAGACAGATATTATCCGCTTATGCGTAGGTATTCCGTTACGCATTATTATACACAGCTCGGACCGCCTTTTCACTACCTATTTCAGCGCGGACGTGTCTTCTAAATAAGCATACAGCGCACGAATTCGTCGGATAAACTTTTTAATACCGTTGACCATGAGCTCGTGAGCTCGGCGCAACAAGGTTTTCGAGTAGTTAACCGTAGAAAGTCTAATTAACCGGGAGGACTTAACAATGCTTGATTTGTCCGATCTTCGTCGGCGTACGAAAGAGGAAGATGCGATGTAACGGCGCGAGCGGAGGCAGGAGATTCGAGATGCATCGGTCATGATCCCTTTTCATCCACGGAGTTTCAATAGAATTACCGCGCGCGCCGCTCTTTGAAAGATAATATGTGTACGTACGACTGTGAGAAAGATGCCGAGAGGGGTTTTAATTATACGTATATTAAGTGTATAAGTGTACGCGCCAGCGTACGTGCTTTTATATATCCCGTCTCGACGACGCGTCCGCGCCGGCGCGCATGCCATCATCAACAAGTACCTCGATCGTCCGTCACACGAGCCTGTATGCCTATACGTATATAATATACTATATATGTACGTATGTGTATAAATACCCAAAGGCTCTCGCTCCACTGCTTCTGAGAGGAGTATTTTCGAAAGCGCATCCGAAGGCGCCAGCTGCTCACACGAAATAAACGATCCGCCCGCGACGGGCATAATGCGATCTCCACTATACACATAGAGCAGGTGTCCCACGGACTGTCTATATATATAAAGATATAACGATGCGCGTGATTCAATTAGCAGAGCTCAAGGTCGAATCCTTGCCCAATACCCTATACACAGCGTCTCTTAAAAAAACGCTCTCGCCCCGAAGAACAAAATAAACGGCACAGTGTTGCAGAAATAAAGAAACAACGGAGCGACTTACCGGCATACTATAAATGCACACCCGTCACCTCAGCGCGCCGAACGACCCGATGTTGCAGAAATCTGTCACACCGCCGACCGCGCGGCATAAACAACACCTCATTCGCTCCGTGTGTACACGATCGACGAGTAGAGAGCGGCACACTATCTGTATGTATATATTCATATACATATACCGAACACCAGCACTCGCGCACTTTCCTCGCGCCTTTGGCACCGCACCGAGTCGACTAATTCGAGAGCGAGCGCGGAGGCGCGCGCGCGCACAGACACACGCGAGAGCGGTTGCGGACTAGCGCTCGGTGGCCCGCGCTCACCGCTGCTCCGCGCGCCTGTATATCTATATATTAGACTCCGGGCGACCGAGAGAGCCGATGGCGGGGCGCGCGTTCGACGGAGGAGGAGGAGGAGGAGGAGGAGGAGGAGAGGAGGAGGCAGCGGCGACGAGGCGAAAACGAAATAAAGACGAGGCGCCTTGGGAACGCGGGGAACGTCGGCGGCGGCGGACCTAAGCCCGGCTCGCCACCCGCGCTCGGACTGCCGCGCTGCTGCCGCGGCACTCGGTTTCTTTCTCCTGCATGCTGCTGCTCCCCGTCTGCGTCCGCGGTGGGGCTTTTCGAGCGCGCGGCGAGGTGAAAGATGACCACGTGCTTGGATATAGGTGGGAGTTGGGACCGATGTGCGGGTACCGTGTCGCTGTATATATAGATATACCTGCGGTCGGATGGGTTAAGTTCCCTGCCCGTCCCGGCCCGCGTGCCAGCCGGTGCTCGGTCGTGCGAGCCCGCGTATACGTATATCCACGTTTCTATGTATTCGATAAGCCATCAGGAATTTTTAGTCGTGGCGCGGAGAAGGCGCGGACTCGACACTATTGACGTTCGACAATTCGAGCCGTTTGGAAGATCGAGCTCAACGAGTCATGCTGGATAGTCCATTGGCTGATGAGTAATTGGACGTGTTGTCTGATAATTAATTTGTGCTAATACCTAGAAAATGTAGAAGATCAAGCTTCATCATCTGTTCATGGATTCTTAATTCCGTTTCGCTTTAGAACAGTCGAAGAATTTCTAACGAGAGTACATTAGACTTTGTGTAATTGTCGCGTAATTTTCAAAAATTTTTGTAAAATAATATTTAGCGTTACAAATTAAGTAAAATCTTAATTTACAATAATTGTTATTATAATCTAATCTTTTAATAACAAAATTCTTTTTACTACTGCACATACAGAAAGAATCATAGTATGTAGATATCAAAATATAGAATAAGTATTCTTTTCGTTTTAAAAAATAACAACTCAGAAATAATTTTCAAAAAGTTAATTTTTTGTGCTCCATATAGCGAAAGTCTAGATTTAATTAATAACTTAGTATACTACTCAAAAAAGTAAAATTAGATAACAAACAGTTTTTATAATCGAACAAACATAGTACCCATTTTCACTGGATAAATTTGATAAATGAAAAAAAATAAAACAATTATCTTTATTGAGATATAATGTAAAAAAATTATAGCTATTCTATCATATACTAATTCTAGTACGCCTGATTAAGAATTAAGAGTTCTTAAAAAAACTCGACTATCTGGTCATAGTCAAATAACCTTTAGGTTGAAGAGGGAATATCAATTAACACATAGATCATTCAAAATACACACAGTTTGAACAAATTAAAATAAAATACTAAAACCAAACTTATGAAACATAGTTTCGGAGGTTTACAATATGAGGACTTTGTAAGAACATTTCGAATTTTGAACAGTACACTCTAATTGAAACTTCTAAAGAAAGTTGACTACAAAAACAACTGAAAATACTTCCTGAAATATGATGGTGGAAGTAAAAGCGGGACTTTCTCAACAATAAAAAAATCAAGATGACGTATGGACTCGGAAGAGAATGATTTGTGACAAATAAATACGCAATGAAGCAAACCTGAATCCATAATTGGAAAACCCTTTGCGATTAACTTAATGAAAGTACTCAGACGATTATAGATGAAATCCTATCAGAGTCTTCCAACTAACAACCCGCAATAAATACTAAACAAAGAAACTTTTAACTGGTTGATAAGGACATACTTCCCTAATTTCCGTTCCTAATTAACTGCCAAACGGTTATACTTTCATTTGACTTATAAATTACCTTAATAATATGATACATTCCAATCCGATTACAGTGTATCAATAAACGAAAATTTGGATAGCTCACAAGACTACTAGGGCAAGCAAAGCTCTATTTTTAGTGCCCAAGTATTGGCAATATATACTGAGAATATTTTTCCGGAGAGAGGAAAAAAATACTCTTAGACAATAAAAGATTTTTAGGCAACTAACTTAAATTATATTTATACTTAACATGTTCAAAAAAATGGTAGATAGATATATTCGACATACGTATCAAGTGAAACTGAACTTTTAGGGTACTAACACCTGTCTACTATATATATATATATATATATATATATATATATATATATATTTTTTTTTCACATGTATGAAAAAACAGCTTCAACATAAACATGCTGCCTTTATTGTATTGTTGCATTTCGAAGAAAAACCAGCCAAAAATAGCCATCTGTAATTGCATTATAGATAAACTACATTCTCAGAAAGATGTATAAAATATATAGCAGAAATGATACGAACCTTACAGAGGTGGATGCAGAGCAGTGTTTGATTCTACTTTCCCTTAAAAGAGCGTTATTCCTAATGAAAACTAATCTTATAATAATCTATTATGACCGACGTAATTTTCTTCATTAACAAATACAAATGGAAGTAAATCTGTAAACTTACTTTAATTGGATAAAAACAGAAACTAAATAGTAATATTATATGCCGTTTTTTGGATAAAAAAACTGGAATGGAGTAAGTAAGTTCATAAACTATTAAGAAATAGATTACGCGAGGCGACATTCAAGCTATAGCATACAAAACTTTGGAAATAACTTGCAGTCTCGTATGATCATTAAAGAGGCTAGATCGATACCTCCAGTTAGCTGCGTTAAGAAATTAGCAAGATTGCGTATATATCTCTAATAGATGAGGCTGACAAGACGATATTTAAAATTCAAAATATTTGAAAGGTATCGAATCGTGCGTTAATCTTCAG
Source organism: Sycobia sp. Sy_11 (assembly GCA_018907035.1). Classification (NCBI taxonomy): domain Eukaryota; kingdom Metazoa; phylum Arthropoda; class Insecta; order Hymenoptera; family Epichrysomallidae; genus Sycobia; species Sycobia sp. Sy_11. The sequence goes on along the minus strand of JACCIC010000071.1, from coordinate 1,655,152 downwards.
GATGCCTGATGGATTCGGGAACAAACTCGAAAATGTTGACTCAATGCTTACTACTGACAGTCAAAAAAAATGAAATTCATTTTACAATGAAAGAGCACCAAAAAATTGGAGCGAAGAATGATTTTTCTGATTGATAGCTATACGTAATAGAATAACTGCTGGGATTTTTTATAAATAATTAATGAGGAAACGAAATCAAAAATTAGACTGAATTGCTTTGAATAATCAATAATAAAAATATACAGAGGATATTAATCTTAGCAAAGACCAGGCAATAATATATCTTGCACGCCCTCTCAGCGTTGTTTTATAGGCGCAGCGCACGCGTGGCGGCGCGGCTATGTTTCGCAACTCAGTTCGGGAGATAAGCACCACTCACAGCAATCGCAGCCCAAAATCATCGCACAGCCAGATGGACGGTAAGCCCAAGGTGGCAAACAATACACGTCCTCTGATTTCGAAATTCACGATATTTTCCAAAAGCCAGAATATGAGCTATTTCAACATAAGTCTGTAGAAAGTCTTCTTTTAAGGAAAATATCAAAATAGAAAGCATAACCGTTTACCTCTTTTGATAACCTGAACATGTTCCCAACAACAAGTATTCGAATACCTTATTTGTATTACCGTGTACAAGCCATTATAAGGTAAAATGTTCGGTTTTCCCCTCACGGTGCGGATCAAGCGTGTACCTTTGTACACAAAGTTCGGCCTACAACGTGAGTTCGCTCGCGTTGTGCAGTGCATCGACATTCCACCATTTTTATACATTCAAACTATATCATTAAATAATTTAATTTCGCCCGAATCTTTTTTTTCTTGACTTTGCTTTACACAATTTTTACGATAAAATATTTTATTCAACATCTCACTAGAACTTTCCACGCGCAGCCGCTTGTCTGAATTAATCGCTTATGAGATTTCCTTTGTGATTTCGAGCGCTGAGATCATATAATCAAACTATTATGTTCGAATTTTAATAGGTGTGATGCCGCTCGTAAACATAAACAGACGAAGTAACATTATTCGCATTTCCTTACATCTACTCATCTACGCCTATATCCTAAGAAACCTTTATGTAACATATATTCTTTCCTCTTCAGAAAGACTAACGCTATATTAATTATTATTATATGATATTATTACTTATATTGCGTCCGAATAAGTTTGGACGGTTTGAAAGGTGCTATATGTTTAACAAACTATTATCGTTCATTTTGTTTAATGCTTTCGTTGTTTTTCTTTTTAAATATAAAGAGGTGCGTAATAAAAACGTTTTGAAATGTTCCAAACTTAATCTACAAATAATTCGCAGAAGTATAATATTAAATCAAATATCTAAAGTAATTACGCAGATTATAAATAATATTATATTATATAATAAAACTATATTATCAATGACGCCTTATTTTACAAGTTATTAGCCAAGTCTTGTTTGTATAAATGTTATTCGATAATACGCACGTTAAATCCCATGTTATAATAAAACTAATCTTAAGACTATTCAATACTTGGCTAATATAATTTTTACTTAACTATCAAAAATTATAAAATTATAAATATGAGCTCAGACCGTAACAATAGCTATAAAACTATATTCTAATTGAAACTACTAAGAATAACCCATTGAATCGATATTATTATAAAAGAGAATATGTCCAGTAAATATTTGTATATTATGCCTAACAAATTGTTGAAAAGACCGAGATAATGCTGTTCCGGATACATAGACACAATGGGATCAATTCGCCTTGAAAGCGAACCCTATTGGCCATGTATAAGCAGTCCTTCTTTATAGAAAGCTCATCAAAGACAATTGAATAATTTTAGTACACTTAGGATAAAGAGAGATTGAAAAAACATCATTCATGGTTTGGATTACCCATGCATCTCGAAGAACTCTACAACTTTCAAACCGAATGTTGCAATAATAAAAAAACTATATCTGAAATATTATTATTTGCCTATTTTTTCTCAAACTCAAATAAATTATTGTATTTGAAAATATTGAATTTTTCACTCTTTCGCCACGTATCTAAGTATAAATACATGTCGCCTTCTACTAATGAACCGAACAGATGAGTTGATAAAAGATATAGTTGATAAAAGCTCCTTTTTAAATAAATAACATGCATATTTCATATTAGAAACGTTTCAACTATTTTAAACATAATTAATATATATAGTCTACAATTTCTATTCTCGAACTCAAATAACAATGACCTCATAAGGACAGAAATAAATGCACAAAAAATACAAATCTATATTGTACTTGTAATTTTGTTTTAAAAAACAATACTGTCTCGACCACATTTTTTGAAAAGATGGTAAATTTTATTTAAAATAATAATTGGATTTTTTAAATTGCGCAAGTCTGTTTTTAAATTTTAAAAACAAATAGTAAACCTTTACATTAATTTTTCTGTTGCATATTATTATAGTCAGGTATTAAAATTATTCCACATAATGAAAATACTATCTAAGCTATTTCTACCTAATTCAAACTAGTCTCTTTTACTTTACAAAAAATTATGGATCACTCAAAAAGAAACTATTTACACAGAGCAGACGTGTTTATATTTCGGTTGTTATCGTACGCTCAACGAGTATAGCAGAGCCTACAAGGCTCAGGTGCGAGGCGCCCGTGCACACACGAGTGCTTCAATATGCCTGCGAATTAGCCCAGTTATATCACATCTCAATCACCATCGAAAAATATAATTAACTTCCAAGTTAAAGGACCACTAGTTAAGCAAATGTCACCGACTGAATGCCCACACGAGAACAAGGACTTATTTTAGACTGCATCGAAGGACTTATATTGACCGACTACAGCTGTACAATAGGAGATCTGGTAAAACTGAAAAACATACTATATGCATCAAGAATATCGAATAACAGAGTATGTCTATATTTATCCGATAAAGAACTTGTAAATTAATTAACAGATAAGTATGATTTTATAATAATCAATGAAAATAAAGTTCCAATTAGACCACTCAAATCAATGCAAAAAAAAAATAATTTTTTCTAACGTATTACCGGACATTCCAAATTTTGCACTGGAAAACATAGCCTAAAAGTCAAAAACATAAACTAAAAGTCAAAAGAGCATCTCCTGTTTCTAAATTAAAAGCAACCATCGCTAACGATGGCTATAGTCATGTCTCCAGCTTCAGGCGTCAAGTTTATGTTGATCCAAACGATGTGAAACTTATTCCCGATTTATTTAAAATTATATACAATGAAAACAAATATTATATATTTGCGGGCACGGAAATCTAAAAGTATTTCGCGTGTAACCTATAAGAGCATCAAGCTAAACATTGTCCCAATATAGAATCTAAAGTAAACACAGAAATTCCTAAGCTAAACTTAAGTGACAATAGCTACTCATCCCAGATAGTAAACAATACTCTAAACACAACAAGTAAAACCACGCAAACCGACAAGCACCATGAAATAGAAAATATTGACGACACCGATACGACAAAGTCTATTAATAATGTACCATATAAATCTATAACAACCAATAAAAGAACTCAATCAGTAATAAGTTCCCACGATTCCGAAAACCAAGTTGAAATTGAAAAAACACAAATAACTAACATTCAAACAAAGAACGTAAAAGAGAAAAATCCAACGAATCCGAAAATAAAGTCGAACTGGATTGTGTCGCGTGAAATAAGTCTGCAGATGTTGAAATAGAAAAGGAAGAAATCACAGATGAGCTCGATCAAAAACTGATGGCGATAAAAAATTATTTAAACACAGACACAATACTCCTTAATTACGATGAATTTAAAAGTTTACTTGAAAATACCAAAGGAGCGAAAAATCCACTAAACATAGTTTCCCGATATAGTACGAATCTTGAAGCATTTACTGATTTTATACAAAATGAAATATACGCCAACGTAAGAAATAGCAACATTAAAAACAGATGCACTAGACTAATAAATAATCTAAAAAATCCGGATCTGTCTGATAGTGAAACTTAACAACCACCTACTTATTAAAATACAAATAATATGCTCAACAAACTTATTCAATGGAATATAAATGGTTATACCGCGCATGTCGAACTTTTGTAAAAATTAATTGAAGACGAAAAGGCCGGCGTCATCTGTATACAAGAGACAAATTTTAAAAATAACGACGCACGCAATACCCTAGGTTACAATATTTCACATAAAAATGGGTCAAATTGTCTTATTGCAAGCGGAGGAGTAGCAATATTAATTAAAAAAGAGCTAGAATACATCGAACTAAATATTAACACTAATTTAGAAGCAATATGTTAGCTATAGAAGATCTCTTAGTGATATCTTCTGTAGATAATAGAAGCTATCTTATAGATAGAGAGTCAACTGTAATGTAGGGTGCGGCGTAGCGCACGAAATTTGTTTCTAGAGTAAAAAGTTGGAGAAGTGGTTAGCAATTTATTGAGTAGCGTAAAATTAAATGTGTTAAACCAATTTTTGTTTATATAATTTAGTACATTATAGTGTGAGTTTGTGTTGGAGAAGACCTTGGAGATATCGATGGGGATGTTGAATATTTTACTTTTCTTGTCGTACTTTTTGCAGTGGCATATAATATGCTCAATCGTCATTAGTGCGTTGCAGGTACTGGTGTTTTTTGTGCTTCCTTGGTGATTAGGTGGATGTGCGTAAGATTTGTATATGTCCTATCCTCAGTCATGTTAGTATTACTTGGTTTTTTCTGCTCATAGTGGAGATGTAAATAAAAAAAAACTATTTACAATTTCAGTAATTGCTCAAGAATATTTCATTGCTACTGTTCATACTGTTCAAGCTGAATTACAAACAGAAAATCAATTGAGCATAAATATATTCCTGACAATTTTTTATTACTTAAAGAAATGAATAATTTACAGTAGAAATACTGTTTGAGATGTGTTATAAAATTTTCCAACGTATTTTCTACAATTTACTACAATAATAAAATCTTTTTCCTGGTGGACATAATATATTTTCTGATTTTCCATACACTGCAAAACATTAATTAAAAGATATATACGTTATTGAAATATTAGAAAGAGTATAATTGTAATTTCCTTACAAAATAATAAATCACAGAAAAAGTGAATAAAAATTTAATATAGAAATAGCTAACCAATTTTAGCGCGAAATATATTTCCTTCTAATTCTGTTCATTCTATTTACTTTTAAAACTAATATTTCTATCATTAAGCTTGCATTCTCGGTGCATCTAATTTTACTTCGTAATCGGAAGCGCAGCGCCACCACAGAAGAATCGAAATAATTTATGCTGCCAGGCCAGAATGGCTAAGTTTGACGCAGACAGCGAGTTAATAAAAAGAGAACACTTTAATTGCGTCGCTCCAAGGTGGTTGGTTAGCATTTTATCAGCGCACGGCTCTTTTGTATGGCGTATACGCTGCGCAAAGGCTCGGCCATGCGTCGCCGCTGCGGAAATCGGCCTGAACGACCGATCGTTTCTACAGATAACTTTGTCGACAGCTGCTTTATTTTTATACCTCCTGCATACCTCTTATATCCGCCCCTCCCCGATGCTTTGTTAAGTCAAGCGAAACTTGAAACATTTTGTCATAAATGTAACGTTGAAGCTAAATCATTTCAATTCGAATATCAGGTGTATCGAGTTGATTTGTAAATTGTATGTGATGTAAAATCTAAAAAAGATATACTTAAATTAACTAAATACGAAAGAGAAGGAGTGTATGTTTTTAAGCTAATTTATTGTAATTCTTCATTGTTGTTATTGTAATTTTTCGTTGTAGTTACTCGGTTCTGTCGACGTAAAAATAATGAAGAGAATATTTTGTAAATAATAGACATTAATTTTTGTTTAACGGCTAGGAATACCAATAAATTTTGCAGAATTAAATATTCACAGAATTAAACATTATGTATTCTATAATTGCTATTTTCTTGCAAAGTACGAATTTTTCAATCAATTATGCATTTGTATCATTTTAAAAATAACTAAGAAATTGTTGTTCTTCAAGTCGATGGCGATTAGTTGATTATGTGATTATATAAGTTTTGAGGTAAGCAGTTTTTGGCTAGAAAATTTATTCGTTATACCTATACATATTATTTATAAATCTTAGACCTAGTTTGAAATAAATTAAGGCAGCTACAGTTTGATAACAAACATGCAGAGGCTTTGTCAGTGATTGGACAAGTTGTACACTTAAGGTAGTAAAAGTGCTTCGTAGAACCAATAAACGAAATAAAAAATATATAAGATTGAGATCGTAATTGAATACTTTATTTGTTTATGCATAAATACATAAATCTAATTATATATTGAATGAATTATGCGTCCTTCGGAGAAAAACAAATTATGTTAAATAGAAATCGATTCATCAGAAATTGAAAAATGTTTGATAAAGTATCATATATTTTACATATATTACCTCATAAATGAACATGTGATCAAATTTTACCCGGACTGACCAAAAAAACAACACTTTACGTATTTTAATACAAATCTTTATTATCGTCTTCCAAATAGGCTCCTTTCGAGCCAATACAAGCATGCCAACGCTTAATACAATTTGCCATACACCTGTTGTAAGCCTCACCTGGGATTGTCTTTAGTTCCTTTAGCGAATTACTTTTTATGGCTTCAATGGAGTCATGGTGCGTTCCCTAAAGCGGATTTTTGAGTTTAGGAAAGATGAAAAAGTCGCAGAGAGCCAAATCTGGCGAATACGGTGGCTGAGCGATGACTTTCATTTCGTGTTTGGCCAAAAAATCAGACACAATCATGTTGGAATGTGCCGGCGCATTATCGTGGTGAAAAAACCATGAATTGTCTGCCCACAAATCCGGTCGTTTGCGACGAATTGTCTACTTCACGTAGACGGCTCAAAACGGCCAAGTAGTACTTATTGACCGTTTGAGACGGTTGACGTTAACAGAAGTGGATAGGTGACTTGCATGAGGCAAGTTTTCGACGACTTCACAACCTTCACTGAATGCTTTGTGCCACTCAAATACTTGCGATCGCAATAAAAAAGACTTCCCAAAATACTTCTGCAACATTTTCAACGATTCCGTAGCCGTAATTACTTTGGAAACACATAATTTCAAACAAACTCGTAATGGAGATCCAGCGCTGAAATTTCACACGAACATCAAGAAAGGTTGTACCAATATAGAAAAAAACATTTACCGATTCAGGTTGCACGCGGAGTTTAAATGTACCAATCCGGATTAAATTGGATCATATATTAATCATCATTGTATTAACGCATACAAAAGTATGAAATCTTGAACGATCTCATTTTCTAATCGATGTAGTTTGTTACGAGATACTCAATGTGCACTGCAGTACACCTATTTACATGAATTTGACTTAAACTTTATGAATATATTTTATCTCCTTTCTAAATAGAGAATATATGGAGTATATATGGATTAAAGTACATTAATATATTTAATGAGTGTTTCGTGAATTCTTTATTTTGAACACAAAATAAATACATTTTTATTTGGAATATACCATAATGTATCGAACGGATAATGTATCGGTATAATGTATCGATTTTTTTCTTCCAAAATATATTTTGCATCCGATATGAAAATTGGAAAATCATGCAGAAACCTTAATTATTTTAAATATTTTGCGAAGATTGTTGCCGACTGCGGCTTCAGCTGTATAGGCGGCAACGTTATAAAAGGACGAGTCACCAATTAGGTGCAAATCGGCGCAAATCTGCCCCAACTGTTTTCCAATATACCGCAGAGAATATTAACCTACCAAATTGTCAATTTAGCACGCGTTTAATTCACGCATACGGCAGTAGATGTAGTCATCCCAGCGTGTATGCTCGCTCGGAAATCAAGGCCAGCGACTCTATCGAGCCATCGCTTCGTTCGTGAGCTTTTCCGATGAGGCGCACGCACGCACGCACCATCGTCGTCGGGAGGCTCGACGAAGAGGGCCGAACTTGCCGCTGCTATATTTACATTCGAGCGAGGTGGGGGTGGGCGCGGCGCCGGCCGGCGCCCGAGGGACGCGCGCGCGATATATTACGGTATAGAACGGCTACGTCGGCTCGCGCTCGCGCGTCTCGCCCTCTCGTGCGTCCGCGCGTCGGTGTGATGCATATCGTGCGCGCCGTTCCAGCTGACGAGGCGCCATCGCTCCAGTTTTTCCTACGGCACAGCCCCCTCCCTTCTTGGCCTTACGATGGCTGCTCCATATACCGTTCGAATCATCGAAGGCAAGAGATCGCTCGCGATGTTTTTTTCTCGCATTCCTCGGAAATTTCGCTTGCAATTCTGCAACGGGTCTCGATCTTGCCATTTGCCCTTATTCCTTCTTTCACGAAGTATTTTTTCTTCTTCCTTTTTTGATCTCTGAACGCGTATGAAGTTTTATCTCTATCTGTCAAAACTCGTTATTTTGTATCTTTCTTTTGAAGCTCGGAATGAAGTTTGTAGGAGTTACTCATTAGAAAACTCTTTACACTTTGATCAGCTTTTTCATTAATATTAGTTATTGATACATTTCTCAATAGAACTTTATAAATAATTTTTTTAATGCGTGTTTTTGCATTATTTTCGTGCTCGTTTATATTTATTTTAACATATTATACTGAATTTTTTCTGCAGAATTCTAATCTGTCGAATCTAAGTTAAAACTGTACGAATTAAGTAGTCGTCTCCTGTATTTATGCTCATTATATAAAGTAATTACTTCGCATATTTAAATTTTACGGACTAACTTTAAAAATATTTATGATTCAGTATTATTATTATGAGCTTTTTAGACATTATTGCTTTAATATTTATATAGTATATATTTATGAAGTATTTTGTAAATTATCAATACTCTTTTTAATTTTATAATAAGTTTAATAATTACTGCCGATAAATATTTTGTTCAAAGCTTATACATAGCAAAAAAAATCAATGCACATGTTCTAAACAAGTACTAAATTTACCACAGGCTAAAATTATAATTTGATCATTTTAGCTGCTTATACCACTAATGCATGTATTTTGCTTTGAATTTAATTCGTCATATTGTGTCCATATAACTATAATATTATTAAACGTCAGCTTTATATTGAAAAGTAGTCAACTACTCGATCAATAATTAAAAGTATGACATAAATTTTGATTCACAAATAACCGCAAATCGAAAACCATTTAATAAATTAAATCTAGAACAGGCAAAGCCTGAAATATTTATAAAATAAAAAATGATAAATTCGAATTCTGGTACTTCTTAATTCTCAGTAAAACGAACTTTTACAAGAGCACAGTACAACGGAAAGAAATGGGTGTACTTTGCGATCCCAGGAAATCTATACCATTCGCCAAATTCGAGCTCACCGCGGTTAGTCGCAAGCCATTCTGCTGCTAAGGAGGGGCGCCGCGAGCGCTACATTCTCGAAATTCCTGAAAAATCTGCCGCTCTAATCAAACGAACAAACTGGGAAGGTGACTCCGCAACGAAGTCGTCCGGAGAAATCGGATAGACGGGTCTTCGCAACTATAACAGCGTCTCGGTCCATAGTGCGAATCTTGTCCCTATGGTTCACGCACTGCAGCACTACGCCCCTGCGATCGGTCAAACGAGCGTGTACAATACGCAGGCATACACACACGCATGTCCGCGCGCGCGCCTTTAATTTAGACGAACAAAAGCAGACGGTCCGTTGCGAACGCGATTATACAGTTTATGTTACAATAGACGCGTGAAACGAGCGATCGAGGAGATTTGGACGACCGAGGCCGAAGAATTTCGTATAATAGGCCCGTTCTCGTGTGTTTGCTTCTTTTTTAATTTTGTTAGTTTCATGAACTCTCGAAACCTGGAAATTGGCAGTCTTTATGTCATTAATCGAGAAATATGATAAAATACATATTCAGATTATACACGATGGGATAATTCCTGCTGAAATTTTCAGAATTAAAAAAAAAAAACAAAAATCAAAACTGTGGCCAGAATTTATTGAATTAATAAATATATTGGCATTTTTAATGAACAAGAATTTGGTTTTGTAGTGAGATTTATGTAAACAACAGTGTAAGTATATTGACATATTCGTCACGCGATTATCGCTTCGTATGCAAAATACTGTAATAAATTAATAGCTTATAGACTGTATGTATTTATATGAATTTTCAGGTATTTATATTTACTTATTATGTAAATTATTATATATTTTAAAGCTATTTATTTTAAAGATTGTACTTCTAATACCTACCTTTAAGAAATTGTGACTTCGTATAATTAAGAGTTGTTTCAAATATATTAATTGCATTAAATTCACATAATGCAAAGATACGTTGTTTTTTTATAAATGTTTAGAAGTATGAAATCTATTATTTTTCCATTGATACATAAAATAATAGATATCGACAAAATCGAAATAGTCTAAAATTTTAACTATTTTTAGCAGCGATTGAAATCACTAAGAAATGAAAATTGGTATACCTGTTTACAATTTGGATATTATTTAATAATAAACTTTCAAAAAGTGTATCTTCTAAAATTATAACAAAATAAAGTGCATTTCGATGTATCATGGTGAAAACCTTGAAAAATCCATATAATAGTTTTTTCATAACATTCTTACATCAAATTTATTTAAGTTCAAAAATTTGAAAAATTACAAAATATTTTAAAGAAAATATTTAGGTCATATCAAAATACACATTTTTAGTTTCATAAATTTTATCTATAAAAATAATATTTTGTTCAAACAAATTAATTTGGTAAATATGTTTAGTAATGTTATCATTTGGTATTTATTTTTATAATATTCTTTAGCGCAATTAGGAGCAACAAAAAATGTATCATCGTGAAAACCGTACAATATCGTAAATAACTTATTTTAAGAAGCTTTTTCTTGAAATCATCAAATTAAAAAAATTACCATCCTTGAAAACCATACAGTAATTGCAAAATTGCAATATTTTTATATTTTATAAGAAATATTTTAATATAGACCACATTTTGAAAGTGAAATGCATACAACAAAATATGCCTTTATTTTTAGTAAGATGTTCCTACCTATATTCATTGCATTAAAATACACAAAAATACGCTTGATGTAATAATTTTCTAAAATATAATTTTTAATAGGGTATAACCTAACAATACCTTTGAATAACTTTTTAGATCTGTTTTGTTTAATAAAATGGTTTACATAAAAATTGTAGGACTTATTCAAAAGATACAAAAGAATTAATTGATAGCTTTGATTTTAGCCCCATGATCATTTTTGAAGGTCAACTTTGTTTTTTTTTTTTTTTATAAAAACCCAAAATTGTTATCTACAGATTTCGAAAAAGCCGCAAATTCTATATTAAGGTAGTGTATCGATTATATCTTCCAAGCTCGTGAATATTTTACTTAAGTTTTCTTTGCCAATCAAAAAAGAACCCATAAAGGTGCCGTTTAGCGAAAAATCTTTCAGGTAAGAGTCAATTAGCTTCGTGATGTATTTTGAGGATATTCCATTTGATCTTAGAGGTAATTTAAAAGGACTTAAACCTTTAAATAGGTAAACTGGAAAGAAAAACAGATGAAAATATAAGATAAAAAGTTAAGGTTCCTGTTTAAAAAACAATAGTTCACGTTCAAATGATCAAAAATGAAATTAGAGTAAAAAGAACTGGTCATCAGTCATTTTCTTTAACAAATTTTTACGAATTTTGCATGGACACGTTATCTGGAATAATGCAGGTCTAAAAAATCATTGAAAGGTATTATTACTTTGATAATGATGGGGTTGTCTTTGAATTCATTATTCTCCAGAAAATATCACTTATAAAAATAAAATGACAGAATTAAAAAGATGTATTTTGATCTTATGTACAATTATTATACGAATTATTTTTAAAATTTAGATTATATTAAATCGATTTCTAGTCAGTTTTATGATAATAATTGAATATGCATTTATTTTGAATATTTTTTTTGCAATTAGTGCATTAAAATGAACAGAAACACACTTTTTTAGGAGTATACTTTTTAAAAGTCAATACTTTAAAAGTTTCAAACATTAATAACAATAATTAATAACATGAAAAAATATTATTCACAAGGAAATTAGTATGTATCAGTATTAATGGTATATTAGTAGATAAAACATTTCTGTAGAGCATGTCTAACTTATAATAATCTCCTCTTGATTAATGAAAGACGTATTACTTGTCATATGAAATGAATTTTGTTTTTTTATAATTTTTTTGTGTGATTGCTTATAAAAGCTTGATAACTTAGATCATCCGGGGTTATTCAGCTTTTTTTTTAAATAAATTATTTTCTGATTCAATAAACAATAAGTGTATCATTGCACGAATCACATTTTATTCGTGCAACCAACCAAATTCAATCTATTGATATTAAATGATGAACATTTAAGTGTTCAATGAAAATTTGCAAAGAAATATATATAGGTTTAAAAGTATGTATATAATTGAAATTATTTTTAGCAGATCCTCTATTAAAATATAAGTAAAAATCTTATAAATATCTTACCGTTTGTAATACTATAATAGTCGTATAATTTTCAGTTTTCTTCTACATTATTTCTTATGATAATAAAATCATGCTTAACATACAATAGCGCATATATGTGTGATATATTAAGCATAAGACATATTGCAATGTTAAGCTATGCTTCGCAACTTTATTATGAAGTATAAGACGCACATAAATCGAACAAGATTGTTTAAAATATAGAAAAATTTATTTTAAAACTACATTTAACTAAAATTCAAATACTACTATATAATTTACTTATATTTAGTTTTTTTTAATACAAATACTTATAATAATATTGACAAATTCATTGCAGAAATATTTTTGTACTATGTGCGTCAAAAAATTATTGTACAAGCAGACAGTTTGCACTGTTACGCATATATATATATATTAAATGAGGAACGCATTAGGCATAAAATAAGCAATAAAATAAATGGAGACTTGACATACATGTATTGATATAATATTTATTGGCAAATCAACGATATATATGTATATATTGATATATAATGCACTATTACAGTCAAAACATTAAGATAAATATATTTATTTTTTATATGTGTAAATATAGATAATATATATAGCTAACATATGCATATACATTCGCAAATACAGATATATGTATATGAATATATTTATTTATTTATTTATATATATATAAGATTACAGACCATCAGACTATTACAAGTATAGGTATATTATATAATATATAAATAAAACTATAAATATTTTTACTAACAAAATAAAACGATAACAAAATAAAATCAAGTATAGTAAACGGTGATTTATAATGCAAAAAGTGCGATTGTAAAATATAAATATAAGATAAAAAATTAAGAATGTTTCGCAAAATTGAATTGCATTTCTCTTTGATTGCAAAATCATAAGAAAATTGAAAAAATTCTCTTCTAATTTCTCTACATTTCGCAATCAAAACCAGTACCAGTATAATATTCAGTTTAGATAAACCTTAAAAATTGTTGCTGAATTTTAACTTGATCGTAATGTATCTACTTATCTATTAACTAATGTTTAAAAGCAACAACGAAAATAAATATGCATAGGGATCGTCTTTTATTTGTTGTAAGATGAGATAATACCGATTGGCGTTTTTGGGTATACGAGTTTGTGTGTGTGTGTGTGTGTGTGTGTGTGTGTGTGTGTGTGTGTGTGTGTGTGTGTGTGTGTGTGTGTGTGTGTGTGTGTGTGTGTGTGTGTGTGTGTGTGTGTGTAATACTATACTTTCAAAGTTGCACTACAGCTATGATAAATTCTCGATCAGTTTTACAATATAGAATAGTGTATTAGACGCTTATATTAATTAGTAGCCGGCGAAGTTAGTATTTTAGGTCAGTTATAACACTAGATTATCAGGATCACACAAAAATTCGTTTTAGTACGTATAAAGATTGAATTAATCTTCTTTTTACTCATGTAAAAGCTAAAATATTTATAATATTTTCTCAGATCTTTGCTAATTAAACCCACGTTAGGATGTTGAAGGTGACACTTATGGCAACGCTGACAAAATAAAAAACGGCGGCTTGGAAAAATGAATCATTTCGGGTAGATTACAGTTGTGCGTCATGAAGTTATATAGGAACTAATTCATTACGGGACAGTGGTAAAGGGATAGAGAACAATGACATCGTCGTCTTCATTGTAAGTTTGCAGATATTGCATTTTTGTATATTCTGACGATATTTTTCTAACACAGGAATTGAAAAGATTCTTTTGACTCAAAATTATTGATCTTTATTTCGCTAACGCTATTCAGTGTCTGCTAATTTAAGTTAAATTTTACTCATGCTTAGAATGACCGAAGACCGAAAAATTTCTCGTCGCAAATGCAAATTAAATACTCGTATAGAATTTCGAAAAAGCCACGTATTCGTTAATTATTGTAACGTCCAAATTCATAAGTATGTACGTAGTAAACCCTGCTTCATGTATTACTGATATTTGGATATTATATATTGCGCATCTAGTGTTAAATCGTATAAATTACCAGAGAAAATAAACGTAAAAGCTCGACTTTTCGGGAACGATCGTTTAAGCATTAACAAAAGCCCAGTAAGTTTTTGGAAAGTTGAATTTTTTTCTTCATTGCGAAAATATTATGCTAAGCTTCACATGTATATATATATATATATATATATATATATATATATATATATATATATATATATATACATAATAAGTCGCAGTAAGCTTGATTGATCGAGCTCACGTCGCGCTCGTTTCGATATTTTTCCGCGCTCAAGAAGAGAGGCACGGGCGCGGAGTCTGCGAGGGTAAGGGAACTCTGCGGCAAGGGTGAACCCCATACATACGCGTGCAGGTAGGTAGTCGAAGCCGAGCCGCCGCGTCGCCACGGACGCGACGTTGGAAAATGCAAAGTGCAGCGCGTGCCGCGGTCCGAGCGTTCGATATATACATTCCGCGAATCAAAAGAGAGCTCTTTGCTTGCTCTGCACGTTTCGTGCGACCGCAGCGCCGGAGCGGGAGGGAGAGCGAGGGCGGATGGGAGAGTTTTCTCCCGCCGACGGGATTCTCCGCGCTTCCCCCTCCCTTCTTGCGAGTTTCCGGTATAAATGGAGCGGCTCGCTGCCTCGATTAACAGCCCTGCTTAATTCGATTTCATCCGGCCCCTTCGATTATACTCGACGGGAATTTAAAGATGCCGCGTTACGAGTTAAATAATTCTCCTCGCTTTCTCCGACCCTCGCGTTTTCTCTGCCTCTTTTCTTCATATCCATCGTTCCCTTGGCGTTTTAAAAATATCAGTAGTTAATTAAACGCGTCCTCTATTATAGACTTTCGTTATAACTTTGCAATGACTGCGTCACACCAGCAACCCCGTTTTAACGATTCATCTTATTATTTCTCGCGCTGAGCTTGCTACATGATTTAGACAATGTAAATAATATTAGTTTCTAAGACCTTCCCGTTACTTTAATCCGTGAGAACAGATGTTCGCTCGTATCATTTTCGATTCCCCGTAGTTTAAAAATGTATTTATTTATCGTTTAAATCATTTACTATATAGATTAGGGAGAAATCGGTCCGATTTCATTCTCAAACTTTTGTACTGAGAAAATGGAATACTGCTACACTCCGTTTCTTTGAGAAAATACCTTGGAGCCTCTTTGATTCTAGTAAACGAAATTTGATAACATTCGAATTCAAAGTATTTACAAATGAAGAATGCACATTTGTAGATTTCCGAATGCTTTTTGAAAATTTATATTTATCACGATTTACACGGCTACTATTTAGAAATGTCGTTCACTACACAAATTATGAGATCATGAGTTAACTGGAAACTTGTCAATCGATCCCTTTCATCACAAATATTTCTCCAACTTGTTCTAATTATACTCTAAATGTTATGTTTCTTAAATATTTTACTTTTTTTTTATTATTTTAATTCTTAATCATGGTGTAAATAATATATATATTGCACTGCAAAATGACTTTAACAGTGGCACGTTCAAATAAAACCAATATAAATAACAAACGAAAACATTTTTATAATTCATGGCAATTCGCTGACAAAAGAGTAATTAACTGAAGATAAAATAAAATTTCTAATAAGATTAAAAATGTTTGCTACAGTAATTGTGCGATATAATCTAATAAATATGTGAATAGATTAATCAAAAATATAAATTGGTAATTTCCATAAACTAAAATTCATATAATTTCTTAGCTATTTAGACATTACTAACAAATGTCTCCTTTTAAAAATAATATAAATTTTTTCTGACAAAATGAATTTAAAATATATAAAAGCTTTCTGTCGCAGTATACAATTAAAGTATTTCCTCGCAAGATGTAATATTATATACCGAAACATATTTAACGAGGGAGAATTGAGCAGTAGCGATGAATTTATTTCCATGATTTCAACAGTGGATATCAAAGCAATATTTATCTAAAAGTTTTGATATTGCAGCGTTTTTAATGATGAATTAATAATTTATAATAAAAATAGATACCCAGATATTGGAACAATTTCAACAATAGTTAGCTAATTGAAAGAATCGTTTTGCATAACTGATTAAAAATATTTTTTTATAAATAAAAACTACTTCTAAATCATTTTTCCTATAAACCATATTTGGTTTTTATATCAAAGCAATTGTTCAATGCTTTTCCCCTTGGACGAGATGAACAGTCGAAATTGTTGCAAACATCTGATGACTATATTTTAGCAGTGCTTCGATAGCTCTACATAACTACTCAACACAAACAGAAACTTACATTTGTTTATTTTTTTTTAAAATTTTTTTTCATCGTAAATTCTTTGAAAAGGAAAAATCGTTCTGCTCATCTCCAAATTCAATAGCTTCTCCTACATATAAAATTTCACGATGTTGCAAATTTGAATAAAAGAAATTTAGAAGCATTAAAAAATCTTGTTTTCAATCGAATCCTTAATCATTTCTTTTCTAAAGATGCGAATTACTAAGTAATTACGAAATTTAACATTCATTTATATATATGCACTGCGAAATATATTTATTTATTCAAGCGCATTCTACCGCACTATCCGATTCTCCCCCATTGGTACATCACAACGTTAGCAAGAATGTATATGTACTTATAGATATTCGAATACACGAAAACAGAAGTATGTGCATGTACATACATGCGCTCGCGCGCTCGCGCGGGCGGGCGGGCGGGCGTGTTTTTGCACGGCCTATATATTATACCTCTGCTTTTGCGTGACACGTAGCAGCCAAGGCGGATCGTGCACGCTCGCGGCCTGTAAATATATCTGCAGTTTAGGCGAATCGCAGACAACAAAAACGTAACACAACGAAAATGCAATCAGTACACGGGGGCAGTAGTAGTAGTGGGAAGCGTCATGCGGTGCAGCCAAGCGTGTGTTGTTGCTGTTGCTGTTTACCTGCGAAGGGCACGTCGCCGAAATACTCTTCGACGTTGTCCGCTGAGGCGCTCTTGTCCGAGAGCGAGACCGAGGACAGTGAGCCGCTCGACGCGTCGAGCGAGCCGCCGGCCGGAAACTGCAGCAGGTCCTCGTCCGTTTCCGTTTCCATGTCGCGCGAGCGCCGCTTGTATACCTGTCGACAGACAATGGAGAGGCGTGCGTATTTTTTGTATTTGGTCTCTGTGCTTGCTGTCGCTAGTATACATATATAATCATGATAATCATTGTTGCGCGAGGCCGGTGCTCTCGCTGATTACAGATGGGCGGGAAGGGGAGACGTGTCCGATTCGACAGCTTTGTTATGCAGGGTTTCAAAAGAAGTTTGAATGGAATCAATGGAAGTTTTATTGTTCCTCTAATAACCAAAGGAAGCTCCTATATAATTGTATAAAAATCAAGGCCGAATATGACTCGTATCTTAAAATATTTTCAAAAAAGGATGCTTTAATTCAAATTAGTTAATCTATTGTTATTGATGCACGTACATTCAACGACAAGAATTGGTCGTTGACTTAATGTATGCGTTAATTACATATAGGTATAAAAAAGGTCAGTTTCCGAGACCGGACCTATACGGATTTTATATAGTTTATAAAAGTCTTGTATCATAATCAGCAGTCCATTTAATTAAAATACCTTTAGAATTTTTAGTAATTCGGAAAAAATCACAAATTAGGACCCAAAATTCGAAACATAATATTAATGAAGCTAAACCAATTTTCTTAGTATATCAACACGATATCAAACACCTGTTGCATAACGAAGAAACAAATAAATCAAAAACAGAAGAGAAGGGAAAACCCACTCCACGTATCTTATTTGAAGAGATATGAGTTTGTTACAGGAATCAAAAACTATACTGTCAACTTCAACCACAAAACTAGGTGTTCATTATTACATTTATTTAAGTTTTTTTCGACTTAGTAATTTAAAAAAAATTACCTTATTATGCAAAACAATGAAAATTACATAAGCATATATTCTTACTTTTTATATAAATTTATATAATGTTTCACATTTTTCAGACGATAACATAATATTTTGAAGGTCCTTGAGTAAAATCGATTCCAGATTGAGAGCCAGTAGCAATACATTTATAGAAATGAATTTCAAATCCATTACTAAATTCTTTTTTTTATAAATGTTAAATTTTTACCAATTTCTGCTAATTAATCAAAATTAACCAGCATTTGGCGATGATTGAAGATTTGGATTAAGTACATTTGTCCTAATCACAGGAGTATAATATTGAATTGAAGCTAAGAAAAAATTCTGTCACACTGAATGTGATGTGATTCTTTTTTTTCATTTTTCTGTCAGTTTTTGATGCGAACTGTTTTCGAATTATTCATAATTCATACAGATTTTATACGGAATTCACTTTAAATTCCAACTAAGTACATCAACATACAATAAAATCATGTTATATCTATATACGAAAAAAATTTTTAGTGTCATTAATATAATTTTGGGATTTATATGCAATATTTTGGGAATTTTTTTCGAATTACTCAAAATTATGGAAATGTTTTATTGAAATAAATCTCTGATTCAAATTCAGCAGGTTGAAATATAGAAAGACTGCTGTGTTCAGTTTCAAAAATGTTTGTGAGTGAGCGAGTGTGTTATTTTTGTTAATTAATTAATTTGATGCGCGAAATTTTACCGTTAATAATATTTATCATCCATTATTAAATTTTGCTCATTGTTGGAAAGTTGAAAGAGCTCATTTAATAATAAATCATAAAATACTTTAGTAAATTGGCATTACTAGTAGGTTAAATTTTCATTAATTTCAGATATTATAAAACAAATTATTCTTATACCATGCCGGATTCAAAACAGCAGCAGATTGTAGCAACGTTTAGGGTCTAAGTATAGAAATCTGGTTAAAGTATATTTTATTGGTAAAGCTGAAACGAGGAGTTCATGGACTGTTTGTTTTTTTTTTTTATCAACTCAGCCTCTACAGAAAACCGTAAACGGTATTGCGTTTTAGCTACAAACGGTGGAATCAAATCTGACCTGCAAAAAAATTTACTAAAAACGAATTGCTAAAAGTATATTAAAAATTTATTATAAATGTAGATACTTAATTTTTTTTTAAACATATTGCTTAATTATATTAATTTTACCTTAAATAAAATGATATTTAAACATGAAAACTAGTTCAGACAATTGTTGTTATTTTTACAATAATCGCATGTATATAATAACCATCTCTAGAAAAATGTAATAGTACTTCTCTCGTTCCCTAACTTTTGCAAACTTAATCGCGGCGAAAATCGGCATTAATCTTACGCGGATAATCACCGACTCGCCGCGCATCTCGAAATCGCGCGGCATCGGTCTTTCGTGTTCCCACGTGCGCGAAATGCCGCAGAGATTGAAGGCGGGGAGGAGTGGGCTCGACCGCCGCGCAGTGACGGCGTCGGCTCGCGCGTTTCTGAATTCCAAGCAGCACCCGTAGCGATCGCCTTCTCTGGCTGGTCGCGCTCCGTCATCGGGCCACTTCAGGTACATTCCCGAGCGCTCGCGTATCGAGCCTCTGCGCGGCGTCACGCCTCCCTATGCGCAGTCGCGCGATTAGCGCTTGCGGTCCTTCATATATATATATATATATATATATATATATATATATATCCTTCGGCTCTATTTCTTTAGGACAGCATATTAAATATAGCCGAGAATCAAAGGCGGTCGTATACATGGACGCACGCGTAATCCGGCGCGGATGCCTAAACCTGAGCTCGAGACGGCGCGGCGCTAAGATAGTCGCCGAGTGCTTCATTATTCAAAGCTCGTCGACGTTTTCCAGTCTCCCGCTCCACCGAATCCGTCGTGCCGATTCGCCGAGCCGCGTACCCAGTTGACGTCTGCATTTCTCTCTGTCTCTTTTTGTTGCCCTACTCTCTCTCTCGCTCTCTCTCTCTCTCTCTCTCTCTCTCTCTCTCTCCCTTCGTCTGTTCTACCCGAATGACTTTTTATTCAGCATCCCTTCTTCTTTGCTCTACTTCTTATCCCTTCGTATCGAGCAACGCGTCTTTATATTTCATCCTGCATGTTTATTTTCCTTTCATAGTTATGAGATTATCGGATTAAATAATGAGACAAGAAACTGGATAAAAGAGCAAGAGAAAAGTAATTGCAAGATTCTGTGGCTGAACGACAAAAAACAGCGAAAGCTCAAGCAAGATTGAAAAATACGATTCCCGTTTTTTTGTGGTAAAGATTTAAAATCGTAGAGAATAAATTTATGTATGTCCGTCCATTGCGGATTTGTCAACCGCTTTTCAGACATAATGAAACGAAATGAATTTTTTTACAATAAAAATATTTAATGATAAAGATGTACGCAGTAATTAATAAATACTATAATTCTAAACGATATATTTAATGATTTACTCCTTACCAGCCAGGTTGTGAATTACATAATTCCATTATTGGAAATTGAAGCAATATTTTCGAAATTGTTCTAAATGAGCATCTCTCAAAGCACGCAGACGGCAAAAAAATTAACGGCGTTACATCTCTAAAATAGTAATCTAATTTTAACAAAACTAAAAATTACCCGCAGTTTTTAAAAAATTTACTGGCATCAGTACGCAGCTTTTCCTTTGCTCTGCAGTCATTTAAGGATAACTCCTTCGATGCGCAGTTGGGTGGATGGTTCGGGTTAGGGGAGGGGCTTACCGGAAGCTTGTAAGACGGAAAGCCGATTCTATATATATATAACACTTGGCAAGTGACGCGACGCTCCGCCATCCCGCTGATCCTCCGATTCTCCGCGAATCGTTCACGGTCCAGTGCATCAGTCAAAGACACGCGACGCGCAACGCATTCCGCGCCCTCCCGGACGCCCGCCTCGACGGAACGTTCAAAGGCGCCCTTACTCCGCGGAAGAAAGACACGCGTCGATATAACGCGCAGACAGTCGAGAAACACGGAAAGCTCGTTAGACTCCGGCACGCTCGCCTTAAACGCGAATGCAGAAAGATGCGTAGCTGCGTTGCTGCACGCGTAGAGAGAGAGAGAGCATTTCATCGTCTTACCTGTGCCTGTGTGCGCCTGCAATCTTATTCACGTGCGTAAGTAGGGAGAGAGAGAGGGAGATAGAGAGAAAGAAAAAGAAAGAGAGAGAGAGAGAGAGAGAGAGAGAGAGAGAGAGAGAGGCAGTGGAAAAGCCGACAAGGACCGGTACACGGGGCACGTGTCGTCGAATCGCGCGGGTGTCGAGGATGCCGCGGTTGAGGGCGATTCTCGCCCTGTACCTATGAAGCCGATGTGTACAGTACGATGTGCAGTCAAAGAGAGAAGGTAGTAAGAAGGGGAGTGAGTGAGAGAGAGAGAGAGAGAGAGAGAGAGAGAGAGAGAGCGTCGCTACGAGACGGAACCGAAGCGAATGCTCAGAGTCAGTCCCACAGTAGAGTGATCACAAGGATTAAAGGGCACGGGCGCGGCAAACGGCACTGCATCCGCGAGAGCGGGAGGATCTCCTACCCCCTCCTCCCTGGCCGTAAATCGCGTGAGAGATCAAACACCGAGTTGTATATTAAACTTGCGTGCTCCCCCGCCCCTGTGCTCTCTATATATGGCTGCGTGTGTGGTATATATATATACATATATATATATATATACATATATATATATATATACATATATATATATATATATACATATATATATATATATATATATATATATATATATATATATATATATATATATATATATATATATATATATAAGTATAAAGATGTGTGTGCACGAATCGCAGGGATGCGCTCAAGAGAGAGGGAGATAGGGAAAGTACCTTGGAATGCCGACAATCATGCCCCCCACCCGAGTTCTCCTGTCTCTGTGCTAAACTGTTCTTTTCGACCCTGCTATTCTGTCCTCCCTGTTCTTTATATTCCTTTTAATTACGCGCGGCCTGACAATCTCGACGCCGAATGCGGCAACACGTCTTTGACATTTATTGGAATCGTTTACGAGAATATTTCCGCAAAGCGCGGTTGGATCGTATCGCGATAACGCTGCTTTGAAGTTCGTGTATATGAATCTCCGCTGACTCCGAGATATACGTGGAAAGACGGGCAAGAGGGATTTCATTATTTTTCGAGTGCAACCAGAAGCAATGCTTTGCGTCCAACGAAATAATAGAGGTATACCTAACTTATGTTCCTTGAAAATTATTTATCTTTTATATATTTTATCCAATCATATATTTAATATTTTATTTTCGATGCATATTATAAAAGTTTGGATTTCTAGAGACGATAGCTTATATCTTTCATTATATGAAAAATAATGAAAAAGCAAACGTTAATACTTTAAATTTTAACCATGTCCAATTAAACGAGTA
This sequence comes from Sycobia sp. Sy_11, assembly GCA_018907035.1. Classification (NCBI taxonomy): domain Eukaryota; kingdom Metazoa; phylum Arthropoda; class Insecta; order Hymenoptera; family Epichrysomallidae; genus Sycobia; species Sycobia sp. Sy_11. Next base: position 1,632,302 of record JACCIC010000071.1, on the reverse strand, counting down.
ATGAAATACGAATATAAATTTATAAATAAATAAAAATACTTTCAAAATACTACCAATCAAATAAAAGGGCGAAAGTCACATTTAAAAAAGAGACTTATGACAGCTGATTCCTCAAATTTTCTAAAAGAAAATAAAATGATGATTATTATTATACTAAAAATCTCAAATATCAATTTACTTTTAGAATGGACTGTAAGTGGTCCTCGATGTAAGTTCCTCGAAAACTCTCCTATGAGCAAAATCTAATAGATTAATTTAAGTGCGAAGAAGAACTGAGAAATCATAATTTTCTTAGCTAAAACACAGCACTTATTCCTTATAATTGTGATCTGTTTCCAAAACTAAAGATATGACGAAAATTTTGAATAATTGATGAAAATTAAGGATTGCATTGCTGAAGGAACTTAAATCTACACAAAGTTTTGATTAGAAATGCTTCGAAGAGTGAAATAGCGTAGACGTAAATGCATTATAGTCAAGAAAAAATTGGTTTTCAAGAAATGCAGTAAATATTTATGTATACATACATATATTAATATATATATTAATTATATATCCTCCCTTTCAAGTGGGAAAAATACACATTTTTAATCATAGAAAGTCGCCTTATTGTGAAATACATTTCCTATTTTAATTAGATTAGAAATTAACTAAATAGCACGCTGCACTCAAAATCAATCTTACATTTCCATTAATGACAAGTTTTGATTTCTATAAAAGGTCTAGTAAAAATGTTCTTTGATAGTTTATAAACTTCCTAGAGAATTGCAAGAATTCAAGTCAAGCATAAATTATTCTTAAACTGACTCATGTAATGAGCGAGGATTCTGCTGAAATCACTCTTAGCCAGCATTCTACATCAAAAAAGTTGTACACTGAGGTAATTAGTTGTTCATTAAAATTAGTCTTTTAACAAAAATGATAATTATCTTATTATTATATTTTTAGATTATAATTATTTCTTGCAAACATTACTTTTCTAATTTGTACTACATAAAATTTAACCTCTAGTTTTATTTTCTCACGCAGCTTGTTTAAAAATAATTTACAAGAAGCATGTACGGAAATGTTTCTTCTAGTGAATTTTTGAAACAATAAAGTTCATTTTTGATCTAATCATTAAAAATGATTTCCTTTGCGTATTGATTTCGTAATAATTTAATGTTGCTTATTGTTCAAGAATTTACTATATATTTTTCGCAGAAAAAATAAACGGAAGTTCACTTAGTCTCGACCTTCCAAACGGCCATTTACAGATTTTTAGAAATTCTCACCTATTTTATTTAAAAAAAATTTTTTTTTTTATTAATAATTATTGTGTCAGCCCGTAATTATTATTTTCTATTTAAAAACTGCAAAGAATCGTATGGTATTTATATTTGAAAAAAATTAGGAATAGTTGTCAAAGATAAATTAAAAATAGTACATTTCTTACTGGGTACGGAAAGGCTGTATTTACGAAACGAGAGGTATGCGGCCCAAGACAAAGCCGAGGGTTATAACGAGGTTTGTAAAAAGCCTTTTCATACTAAGTAAAGGCTATATTTTTCCTCGTGGGAACTGGAATCAGGCGGCGAAGGTATGATTTGTAGGTTATAGAAGTTAGAGCAGCTTCTGAAATAACCCATAAAATTACAGAAATATCAGGATGAGCATAATAAAAAAAACTTTGAAAGTCAATGAAATGACTTATATACGTTTGCGTTTAAAAAGAAGACAAGTTTGTTGATATTTTATGAAATATTCACTAAACATTAATGATCCTTTTGTAGTTGCCTAACTAACTTGAGTCCAAAGTTAATTTATAAATAAAGTAAATATCATCAATATCACAAACGATTTTTAAAAAATTATCCTAATTTTTTATGTGTATGGCATTAGTCTTTTACTTATTTTTATTTACACTACGAAATCTTATGATTCCACTTGACTTAAGCAGCTCCTCCTTGTGAGAAATATATTATTAATTTCAAATTCTCGATTCAATATACCGATTATTCGGACTGCAATCCTTATTTGATTAGCGAGTTCATTAGCTCTAGGTAATTGCCTGGAGACAGTCATAAACGGCCTTAATCAGTACATACATTGCAAGAGAACCAGGTTGGCGAAAGAAAAATATTTCTATGTCGCGCCGTAAGGGTGATTGATTCGCAAAAGGATCGTCCGTAAAGCTCTCGGCCCGAGGCCAAGGACCGAACGGGGCGATGCTCACCTGACTCAATGGACGAATGCGTTCGTGGATGGACTTCTCGGCCTGCATGGCCGAGGGCGGCGGGTGGTCGGGCGTCGGCGGCTGCGCGTAGTGCGTCGGGCTGGTCGGCAGCAGCATCTGCACCCTCTTGAGCCGCTTGTCCGTGGCCTCGGCCTGCTGCCGCTGCCGCGGCTGCTCGTCCCGGCGGTCGTCGAGCAGGCTCTCCTGCGAGGACTTGAGGGTGAGAAAGGCGCTGGACACGTAGGTGCGCTCCTGGGCGGCGGCGAGGCCGCTCTCGCTGCAGGGCGACTTGTCCGCGCCGGGGCTGCTGTCCATCTCGCAGTTCTCGTAGGCGGAGCGCTCGTACGCGTGCCTGCGCAGCTTCCGCCGCGGATTCGTCATTCGCATCGGCCGGTTGTCGTAGACGGAGGTGATGGCCACGGGCTCGGCCTCGCCCTCGGGCCGCCTCGGCGAGTGCTGCTGCTGCTGCTGCTGCTGCTGCTGCTGCTGGGAGCCGGGCTCGAAGCGGGACTTGGACATGTCGACGTACTGGTCGACGCTGCGGGTGACGTGGCGCAGCTGCTCCCGGCGCGTCTGGATCTGGTCGAGGTCGATGTGGCTGCGCGCACCGCTGCGGGCCAGGAACAAGTACTCGTAGTTGCTCGGCCCGACGTGGCAGTCCGCCGAGAGGGACATTTGGCTCTGCAGGTGGGTGGGCGAGACCGAGAGGTTGCGCCGGGGCGGCTTCTTCGGTGGCGTCGGCTGGAAAGGCGACGGAACACCGCCGTTCTATGCATAAGTATACGAAATACCGTGATGCATCACAGGTTGCGGAATTGCGGGGGGTGGGTGGTTGTGCTAGAGAGATTCTTAGGCTTAGTGGTGGGGGCGGGCTAGAAGATTCTTGATCAAAGTCCTTCTCATTTTTAACTCTCGGAATTTTAGTAGTAAAATGATTAATGTAATAAAATACTCACGATGATTATAATATTGACATTTTGAAGCGTCGTAAATGAAGTGTTTGGGAAAACATTAGCAGATGGACATTACGTGCTACATTAAATTAAAATTCTAATTCATATTTCATCTTCATATTTTATTGCGATATTACGATTCAACGATGTTAAAAAATTTAATTTTACTTTAATCGACACTAAAAAATGAATTAATTATAAAATACTATAATATTTATCGAATATTATGTGTATAAATATAGTAAGTAAATGACAATTTCTGCAAATTGTATGTTGTCAATAATATTTAATTACATATCAATTTCCAATTATACGAGTATTATAAGATTAAATTCATACAAAAAATTTAATAGTATGAAAACTTAGAAATGCATTCCTGAAACTTTTTGAGTTGATGTTATTTTCTTATTTTTTTATTGATGATAAATTTTTAACTCCTCGTTTCTAACAATAATTTTGATGTTTTTATATGAATTTTTGAAATTATTTCCTATTTTAGTAAGTACCACAAGAATTGGGAACAAAAACACATGCAATATTAGATGTGTATTTAAAGATGACGACTATATGAAACTATATATAAAAGCTTAAAATATTAGCAAGGCCTTTATAATACGTATATGAATTTAATGATTTTTACTATACAATTTTATTGTGGTAGAGTTAGATTCACAATATATCCAATTAATCATATACTTATTATATATATATATATATATATATATATTGAACAGTTTTTCTAGATTAAGATAATTACTACTATCCCTATTCTATTTATTAATTAATTAATTTATTTATTTATTTTTTATTTATTTTATTCAGTCGAACAGGTATGGAAGAAGTTGATATTGATACTCGTTACCATACCAGTCACTTTGAATTTCATTCAATGAATACCGATTTTGGAATCAAAATATTTATTCTTGGGAATTGTATTAATGAGAGCTAATATATTATACGTTGTCTAGATGCATGCGCAATGAGTACATACACGAAGGAGGACTTCGTGCGAAGTGTGAGAAAAAAGCACCCGAATGCGAGTGCTGAAAGATTTGAAACTCGGCAATCGTTAATGTATATTTAGTAATAAAAGATCGAGCGGATCGGGCCAGTTCCGATCGCGGTCGCGCCTTACCGAGACTTTACTGCTGGACGCGGGGCTGTGCAGCGAGCTGGATAGCGGCGCCATCGGGCAGGTAGATGCCGCCCGAGGCCGACGAGTCCCCGGTCAGGCAGCGACGCTCCCTCGGGCTCGGCCCGCCCATGCTCGACGACGAGGAGACGCTCAGCTGGTCGGACTCCCGGCCGCCTCCGCCGCCGCCGCCGCCCCCGTAGCAGCCGCCCCCGGGCAGGGTCATCGTCGAGAGCTGGTCCTCGGAGGTGTAGCCGCCCACGCTGCCGCAGCCCTCCAGGAGCGCGCGCGGCACCGGTGGCGTCTGGTACAGGCCGCTGTCCGAGCCCCTGCGTACGTGGAAAAGACAGGCGCACAGGCGCATCATGAGGCGGGCGCGTCGGATTGGCGTTCGGCTCGCGGAGCGCGCGGCGAGCATAATATAAGAGTCAAGCGTATTTATGTGATATTGTGTTATGCGAATATTACCATTGCGAGGAGCTCGGCCCGGAGCTCTTGCGCTTCAATGTTACAACCTGGCAGGGGCGCTTTAACTAAAGGCTGAAGCTTGCTCTTTTCTCGTATTTACAAAACTATATTATAAATAATAATTAAATAAATATATATATATGTATATTTATACTACGGAGCTGATGGAGTATATACAAGTTCATCAGTGGCTTCGTTTTGAGCAGTTTTACTTCTCTTTTTATAGAAATCTTACCTTGTCTCGCAGATTGAGTTGTTAGGTTTGCTTGTTTTGTTGTTTAGTGTTCCTAAGAGTATCGGTATTGCATGAGGCTAACTTGTCCTTAAAGGTGATTCGATTAGCATGTGAACGAAATTTTCTGAAGTATAAAAATTTCAATGTGAGCATACAGTAAGATTTACCGAATACAACATTAAATATTTCAAATTACACGAATCTTTATCGGAAATTTTTATGGAAGCTTACTATAAGCTGTTTGAAAGATACAAGTGTCAAAAATGCAAAGCTAACCTTATATAATATAATAGCTTCTAAAGAAGATTCCATGAAATATTAAATGGAAAACTTTCACGAAAACTTCTTGTAAGCTTTATTTAAATATTCCAGAAATACCCGTTCACGAAAGTTCCTTAGACAAAAAAAATGTTTTTGAATGATTCAAAATCTTGGAATAACTTTTATGTTATATTCCTAATAGATTTAAATAAAATAAAACTGAATTTCGATTATATCCTTGTAATTTAAACATTTTAATTGATCCTCCAAAGTAATGTTCTTGATCGTTTGTCAGTACTTTCTAAAGAAAAAAAATGAAGGAAATTATCGTATCGGTGTCTTTTCTATATTTTTAATTAGTTTATAATTTTCAAGTGCCTGTGTCCAAAATTAACTTTTTTTTATCACTGCAAAATTGTTACTTAATTAGTTTAAAAGAATATCATCAAGATATATATGTAAACATTGTATTAAAAATATATGGATGCCATGTTGTCGAAAGTATATAATGACAGCTTCCTGAAACGTTAGCTTATCTTTCAAAAAAAATTACATTAGCCTTTTTGATGCTCAAAAGAAAAGTCGTAGTTCCCTGAAAGATTATTGTCAACTTCTCACGAATCTTTTCTGTAAAATATCAAATATTTGTTGCAAGTTTGCAGAAAGGTTTAAGCAATCTTTAATGCTCTATGCGTTACTAATTGCCCAAATCACTTAAAAAAGTAATAATTAATTTCGAATTTTAGTCTATTTAAGAATATATGCATATTTCTTTTTAAAATATTCATAGCCGTGGTACTATAAAATTTCAAATTAAGTACAAATAAATATCGGCTTATGAAATAGCAATAATTAATATTCATAGACTAAAGTATATATTATAAATTATCTTATTGATCATATTCTTAAAACAATGAGAGCAGTTTAATCAATATTCATGCTAATCGAATCACTCTTATCGCTATAATCTATATAGAAACAAGGCTCCTAATCTATGCTGTATAATAAACTAATGGCTAAATTGGATGAAATAAACAAACGTTTCGGAAATGAAGCAAATTTAGGGGCTACGTATGGTACGAAGAGTCGGCTGAAAGCGGAAAAAGGATGAATGTGCTATAGAGACTGTAAGGGGAGAAAAGAAAAACTGGTGCAATCTCTCGAGCAGAAAAGAAAAAGGTAGACTATCTTTATAGATATATTGTATAATATTTAAGTTCTGAGCTAGACGACGATAATATAATATAATATAATATAGGCATGCGACTCGGTATTCAGGCATACCGTGGCGTGTCTCGTGACGGTGTTGTGATCAGGTTAGTGTTAAATGGTCTGTCTTCGGGTGTTTGATCTGAGCTTGCGAGGGTGTTAATCGAGTTCAGTGTGTCGGACATGGACATAAAGACGCTGTCGAAGACGGAGCTGGGGTCGGAGTCCTCGGTCAGCTGGAGGTGCCTCCACGCTCCCTCCGGCGGTTCCCCGTACAGCTCGTCTTCGCTGAAACGTCCAATTTTTGGCATATATGAGGAGAAGCGCCTCACTTCACCCCTCTCCCGCAACAACCATCATCCCCCCTCCCCGCGTCGCTGAGAAATTTACTTTTTCTACTCATACGTGCACTGCGGCTTTCACGCACTATACGCATTTAATATCGCATTGCCGCCGATGCATTGCCGCCGGTGCGAGCAAGACCCGGACAAAAGAAGCCAAAAGCAAAACTGTTGATGATGATTTTTTTTATATAATATGTGTGATGATAAGGATGTTTTGTTCTCATATGGTGTTCGTCCTTTTACCGTAAGTATATCAACGAGGAGAGTGAATGGTAACATCGAAGGCATCTCGTATAAATCTATTTCATTATATCGGAGATCTTTTATTTCGCTTATTATTTATAGGTTCCTAAAATTTTTAATATAAAGTCGTCCGAAAATTTGTTTGCCGAAATAAAAAAGCAACGTGAAAAGAAAAGAAAAATTGGGTCATGTTGGTAAACGAATTGATACAGTAATAGAATTTCTCAAGGTTACGCGAAACTTGTTTTCATTTTATATTTTATCGAACGCCTACAAAAACTTTATCAAGTGAGTTCTTTGTGTTAAAATTAAACAACAGGCTAAAAACGTTCGATAACTCACAGGTAGCTCTAATTTAATTTTTTCTATTTTCCGACTATTCACTTTTTAATTAAATTTTGTATACAGCGTATGTATATTACATAGGCGGACTATCAATACACCATGACGTCATTAATCGTCATATCTGTACCGACGATCACTCATTTTGTAACATACCTGCTGGATTTTAAGTGTTATGAATTTTGATTATATTTTACTAGTGCTAATGTTTAGATTATCAATGTTAGACGTAAGCTGTAATCTACCAGTTTTATCGCAAGTTGCTTACGCACGCGATTTATTATCGGATTTATTCCTATCCGTAATTCAGATTAAAATTTGACACAAATCTTAAAACTTTAACCTCGTATGAATATGAACAACTTATACATTCAAAATTCAATTCTCGTTTATATAATCGCAAGCTTAAAATTCAATAGAGGATCAAGAAATGTAAAGGAAATGGTATCGAACTTGTGGATTAAATATATACGATATGAAAAATTGTAACAAGAACCTAAGTACCAGCATGTGCAAGCGTACGTAAATAGAATATTCAGATTTGTGTAACAGTATCAGTTACCCCGTGCTTATAAACACAAGAATGACGCGAGGCCGTAATGTAAAAGCGCGAAACTGGTGCAAACTAATACTCGACCTTTGATCGACACCGCGTCTACAAAAGAGAGCGAGAAAGCGCGAGAGGAAAAAAGTTTGACTGAGAGGCAAGCGAATGCTATACGTACGCGTAACGCGCGCGGCCTCGAGGGAACTCGGAGAAAGCGCGGAAGCGAGGGCAGGGAAGAGGCAGAAAAGGTCGCGGATGAAAGATGAAATAAAACCAGGAGAGCCCCGAGGGGAGAAGGCGTCTTTGCGTATAGGACTTGTGCATATATATATACGACGGAAGGTCACCGCGGCTGCGAAACGAATCTTCGCGGTCCGCGTCGGGGATTCGGACCGGGGAGCGGGCTCCCGCCACCACCGGGTATTATTAGTTTTACGCGCGGGTCCGGCTAACATTTACATTGTTCAACGTGATGAATTCGTCTCTCGAGTCGGCTCTTGGTCGGACGGTCGTGCGCCACTGGTCGTTCACTTTCCACTTCTCTCTTTCGCCGTAATATACCTATAGAATAGTAACCTGCAGCGCGTACCGAAAGTTTGCCGAGGTTGCGAATTCACATGACCTTTCTCTTTCGTCTTCTGTATTATACTCATACTCGCGCGCGTAGATGAAATTTGGTCTTGCGAATATCCACGCGTCATCGACTTATTAGTATCTATTAAAGGTAATTGTTATGAGCTTGGAAAATATTTAGAATGTGCGATCGAAGAATGCGCGAAGAAACTATGTAATGACTATAATATCAAATAACTCTATACTATGTAGCAACTTTTATGTGCAAGGCGTGCTTCTTTTTTTATGAATATTCAACTCGATTTTGTTATAATATCTTTAATACGCGGTTTCTTTAAATTAATAAACACTGTGGAATTATGTTTATTTGCGTGAGACGATATTTAAATTAGCTATTTTGAATTTCATCAATTTTTTTTATATTCTAAATTTAAATTAAAACTTAATTTAAAAACGCTGTTCTATCTATTTATAGAAATGTTATATCATGTGACAGTGGTTATTTACTTGAAATTTCTTTATGAATTTTTCGATACCATGTGAAACTCGTATGTAAACGTCATATATAATGCATCTAATAAAATTTTTGCAATTATCGAATTTCTATTGATTGAATCTGTCAGAAATTCGGCCTCTGTATATAGTTCCAGTTTGAAAATTACGATCTCTATATGTGTTTACCAACCACTGTGAGATATAGTAATCGTTTACAATAACACGACTTAGTTCCAGACAGCTCTATCGTGAATTTTAAAAATTTAACCATAGCCGAAATAAGTTATGTATGCATTACTGGAATCACGGGTAAACGTGATCATGATTTCTCGTTCGTTTACATAAATGATTAAACAGTACATGCACATACTTGTATTAAAGGCCATCTAATGAAAAGAATATAACTTAAACTAAAAGAATAAATGACGGAAATAATAGCGATATAGAAATGAATTACAATTTAGAGAGTTAGAATAAACGCAATATCATAATTAGCCAACAAAACTCAAAAGAGGAAGACAAGTTAATAAAATGGAAACACTAATATACTATTCAAATAAAATGCTGATAAAAATGGCTACTTTAACACCGCATACATTAATTTTGTAAAACTATATTATTTAATTTATAGCGATTCTAGAATAGAATTGAAAGTGGAAAACTGCCAAGAAAGGATCTAATCATCGTCATCGCCATGTTCCGCACGAACCTTCAATTATAACTTATCAAGACATGTTCTAGAAAAGTAATGATCCATGTCAGAAGTGACATTCGCCAAATAGTATAAACTATATTTTAATTGATTGCTCAAGACGTAAAAACGATGCAATACAATTCTGCGTCATGTTAAGAATGAATCAATCGCAGTTTTTAGTTTTCAGAAAGTACGAAAGTATTTTCCATTTTACTTTTGCTTTTTCCTATTCAAGACTATTGTAATTGATTAAATGGCATGTCTTCAGTCAAATTTAAAAAGTGCTTCACTAAGAAACAGAGGGAGTCCTTGATTAATTTAATAAATCCTATAAATATATTTAACAAAATAAAATCATTTATATTAATAGATTTCGTAAATTATTCGAATAATTTCTTTTGTTGCATAGGCGATTGGAGTTGGCCAAATCCGTGACACTGACATAATTTAATTTATTTAGAATTCATTATATTACATTGTGACACCAAGTGTGAATTTAACAATTGCCCAAGGATTGCGAGCTATATAATTATTCACACGACTTTGACCCTATTTATTGTACGCACTCTCAATATTAATATGTGTGCGCGCGCGCATGTGTGTGTGTGTGTGTGTGTGTGTGTGTGTGTTTATACGCAATAAGAACTTCATTGTCATGGTGAATCACTCGATTTTATACGCAATCATTATACCTGAAGACACGTTTAAACAACGTCACGTCGCACGAAAGCGCTATAGACGCTCATGTGTGGAATGCACGCTGAAACTTATATACACATGGATTGAAAAATTATTAGTTTCTGGGCGAATTTCCTGACCGTCCGAAAACAATCCGTGCGCGTATATTACACGCGGCAGAGGTATGGGCGAGCGGTCCGCGGATCCGTAAGACAAACTTGCGGGTGGCGCGGGGTCGCGCTCATGGGGCATCGGGCACACACGGGGCGGTGCGACGCGACGCCTACATCAGGAAAATTAAATCAAGCCGAGCGAGGCATTACGCGCGACTGCGCCGCCGTGCGCGCGGCTGCAGACTCCAAAAGGCTCCTGTGCATACATATATGTCTATACGAGTATAGACGGCTATAGATATATAGCGCGCCTCCGTATCCCCTCTCGCTTTCTTATATACGCACGTATACGCGCGCGTGTGGCGCGTGGGAGGCGCGCGGGTTTGTTTACACGTTCCTCGGCGCGCGTCATAAGCGCGAGCATAGGAAGGCTACGCGCGGTACATACATAAGAGAGCGGGCGCGCTCTAGAAGGATTCCGTTTTTTTGCTCGTAGGCAGCTACGTCGCTTGAACAAACAACGAAAGAATCGTCGCGTTCAGTCCGCAAGCCCGATTCCGCGGCGCGCGCTAGAAAAACATAAGGAGGCGGCAGGAGTGCCACGCGGCGATGCAGCGGGACGAGAGAGAGAGAGAGAGAGAGAGAGAGAGAGATTCGCGCGCACGGATTGCGAGAACTTTATATAGAGGAACGAGAAGCTGATGAGTTGGCTAGATGATATTTGTATAGTTGCGTTGCGCGGAAATTTTAATTAAAGTGGACGGCACATATTTGCCCCGTGTAAGGATAACATTAGGTGAATCAATGCTGGTTCATGTTTCACTGCACGAAATTCGCGCACATGTGAACGACGAATAAGAATAAAGCTATTAGGTTATTAAGTATAGAACCGAGCGGTGAATTATCTATTCGTTTTTATTGTGCAATATTATATAGATTCAACTATTTAAAGTATAATATACAATATTATATGAAATCTTAAATACAATAAATCTGTATTTTTGTATTTTGGCGTACCATTCGTGCGCAGAGATCATATGCTAATCTTCTCTGTATTTGTTTAATATTTTAGTATATTATTACTATTGCAGTAATTAGAAAAATTTATTATGCATCTGTTATTCTGGATAAATTTTATTATGATTTGCCATTATGAACATTGGTCAGTATAGATTTCCAAAATTTGCGTGTAAAGTGCTATAGGTCATAAAAAATAAACCGTTTTGATGCCCGTGCCTTTTTTTAAATTAAAATCGTTAAAGATTAAATTTACTCCGATTAAGTAAAAATTTGCGCATTATTTTTGCGACTTTTACCGCGTATGCCAAAAACTATATTTTTATGCAACCACCGAAGTTTTATTTGGTAAATATGCAAATTCGAAGTTAAAACCAAAAGAATTCGTGCAGAATTATCCGACCGAGCGGATTTGCGTGATTTTCCCTAATAATTTACATACCCGAGGCAACAACGGCGGGGAAGGCGCTCCCCGACAGAGGCCGACTCCACCGTGCGATGCAAAAACTGCAAGTTTAACGCGAAAAAATAGTCGAGGCAGAAGAAGATGATGAAGAAGAAGAAGAAGGATCGCGCTCGGTATAGCGAACCAGCTGCATATTTACGCACAAAGAGTATGAATAACGCTCGCGATATATAAAATTGCGAAACCCGTAAAATATTACTAGCAGCCCGGCCGGGAACGCGGTATATTTTTATCTTCCTCTCTCGCTCCCCCTCCTCCCAACCCGCGAGTCTTCTCCACGAGTGTCGAGAGCGGGCGGGCGCGTGGCCCCTCATTTTTTTTCGCTGCGAGCGTTCGCGCGCGGGGGCCGCGCGGTAATGCTTTTTTCAAAAAAAGACGAACGGCCCACTCTCCGCGCTGCCGCCGCGCCGCCGCGACGACGTCGCGAGCGAACCAGCGACGCGGCAACCCGAGCGCACGCTCGAGCTGGCGCCCCGCGCGCCTAATGGCAGAGGAATAGAGAGAGAGAGAGAGAGAGAGAGAGAATGAGAAAATGAGGGCTGCGGAAGACGGAACGGGAGGGTGGGCGAGGGGGAGAGCGAAATCTCTCGGAGAAAGATTGAGATTAAAATCGCCCAGGGACGAGGCGGCTCTCGCTTTCTCCTAAAATGAATGTATGTGCGGCACGATGCGCATCCTAGGGGTGGAGGCCGTTACCACTACTAACGTGCTGCTTTGCATCCTCGTCTCTACTGCATTTGCCTCTATCTATCTCTCTCTCGCGTACACACACACACACATTTTTTCGCGCGGTCCTCGTTCCAACGTACTGCCCCGGGGATATCAAAGTGAAAAACCGCTTTTCACAAATGGGCTTATAGAAAATTGAAAATCAGAGCAATTAAGTCCTTCGCAGGGAGTAGCTTTACGGACGCGCCAATTTTTTAAATATGCTGGATGGAGATTGAAATGGGCGCGAAATTTGGCTTGATACGTTAGCTCGAATAAATGTGTCTAAATAATTATCTTCATTAGTCCCTTATCTGTGATGACTGTATTGCTAAATATATATCTGTAAACTAATGAAAATATAGTGTGAATATTTACTTTCGTATTTTTTGTTTATGAAAAGTTTAAGTTACGATGGATTTGTTGACTGCATGGCTCAAGGTATATTTGTAAGATAGAAATAATTATTGTAAGTTAAAATACTTATTTATCGCATAAATTATGTGCTTGGCTGAATAAACGACACGCAAAAAATATAAACATGCAAAAAATTTGTTAAATATACTATAGATAATAAACGTAAAAGCTAAATCGTTGGAATAAAAGTACAATGAAACGAGAGATGAATTTTCTATGTATTGATAAAGTATAGATGCACATAGAATTATATTCTTCAAAATAAGACCTAGAATGATCAACGTGTATATAATGAGCACGCGAAAGTAGAGAGTTCAATGTGATTTATGCGATGTATTAAGCAATAAATATATCCAAGCGAAGGGCAAGTTATCGAAGATTCGGATATCTTGAAAATGATTTAATCGAAATTTCTCTATAATAAGCTTGGTCGCGTCGTATAGATACAAAGAGAGCTTGGTTCAAAAAGAAAAAAAAAGAAGTATTCGCATCGACCGAAGCAGAATCAAGGGAAGAAAAACTTACAATGACATGGCCGAATTAGCGGAGACTCGGCGATCGTCGTCCCGGGGCTTGTGGTAGATGCGCCAGTGCGTCGGCGACGAGCCTTCCGCCGGGGAAAGATCATCGCCCGGGCGCACGTTCTCGTACGGACTGCCCAGCGAGTCGCTGCCTTGCACCGGGATGGGCGGCAGGTTCTCGCTGTCGGCGTCGCTCTCCATTCCCGACGACGAGCGGTGTCCTTGGTGAATTGTCAAGAAGCAATATCGCGTAAATTACAAGTGTATATTTAGTACGCGTAAGTATACCTGTACTGTTAGAAATTTCTTAAAATTTCAGCAACTTTCAGTCAGAGAGTGAAATTTAAATGTATTTAAAGCTTAAATGATATATAAGTTTTGATTAAGTCAATATACAATCATATTATGCAGTGTTGCTGAAAGTCGCCGAGCTCTCAGTGGCTTAGCCTTATTCTTCAGAGAGTCTACAAGGATACCAAAAGTATCTCCGGTGCTGTGTACATGAGAAAACATTTTAGTTGTACGCTGCTGAAATGCGCTCGGATATTTTTAACGGTTACAAGGTATAGAATTTTCGCGTAAATATGGCGCGCGTCAATATATACTTTTGATCACAGCCGTTATGTCCTGAGTCACGTGCGCAGGAAACTGTCCCAGCAGGTCGAGCACCGTGTTCTGCCTCGAGTCCTTGATGGCGAGATCGACGCCTCGGTCGAGTAGCGTGCGCACGACCTCCATCTTGCCGCAGAGGGCCGCCTCGTGCATAGCCGTGCCCGCCGAGGTCCTGGTGTTGACGTCCACTCCCGCCGCGAGGAGGACTTCTACGCATGCGCTATAACAAAAAATAAAGAACAACCGATAAAAATGATTTCGTTGTTGACTGCAAATTTTTATGTCTTATATTTGACAGATATAAGTTCATGAGAAAAAAGTGTAGGAATTGGTTGAATGTCGGTAGAAAGTCTCTTTTTCAAATTATTATAATCTTTGTACGCGTGTCTTCGTGATTTATTCCAAATGTGTTATTACAAATCTAGACTGTTAGAGTGTTATTATTTACGGGGTTTTTAGACTATAAGTCAGATTTACCAATTGTAGAACATTATTCCTTCTTTAATTACAGTCTTATTTCAAATAAAAAGATTCTATAATTTATTAATGAATATTTCTATTGGTCCTACAGTCTAATGAATAATTAATTCCAATTAATTCTATAATTTATTGTTTTATATGATCTGTAATGGAAAGTTCTATTTCTGATACAAAATTTAATCAAATTATAATCTTATAAAGTAGGAAGTTTTGAATTATTGAATAGAAATTTATCATTTTTTTCAATTCATCAAGTCATATGCTTTCGAGCTAGTTTTGATAGTTAATTAACAGTACTACGTATATAAGGCATTTATTATATAAAGTTGTTTATAATAAATGTTCTTTACATGCTTCCCTTTTAGTACTAATGGATCCGACGATCGAATATATAGCTCTTTCATAGAACGAAAATAATCGATGATTCAAAATTCATAATGGCTAAAATATAATCATTAACAGAAATAATAAGAAAACAAATAAGAAATGATAAAGTCAAGGATAGAGTTAGAATATAGTCTGGAAAAAATGGAAAGATGGTAACAAAGGAGATAATGAAAACAGATACTAACGTGAATTTATGAAACTAAAATGATAAAGAATATAATGCAAGAGTGGGTTCAATACAGAAGAGAAGGAATGAAAAGAACGAGATGGAAGAATGCAAAACAATATAATAGATAAGGAAAACTATTATGCAACTATAACTATACATTCTAGTATAACAGAGACAAATGGAATTGTAAAGAGAAAAAAAGAACAATATGATGATTAATTTAGAATTAAGTTTTTCATTTCTAAATTATTTACCAAATTCTTAATTTTCTGTAATTTACACTTTTTACCTTTGTATATTTATTAATTTGTTATCGTACATATAATCATCATGACATTTTTGCATATTGTTTATTCGCAGCTCTTCTATCATCTTAAATTAAATCATCAAACCAAAATCAATTCATCTCAATCTCAACTTTTTCAACAGATTTTGCAATTTTTTATTTTCTATGGTTTTTTCATATCTGAAATTTTAAAAGAATAGGGTGTTAAGAGAAAAATGAAAATAACAGAGAAGCTCAAAATGATCGAAAGTAAATAAAATTGAAAGATGTTTGACTTGAGTACAATATAAAATTGAATAATATAGAACGAATGATCGCGCATGCAAAGAAATTTGGAACGTCGATAAAAAAATTATTCAGTTAAATCAAAATAGCTTTCTTTAAAGAGTATAAACAAAGGATAGCTGATCTGCAAGGGATAGACTTTACTTAAAACAGATTCAAAATAAATCTGCATAGCAATAAAATCTAGGAAGTAAATTTGATTATAAAACTATTATCGATATTATAAAAATAGTATTGGATAATAAGATTGGTACTCTAAATACAGTATACGTAAAAATAATATTTAATCCACAGTCACTACAAGTAATACTAGAAATTAATGAAAGGATTCAGTGAACAAATACTGTAAATAAATATAAAAAAATTATCGAAAAAATTGAAATACATATTTATTTTGTATAAGATGATTCTCCCTAAATCTTCTAGTGCACGTCTATTTTGTACATTCTATATATGAATGAAAATCTGATTATACGTATTAATTGAGAATACTATTTATTTGAAAGCAGTGCTTAACAGCATTGTAACACGTGTTGTTTTGTAGCAACGTAGCAACTGCCTTACTATTAATCATTAATCCGAGCCATTACCAATTAATTGCAATTAAGAAATGGAATAACAGGAATAACTCGGCCGGATCCATATTGCGCCAGTTTTAGACTAGCATTGCAGAGGGTCACGAATCGCTAAAACCCGTGGCACGCGCAATAAAACGTCAGATTGCGGCAGGATATCCGCGCGGATACAGTCGCTGACCCGGGCAGAGGGGGGGGGGTCAATTTCGCATTTTCCAATTTGCCGGAAAGCGAAATAAACTCGGGCGTTCATCCAGTTATGCTCGCATAATACGAGCGCGCTCGCGCTTCGGTATCAAAACGCAGCCGAGCGCCTCGCGATGCGATTGCATTATAAGCGGGCCGTTGTTAAAGCGATTAGTCGTAGGATGTATACGTGCGCGTATATAGCGACCGCTCGTAGTCGGCTGCGCGCACGCGCATAGACATGTACGTATATGTTACATGTATGTAGATATAGACGTACGCGCATAAACGCGCCTAAAGAGGCAAAAAAGAGGCAGGCGACGTCCGATTACAATTGCAATTTCGATCGGTTGCTCGCGGGTATCGGGCGCCGCGTGCGCGCGCGGATTATTTTAAAGGCTTACCAGGGGGATTACCCGTGCCGTATGGCCCCTATAGCCGCCGCGATGTTAAGTGCCATGCACCATCGAGCCCGCGCGGAGATCGCATATTATGTACACGCAACAACGCCGGCACGTATTATATA
This sequence comes from Sycobia sp. Sy_11, assembly GCA_018907035.1. NCBI lineage: Eukaryota > Metazoa > Arthropoda > Insecta > Hymenoptera > Epichrysomallidae > Sycobia > Sycobia sp. Sy_11. Next base: position 1,615,165 of record JACCIC010000071.1, on the reverse strand, counting down.
TATATATATATATATATATATATATATATATATATATATATATATACTCGATGATCGGATTTGGCTCCTGCCAGGCACATTCAACATATATGTACACGTTCAATAGGATGTGCGAACTTTCGAACGGGGATTCGGGTTCCGCGCGCGCGGCTGCTTTTTCATAATAATCGCGGAGATAGATATGGGAGCGCGGGCGCGAGTCAAAATGCGGCCGAGTGCGCCGCGACTGCTCTTTCGACCGGATTCCATTGTACGCGTATACAGTATGTGCTTTCGGGCAGGAGGCTGTCGCTCGACTCGAGCGGGCAGGGTCAGAAATACGTTAGCTCGGTCGGTGTGGATAACCGGATAAATTTAAGACGATTAGGATCGGACTGAGAAAAATGATTGCACCTTATTTTGCGTACGCTTAGATTTGTCAAATTAAATTTTTCTGATACAGAAATGTTCAGAAAAAAGGACTCAAACTCATCAATTTTTACATTCTGCAGAGCCACTTTTCAAATAAGGTTCAAAGTATAACAATAACAAGTTTTATATTACAGGTGTATATATTATATTCAATTTATGCATTGTTATCAAAATACAATTTTCAGAAGAACAAACACTACGTACTTTAAACACATTTTAAATGACCAAAGCGTCATTATCGATCTCCAAGTGGGAGTAAGGATTGAAATAATTGTTTTCCGGAATAGTTGCTATGCTTAAATGGAAAGTGCGTGCTATATATACATATTAACAAATGCATTTCGAAATTTGGTTAATTGTAGATTATGAAACAAAAAAAAAAACAGAAATGAGATCCCTCTACCCTGGTAGAAACATTTTTAAACTATAAATAAGGTAGTTCATTATGAAGAAGCCTAGTAACAAGATATTTAATTTCGCTCGTAATTAGCTTAAAATTTAACGTTTTCACCAGTCATTTCGGCCGATTTATAGTTACATTTTCTAACACTACTTTTTAGGTATTTAAGAGCCATAATAGTTAGTTTCGCATCATTGTATTTTTGGTTATGATTAAAATTTACCCTAAAGCAAGGTTAAAAGTTAGTATAATATTTAGCCTTGCTAACAAGTTAATATAATTGTTATGGATCATTATTTTAATTAATAAATTGTAAATTTATATCGAATTCTTTTGAGCATTGAAATCATTTATACGCAAGCTATAACTTATATATGTATAATACATATGAAATGGTTTACATCGAAAATGGTTTACCATTCGCATACAATGTTATATATATACGAAGTGTTATTCGAGCTTACACCCTAATCAAGGTAATTTTTTGTAACTTGTGGGAGTGTCCAGTCAACAGAGATGCAGTGTGTGCACTCTCCATAAATTAAAGTTCAGAAATTGAAGTAACTTATAAGTACGCCGGTTCTATATACCTTATACATTTAAATACATATACAACGCGTTGATAATGGCTTACATATTCGTATACAATATATGTTATACTTATGTGAAGTCATAATCGGGCTTATATACTAACCAAAATAATGTCTTAACACTTGCGAGAATGGCCAATCATCAGGCATGCCGTATGAACACTCTCCATAAATTCAAGTTACGAATTATAGTTATGAACTCAGCATGATTTTTATTTTCAAAAATTAATTTCATTTTAAAAAATTTCAAAAATTTCAAATGATATTATTTATTTTATAAATAAATAGGATAGAATTACTAATTAACAAGCAATAATTGAAGCCGGTATAAGACATCAAAGAATAGAATTTTTTAATTATTTGCTTCCTGCGAAATTTTAGATATTAAATAATAAGAGGAAAATATTTCCAAAACTAATTTATTACGTATAATTTTTAAGATGACAAAATCGAACGACAAGCAAACTTTATTATTACTTTGTAATTTTTTAAAATTATTATTTTCCGTATCTTATGATATTTCTTTTATTAAATGAACAACACAATGTTATAATATTATATAAATATTAAATGTTAAATAAATTGCTCATTTACTAACCAGAAACAAGATAAAAAACAACCTAGTTTCTACCTAGTTTTTAACTAGTTTTTAAATCTAGTTGCTACCTTTTTCGTAATTTTATTGACATATCGTTCACATTTTGCATTCTAAGATCTACTTTGTTTCTAGCTACAATGATTCGTTCTATTTTTGCTACCTAGTAACTACTTTCCAGCCTATTAAAAATTGTTAGATTTCTACTAGGGCTGTCAACTCGCCTTTACAGCAGAAATTGTACTTCCGGCAATGCACGATATGACGCTTTTGTAATTAAATATCTCCTCAAAATTACCATTGACACTTAACTTTGAAGATATCATTAAAATCTTTAGGAAATAATCAATACGCGGCTCGTTTATGAAAAGGATCTTTCATTTTTGTAGAGAGTTATGAATAAAATAAATCTCATTTCCGGCGGGTCTCTCATAAGGGTTAATGCGAAACCAGGTTAAATTTCTGATAATCAAAAGGCTCATTCTTTAAACATTTTTATTATTCTTTTGTAATTCTTTCAAACTATTTATCTATCGTATGATGTTCTTTTTAATCTATAAACAACATAATATTACAATATTGTATAAATATTAATTTTTTCGATTGTAGTAATCGAAACTTACATGCGAATTAAAATGTTCATTTACTAGCTAGAAACAAAGTTCCAGCTTCAAACCTAGTTTCTACCTAATTTTAATTTTATTGACAATGTTCACATTTTTCATTCTAAGATTTGCCTAATTTTAAGCTATGATAGTTGATTCTATTTTTTAAACCTAGTAACTACTTTTCAACCTATTGACAATTGTTAGATTTCTACCAGGGTATGACATATTCCGCTTAACAAAAAGAAAAAGTTTTTTATATCCATGTTTTAAAGATATTTCAATATACAAGCTTACAAAAAAGTTGTCTGCCCCGTATACCAGACAATAGTAATGCAATATATGACGATCCGCTGAAACTGAATATGACATTGATTTTCGTTATAGGCATTCTGGATTTTTTCAAAAAGATAATTGTTAAATATAAAACATCATTCAATAAATTTGACCTCGATATATAGATCGTGCCAAAAATAAAAAAATACTTATGATGTTCTAACCTTTAAACAACATGTGTCAAAATTTCATGTCATCTGGACATTTTATTCAAAAGTTATAATGGATTCAGTGTAGGAACCGTTTTTTTATTTAATAAAAATGAATTAAAAAAGAAGAATTTATTTTAAAAAGTTCATGTTCATTAATACAAAAACAAACTAAAATTTGTATTAATAAAGCATTGCTTTTTTATAAAAAAAATATTACTTAAAAAAAAGTCCAGTTAGATTTTACTTGATTGTCAATAAACATGAAGAGGCCGTATGATAACATTAAAAATAGTTGTAAACAGCAAAACTTTTAGGAAAATAGCGTTTGTCAATATTGCATCAATTAACTATTTTATGAATTTTTTGTGCTTGCATTTAACGCGAATTTTCACCAATCAGACAGTTGAACTTCTTTTGTTTCTGTATACGGAGTAACTTTTAATAAAACACCGTACTTTTATTAAAAGGTATCATATATTTGGAAAGTATCGTACTTATAACTTGACAGGAGTACTACGTAGCATCAATCATGCTTGACCAAATTAGTTTCGATGCTAGTCGGAATATAGATGATATTCTTTTTGACAAAACAGTATTTATATTTTAAATTTACACATTTAAAGCTTTATTACTTTTGGTTCATAAATCTGTTACCATTTTTTTTAGTACAGCACATCTTGATATTCAAATAATCATCCAGGATAATCAACTCATAATTTAAGAATGGCATTAATATTTGACCTTAAAAATGTGAGAATAAAAATTATATTCGAAACATATTTACTGTCAGACCGCAATTCATAATTTATTCCCAACACACCGTACTACCGAATCATCTCTCATTGCTGCCAAATTCAAATGGATCCCTGCGTTTGTCCCCGCTCATATGGAAATCCATAAAATCCACATCCCCCGCAAAAGGGATTGATTGCGAGTCGCGTTCGCGTACAAACAAGAGCCGCGATCATAGCGAAAGAGACGCATCATCGTACATATGATACAGACGCATAACACACACACATACACAGAAGAGTGGCTCGGTATATTAACTCTGAGGCGGACGAGCGAATCGTCGCGCCCTCGGGCAGCGGCCTGGGACGGCGAATACGGAGCGCGGATTTGGATGTAGATTCGGTTAATACGATTCTCCTGATCGGGAAGCAGGGCGCGCGGCTCGCGCGAACGGACATAGTTCCGATCAACTCACGTGTATGTATGTGTATATAGACACATATAGACAGACAGACAGACAGAGAGAGAGAGAGAGAGAGAGAGAGAGAGAGAGAGAGAGAGGGGGGGGCGGGAATGGAATGAGATCTTTCTCTCTTCTCTCTCTCTCTCTCTCTCTCTCTCTCTCTCTCTCCCTCGTTCTCTCTCATTTCTCACTCGCTCGGATTTCAACGCTGATGCGTACTGCTATGTAATACCGACAGCCATCGCTGGATGTGCCGCATCGGTGCGAGTGAGGTAACTGCGCGCGAGGGTGCAAAGTCTGTCCCCCTTCCCTGCTGCCATCCCTCATCCACGCACGGTGTATATCGAGGCGAGCCTTCGACGTAATATCGGCTCGACGTGATTACGCAACGGGTTTGCGGAAGCTCCGCTGCCACCGCCGCCGCTCCCGCCTCGTTTTACCTCGTCTAGGCCCGTCGTCCGGTTCGTCTCTATGCATTTGCCTGCAGTACCCGCTCGCACTTCCTTTCCCTCTTTCGCCTCCGCCCCCCCCTCCTCCACCACCCGGGTTTCCATCAACAGCAACTCTGCTTCGTTTCCCCCTAACGACATTTCCATGCTTTGCTAGTCGATTGTCAGCGACTGTATATCTTCGTTGTGCGTCGAAAATTTTGATTGGAACCGCCAGAATCGATCGCGAAGCGCGCGGAAATTGGCAAAACTTCTTTAATAGCTTTGCCTCGAGCATTGCAATAAAAAAACAGTTTATTTATATTCAGTGATTCCTAAGGAACGATGGGTCGAAATAGAGTGATGAATAAATTACTTTTTTTTATAAAGCAATCGTTAACTAAACTAGTTATTTATTTAATAATTTAATTGAAATAATGTAAAAGATTGATTATAACGTATATTTATAAAGCTAAAGTTAGCTTGTTATTCTAAATTTACTTCTCTTCAATTATCTGATTGTATAATTATAGATTTTCCTTCATATACGCATCACTTGTTATTATTATTCTTAGCTTGTTATTGTTATTTGTTTAAGTTTAATATATATATATATATATATATATATATATATATATATATATATAAAATGATTTTGAATTAGTAACAATTGCAGGAATTTCTATGTTAATAATAAATTCATTATAATAATATTAAAATTTATCCATTGTGCTAAAGCTAAAATAATCTTTCGCTACTACTAATGGAAATTATTTCTATTATGTACGTTATACAATCGGTTGTCATTCGTGCTCGATAAATTTTCATTACCTCTGTTCATTATCAATTCTGTAGCTGGATCCCGCGTATATTCAGAGAATTATATATAAATATTACTGTACTATACACGATCTGTATACAAAATATTGTAACATATTGGAATATAAATATTAATTACGAATAAGGAATGAATCACTGCAAAAAATGGTTTTAGATAAATCCAAATTCGTTCATAAATTTTTAATTGCATTTGAACGATTTTGTAAAAATTTTTGCAATTCATCTTCGTATATTTTCTTATTTCAATTTTAATTTAATTAAAAACGTATGCACACAAATGTATAATGGAATATTTAACTCAAATAGTAATTTAATAAGAACATTTATGTTTCAAGTGCATAATAACTAGCTTATAATAATGACATAATATAATTTATATGATGAAATTATTTTCCGATATGAGTTTTTGTAATTACAACTCATTTTTTCGATAAATTGTTTTTTTTTTGCTGACGTTGTGATATTTACTACGTTAAATCAATAATATAATAATCGTCTCATTAATTACACGTAACAGATTAAATTGAAATGATGATTGGTCTATAAATTTTAAGTTACGTAGCTGGTAATACGTCTATAATTTATTATTTATATTTTGTAAAACTTTGAATTTGCAAGGCAGCAGCAAGAGAAATATAATGTAGCTGCAGTTATTCCAGCGCATTTGTACAAAATTAATGTTTGTAGAATTTAATATTATTAATAGTTTAATATTTGTTTTAAATACGAATAACATTAAAAATTAATTGAATACTCTAGATCCTTTTAAATTATGGTGTCGAATATCTGTTTGTTGAATTTTCTCGTAAGTTTTCTGAAAATTGCCTAAAATTATTGGTATCTCAAGGGAAAACTAATTAGCAATTTTAATTTGGAAACGTTTGATGCAATTTACCGACTGTAATTTCCAAAGCCGCAATGTCAACTTCTCTTTAACTTTGTGTATAAACGTGTTTTGCCCTCGTATTCGTGCTAGTATTTGTGTATCCGCAGATATATAGCGAAAGAGAGAGAGAGAGAGAGAGAGAGAGAGAGAGAGAGAGAGAGAGAGAGGAGAGAGAGAGAGAGAGAGAGAGAGAGAGAGAGAGAGAGAGAGAGGGAGGGAGACAGGACCATAGCATTATTTGTCGACGTGAAATTCGGCGGAATGTCCGATGCATCGTAGTCGCGCAGAGCCGCTGCGCACGTTACCGGTAAACCGTGCAGTGCGACGCGCAAATTGGTGCTAATTCGACCCCGACTATATATGTAAAAATCCCTGCCTTATCCGACGGGTATTTGCAACGCGCTTAATAAAATGGGATTCGCGGTCGTGCCGCGTACGCGGCATTTATTTGCATTAGCCGCGCGCGCCGAGCGGCCCTGGCTCGGTGTCAGTTCTTGGTGTCGATACGATCACTGAATTAACTTTATTGAATAAAAAGAGAGCCTATTATTGAGAAAAAGCGCATCGCGGATAGCAGGACACCTGCGCATTTTTTTATATATTTGACATATCGATCTCGTGCTTTTTAGATCGTTGTATACTAATGAATGATATGATAAACTTTTTGTTTACCTTTGGATCAAGCGATCACAAAGAAGAGAAGTTCACGTTGCAGTCTCGAATAAGACCAGTAATAAATATGCTCCTGCAACTGACAACGGAGTTTGCATTTTTTTTTAATTTAGCAAAGTCAAGTTCATTATGAATCTAGTACCAACTCTTAGAGTTTTTCTCAAGTACCTCGTCAATCTTCGGTTTTCTTAATTCGAAGATTTAATATATAACGACTGCGAGCTTATATATAGAAACTCCCGATGGCTAACGGAGTTGAGCTATTATGGGAGGGGATGATTCGTTGAAAACTTGCTGACAAATGGCAGAAGGATGTAGTACTCACCGGTGGCCATTACGCGAAGCCAAGTGCAGAGGTGTATGAGGGAAGATCAAAGATGACGAGGAGCTGCGTAGGGACTCTATCAGCTCGGGATGGGTTCGTACCAGTAGCTCCACTGTCTCCAGCCTGCGGAATACGAATAGATAAATTAGAAACATTCTGTTATTATATATTTTTCTTCTAAATTATAGTTCCATAAAAATCACCATAATTGTTGGAAGTTACCAATTTTCAATAATTTCATTATTCGTAATTCTAAAAATAAAAATAAAATTCAAATTTTCGGTATAAATTTTACACGAACCCCTCGATTCTGGTGACTTTAATCGTAATTTATCGAAAAATTCTCTTCGCGTATATGTCATATACATATATTTATTATCTCAGTTTTCTTTGACACCAAATCCATACCAGCAAACCATGCTGGTATAAATAATCCCTTTATTATTAATTCCCTATTTAGTTCTATAATGTTACTACTTCTTATAGTTATTCGCGTAATTCCAAATATGATATTAATTCATCGAAGCGACTTCACACCGAATTTATTTTATCGAAATTTCAATTTTTTTGACAAATTTTATCAACTTCATTTACCTGCCGTACTGAGCGGCCAGATCCAGGGCGGATTCCCCGCGGCTGTTGCGGATGCTGGAATCGCAGCCATACTGCAACAGCTGTGCCACGACATCCGTGTGTCCATATTGTGCGGCACAATGTAACGCCGTCTCGTTATCTTTCGTCTGTCGTTAATGCAATAATCAAAATTTCGTTAAATTATTTGGCAATAACGTTCGTTACTGAAACTGACGATATATATGAAATTTTCTATATATACTATGTATTTAATAATTACTCATGAACGAAAGATAAATCACGATGACTCATAAAATTAGTTCCGAACAAATTAATTTATAATAATAACTATGCACCTATTCAACAAAAAGTATCTTTAGTTTTTTTGTTTAAATCATCACTCACAATAATGTAAACAAAAAAAATTAGTTTAGATCTACTCGTAATTAAATAAAGACTATAAAACTTTGAAAATTCATCTCTGTTATTATTGAATTACTATTTATGTATGAAGAATAATATACTTTTTTAAATTAAACAAAAAGTAATAAACGTAATAAATGTTGATGTCTATAAAATAATAGTTTCATTTTTATAAGTTAAATCCGTTTTCTAAATCATATTATCTTCCTATAATAATAATTTAAATCGGTTCAGAGATTTTAAAAATATTATTTATATGTCGTTCCTCAATGTCGAGTAGTTGAAATTTGGATTAAATAATTTATAATTGAAATAATAAACAGTACAGTTTTCCAACCTACTCGTATATTACTTATTTATTTTCTGTATTAAATTACATAATCAATATATTAAATATATAAAAGTAACAAAATTAAAACATAACGATAATTAATTAAGCTTTCTGGTAGCGATGTAAAATAGTGAAAAACACTTTCAATAATATTTTAATGGAACGAATCAAATATCTAATTTTTTATTATTGCAAAACAATTAATATTTTTTTACAAAGATTTTCTAATTTTATATTTGTTTAAATTATTTTCTAGTATCAATAATTGTTTTTTGGAATAATTATAGTTACGAATATGCCAAATAAATGCTATTGTTCTGAGAATAGTTTCTAAATTTAACGAAGACAGAGTGATTTACAAATTACAAGAAGCTTTTTCGATAAACAGATTTAGTTTAATAAAATACAAAATCAGATTTAATTTGGTAAAATAGAAAAAAATGATAATCATGGATTTATGTATTATAATTTTTATAAGAATTTTTTATAAACCAGTTGACAATATAGTTACTAAGCTACTTGAAAAAAACCTATGGTCATTCAATCAATTTTAATTAGTCAAGCTTGGCAAGAGCTTTGACAAAGGAGCCAAGCCTCTTCTATTTTTCTAAAAAAGATTTCAATTACCGTGAGATTGACATTCGGCACGGAAGGCCCTTGACTCAGAATTAATCGGACAATTTCCGAGTTCCCGGACCATGCCGCTAAATGAAGCGGAGAAGAGCCCTTGGCATCTACGATGTTGGTCGAGGCCTCGTGCTGGAGCAGGAGTTTCACCACCTCCCTGTCGGAAAAGGAATAACCAAATCAAATACGAGTCCCGGCGATGGAAAGAGAGGGGGACGCGAAACGGTTTAATCGATATATAATATCGATCCGCGTTTTTGCATTAGCCTCGTTTCTCGCGATTTCCATTCGGATAGATTAATTTTCAGATGTTATCCACACACGGCTCGAGGCGATCTGATGACTTTATCTGTTTAGTATTTAATAAAATGATAGCGCGCACGCAGAGATCGATAGAATAGGTGGCTTCGGGCGCGCGTTCACTGATTTTTTTAAAGAGCCTACATAAATAGAGGATTTAATTCCATATGTTTCATAAAATACCGAGTGTAATATATTTCGATTAAGCAGTGTGAAATAAATGCGTTTTAGAACTTACTTGTGGCCGTTTAAAGCAGCGTGATGAAGAGCCGAATAACCACAGGAATCTTGCACATTAGCCCCTGGACCACGGCGTAAACTGCAATCATATAAAAAACAATAATCGATAAATAAAAAATATAATACTTTATAGGAAAATTCATTATATGTAAAAATTTTATTTTCCTTTTGAATACGATCACATTTTTTATTAGCTTCAATTCATTCGGAGTAATATTTTACACAAGAATAAATTTATATTCCTTTGTCATAGTTCCATTATTTATCCATTATTTATACAACTTTAAAATCAATACACTAAAATAATACGCGAGACACTTATTTGTTTCCCCTTTGTTACACATCCAAGTTGTATCATCCATGTATCAATTATTTAATTAATTGTTTATATTTGCAATTTTTATATAATTACCATGTAGCATTTAAAATAATAATTAATATAAATAATACTCTCGGGAGGTTCTCTAATTTTATTGTTAATAGTATAAAATAAAAAATGATTTTCAACCTCTTTTGAAAAAAAATAACTCTACAAGCACTGTATCAAGGAAACGATTATAGAAGCTATATTCTTTGAAAGATCGATAGATACTTCCTTTCCTTTCTAAATATGATTGATGAGTACTCTACTATTGATATATGCCAAAAACGTATTTTATACCTTATTACCTAACAAAAAAGTGTCAAAAGTAAAAAATTGCGTCGAAAATACAGTCGGTTGAATGCTTTCCATAACAACAGAGACGTTGGGTCGACTAGCCAACACCGATCCCTTCTACTTAATCGCAATTGAATTTAGAAAAAAGGGGGACGGGAGAACGGGGGTGACACAAACAATAACAGTTTTCTACATACGCATTACACTTTCGATTGAGCTACGTTAAACGAAGTAAGTGTCCAGGAAGTCAGAATCAGGTGCTCGGGTCATTTGTATACTAAATCTTCGGTACAGAGGCTCCCGAACAATGCGCTCGTCAGCGTCGATGCGGGAGTCCGAGCGACCTTTCCATCGTTTTATTATTATTTTCGCGGGAGCGTGCCACTTTTTTTGCACGGTAAGCGCGCACGCGCGAACGCAAGATTTACACGCCGCGTGGCGGTCACGGCTATGTTTGCGCGGGCGCGCGGGAGAGGCGGAGGCTCGGAGGCCATCCGCGTTCGTTTGTTCAAGCTCGACGCGACGAGTGGCATATATATATATATATATATATATATACATACACACACGCTGACTCTCGCGCTTAACGAAGCGCTGCATCGGCCGATATATGTATCTATATATATGCCAGAGCTCGCTCGACACATGTTCTCGTTACGTGCCATTGTTGCGGGTGGCGTGCAGCGCGTCTGCCTCTCTCTCTCTCTCTCTCTCTCTCTCTCTGCCCCTCCTGCTCTAGCTCTCTGTCTCGGTATCCTCTGCAAGCTCCGCGGGGAATTACAGGGCAGAACGCATAATCTACATCCGTGTTTGCTCACGACTTCCGACCCTCTTTTTCGACTCCCTCCTCTCTCTCTCTCTCTCTCTCTCTCTCTCTCTCTCTCTTCTACCAGAAGCAAAAAGAGAGAAATAAGGAGAAAGAGAGATAGATAGAGAAAAAGACAGGCAGAGAATTTTACTTAAGCGCTTATTCGAGGTCTCTGTATATGTATATAGATCCAAATACAAACATACGGCGTATGATCAGATTTTTAGAGACTAAATCTCGTTAACGGCGTCTCATTCGTATTCGATGTCACGGTGTGTACGACTATTGGAATAATTTTTCTTGCGTCGAAAATAAGGGACTGTGAAAATAAGCAACTGTGAAAATGAATTAATTTTATTATGTACGAAAATTATGATTCATTATGAAATTTTCACGTTCGCTTTAATTCACCAAATATTTCATGGCTAACATTTAAAATATTGTTGAATTTATATATATAATACACAACATTAACATTGAAAAAGTTATTTTACATTAAAGACTTAAATTAAAAGGACATCATTTATTGCATAATTTATAATTTGATACAATTATAAATTAACGAATATATATTCGTTATTATGAAGCAATTACAACGATCACATACTGCCATTAATTATAATATTAAGAAATGAACGTTTTTTCACAATATGGATCGTTTTTTTAAATTATATTGCACAATACATTTTTATACCCGAGACATGTTGATTTCTTTAAGCACGGAATTGTCTTATTTAATTTCGTGTATATTTACATTTAATTGCGCAAAGCCGAATATGTTCTTTCCTCGTACGAGTCAGTTTGTTTTTCTCTTCGAGGGATATTGCCCGTCACGTTTCTATTATTAACAATATCCATATTTACCTTGATCTTATGACCTTCTCAAATAGAGACGCGCCCTATAAGGCCACCCCCCGTCGAATCGTTTCGCTCCCCTATATTTATGGGATGAATTGCATTGGCAACTTCACCATTGTATGTGAATATAAGAGGCGAGTTATGACAATTCTATGACATGGCATATTGACACGCCATGTTACAAATAATAAATTAAATTTCAATCAATTAGCATATTATATACATATATGCATTATTCAAGTGCAGAAATCTAATAATTAATAAGATATTTAATGGTTACGATATATAAGTAATTCGTAATTTTAGAGACCCAATTTTTAAATTTTAAAAATGAAAAATCCTTCGTATAATTCATCTTTCTCCTTAAAATCTATACGATTGCAGTGAATTTTCTATATACCAATAAAGAGAAAGTGAAAATTGAAAAGTAGCCACCAGCAACGATTCCTGCTATAGCGGATATCTTTTATCGCGAAATCGGGCGCACAAAATCAATTAAAAAGCCGTTTCGCTTAATTCCACTAAATATCCCCGGAGTATATATAAATGGCCAAGTTGAAAACGACAATTGCACGCGCGCACGCGCGCGGTAGGAAGACCAGATCCAAAGCGAGAACGAGAAACAGAAGCGCTCCTTTCCGTGCAGAAAAGAAAGTCCGCCCCACGCCCCGCCCGTCCCTTCGTGGTCGTCCCTCCTTAACGAGTTGACTCCAGCAATTAAGCCGCCACCGCAGTCGTTTCGCGCAACAGAATCCAGCGCGGCAATGCAAAGGGTCCAGGGACGGGAGGAGAGGGGGAAGGGAGAAAGGAGAAAGGGAATAAAGCAATCTATAAGCCCTTGCGGCTCGCTTCGTTCCTTCGAGTATGGCTTTTACTGTTATATACCTGCCCGAGCTTTCGCTCTTTCTCTCACTCGCGGCAGGGCCAAAGGCATCGGGGAATCATTAAAAGAGGGAACGAGCCGATCCTGACGTATAGTCTTCCCGAAGAAAGGAAGGCAAAAGGAGTCGAGGACTGAGCGCGGGCGAGAGAAAGAGGGAGTACGAGAGAAATCGACGAAGGGGTCGCACTGTGCAACGCGCGCACAAAACGTCATCGAGACATTCACAGGAATCAGGAGAGTCGAGGCTCTCTTCCCTCCCTCCGCCTCGGTCGCGTGTCGCCCCGTCGTCCTCAATCGGGAAATCGCGTATTAATCCGATTGCGGGCCGCCGTCCCCGCGCGCGTCGGCGACCGCCTGTGATCCATTGTGGGCGAAACATCAAAACGCAGCGGTGCGCGGGGTGCGGCGCGCAATTTCAAATCGCTATGAATGCGGCCGACGAGAGCTCGTGCCCGCGCTCGAGAGCAGCGAAAGGGAAAGAGAGAGAGAGAGAGAGAGAGAGAGAGAGAGAGAGAGAGCAGCTAGCGCGTCGCCCTCCCTCGCGTCCGCGCGCTTTTTCTCATGCTCCGCCACTTGCGCCATGCCACCGTATACGCGTGCGCGTGTATACCTATCGCCGATGTATATGGAGCGCGGCTCGACTCTTCTGTTTTCTTTTTTCACTCTCCTTCCCTCGTTCTCTCTCTCTCTCTCTCTCTCTCTCGTTCCTTCCCCCCATCCAGCCATTCCGACCTCCGTTCGCGCGCCGCGCTGGGGATGCCGCCGTTCCGCGGGGACTCTAATTTGCGCGAATCAAAAGGGAGCGCGAGCCAAGCATATACTCCGTGTTTTCGCGTATATGATAATTATCAAATTTGACGCGGAGAAATTCTTTCGGGATTAATTGCCGTTACCAAAGTCTCGTATTATTCTTCGCAGGGGGGTGGGGGATCCTGGATTCTGAAACGCGCGGGTTTTCTTCTGTTTTTTTTGTTTCTTGTTTTTTTTTTTTTATTGCTTTCAACGGCATTGAGGTTCGTTGAAAATGGGCGTAAAAAGGCGGCCATTGCGTTCAAAAGGCTTTTTCCATCGCGTATACCTATTATACGTATATTCTGAAAGTTGGCATTCATCGTGTCAGGATAATGAAAGTTTTCTACGCGTTACCAAATTATTAATACGTGAAAACGTTTTGGAGCAATGCAGCATAGTGGCGCATCGTGCTTAACGCATTCAAGAAATTTTTTCCGTCTACCGAAATAAATAATACTTATTATCTCGTTTACTTAAAATTAAAAAATTCTTTGCTGCAGGCGTTAACGTTCGTTAAACGATCTTTGTTTAAGCAGCTCCAGAACTATCTGTAACAACGGCAAGTTTTATCTATTTTAATATTTAATAATTTAATCATCAAAGTTTCATTTATATATGGAAAGGCATTCCATCTAGATTGAAATAGAGAACTCTCATATTGCCTCCAAAATGAACCATGAAAAATTTAAAGACTTCACGCACTTTCATTCCAAAAATATGCTAAGTAATTGTTGTTTAAAATTACTACTTCTCTCTAATTAAATTAATCAAAGGATTTTTCAATGAAAATACCTTTTTTATCACATGTTGTACAGATGCATGCCTACCTAATGAAGATCTTTGGAATTGGTATAGCTTTATTTGACAGTAATTTGAAACTTTTACATTCAAATAGATAGGTTTCTTAAATATTTTTGATTGAAATAATACTATTTCTTCGTATGAAGAAGGAAAAATCAAGATTTCCATTTAACAAATGTAAACGACTTCACAATACATTGAATTTCATTATTAATTGCGAATAAGAAAGTACCATAATTTTAGAATGGAAGAGCAGTAAGCCTTAAAATTTTACAATTTTAAAATTAATCATATATTTACCTCGCTCATTCTGAACCAAAATCGTCACCCAAATATCGTGACCTCTCGAAGTAAGAAAAAACATTTAATGATTCAAATAAATAATTATTTTCTCTTTGACAATTAAATATTTACTTGATAGAAAAGAGTTTCAATTTATTCGAAATATTTTATTATTATATTAAATAAACGCTTAGTATAAATAAAAACTTTAAGAGAAATTGGTATTACTATGTCCTATTTTTTTTTCGGGAATATATTTCGAAAATTATTCTTATTAAAAAAATACCATTTTGTACAATACAAGTTTATACGAATGGTAAATTTTACTATATAAAATATATTTATTCTAAAGAATAATTAGACTTTTCTGGATAGACACAGTCTATTTCAAAGAAAAATTATAAATCTTACCTCTGAGTATAATATTTCTTGAAGTAAATATGTAGCAGAAGAAGCTATATTAAGTAAATTGATTTTATTTTTACTTAATCTAAGTTACAAAATATATTTTCTACATGTTGTTCATTTCTATTGTGGATTAATTTTGTTTAATTCATTGTGCATAATTCATCAATATATGTTTTTCCAGAAAAAAATATGTAAGTCCGCTTTGCACTATTAAAAAATTGAGTAGTAATAATTTATAAAATACATCCAAAAATTTTTTCAATTTGGCATTTTAGTATCGCAATGTAATTTGATATTCGTATATATAGATATACGCACACCGCAATAATTCACATCCTGTCCACAGTGAAGTCAGAATGTCGTAGACCGAGAACGTTTCACTCATCTATTCAACCCGGTCATCGACTCGCTCAACCACCGTTCCTAATTGAACTCTGAAGATTGTCTGAAAAGGACATCGGTTATAGCGATCGCTTCCGTCGCGCTGCGAGCGGGAGAGAAAAACCGAATCTTTTCTCTCTCTCTCTCTCTCTCTATTGCCCTTTCTTATTCAGGAAGTTCCGAATGATAGTCGGTCTTTGCCGTCGTCTTTTGCAAGGGCACCCTTGAGCACGCAATACGAAGGGTTCAGAGTGGGAGGGGGGAGGAAGAAAAAGAAAGAAGATCGGGCTATAGCATCTGTTTTTTGTGTACGTATGAGAAGATGATATAAAGGGGGAGACGTGACCAAAGTCGACGAGCTTTTTTCCTTCCTACCTCTCGACCCTGCCAGTCTTTTTTATTTGATCTCTCAGTTCGTGTACGTCGCGACGGACACTTCTTACCACTACTACTTAATTAAGGAGTAGTATACGTTATCGGACTCTGCGCTGTCGCGGGCACAAATGAATTACACAACTGCGATGCGAGAAAAACAAAGGATGCGGAGGGTAGGGGGAGAGGGAGAGAGTTGGTCATCCAGTTGCGCTGATGTATTGTCTCAGTTGCGCATTGTTATATGCGCGACTGTGACTCAACAACTACCGTCGGATAACGCCTTAACTACCTTTGCTTTCCCTCTCTTTCTATTCATATCTATCTATATATATTCTCGACGTCGGGACAGCTGCGGCCCAATTATCTTTACGCGTTTCTGAGCACACCGGCGTAATTGCTATACGATCATAGACGAGGCGATTTAGCGATTGTGAAGTTTACACTTGATTTGGGCATCCCTGTATATGCTGGGATGCTCTTTTTATTCGTTTACAAGAGTGCGCTAATCTGGGCTACGTGGATTAGCGAAGTGGAAGAGCAAAGTTGGGGATGCTGCTACAGAATCAGCAAGACATTCGTACCCAGAATTAACAATGTTTGTCTGACAAAATGATGATTTAATTACTATTTACAGAGAATACGGTTTAGTAAGAAAAATTAACAACTAGAACAGAGCGTAAAATCAGGTGATACAAAAATTACTATACAGTATTATAAAATTTAGGCCTATATAGCAATGCTAAATTAATAGCTCCACTTATTTTATTGGATATTTGAGAATTAAAAATCTTGTTGAATTTACGTAGGAAAATAGAAAGAAATTCAGCCTAATATGAAATATAATTTATAGAAAATTTCCAGGTAATAATAAGGCGTCATTTTACAAAATTTAAGAATTTATTTTGTGTCTAAAATGTCTTAAAGGCGTTTTCTATTCGAAATCTTTAAGACTTAGATCCACTAAAGAAAGTGAAAATAGCAAAAGTATCCGATTGAAAAAGATATAGAATGTTCTTGCGTATTTTGTCAAAATTTTAAATCGAAATAAAAGTTTATTAAATATAAATAAGATTTTTTATATTATTTCAAATATGTATTTCAAAAAATTTCAATTTCGATTGCATATTTATTTTAAGACTCGAAGACAAGCGCGAGATTCTGGGAAGTCTTCTTGAAGTAAGTTTTATTTCTAGAATTTTTTTTGAGAATTTGTAATACATAAATAAAGTTTAGATGATGGGAATTTAAAAGGAATTATTAAAATCTGTAGAATATCATTATGTAATTCCATTTTAATATAACGATTATACTAAACTAGAAAGTGAAATTTTTAACATGCATAAGCTTTATTAACAGATATTTTACTTTGTCCTGCGTTCGTCGTGCATTTCAATGACGAGAAACGATTCTCCATATATGGAAAACTAGAGAGGGTAGCAGCCCGATTGCTAGACTGCGGTTATAAATGAAACTTCGAAAAGCGAAAAAAGGAATGCTCGGAAAATGGACACCGAGCAGTTTAGATCTTATAAATTAACTTGTGTAACAACCTATTAACAATCAATATTTTCGAGATAAAGAAATTATTTATATAAAATCTTTTCTTTTTAGTCGGACTTTATTACCATTCTGTCCTCCGCAAAAGTTTTTTGTAACATTTACAATACAATGTGATATATGTCTATCTCCCTCGGTTTTTGAAAATATAGTAATTTTTGTTAATACATTTTCTTGGCGTACCTATCTGTAAGGTTGAGCATATTATTTTTTTTACAATAAGCCTTTTTGAAAGATACTTCTGGATTTAATGTAATAATGTAAATAAAATCATTTATCTTTGAGAGTGATAATATAATAATATTAGAGAAATAATAGATAAAATATCTGTGCAATATTGGTATAAATTTTTAAATTGTTGTAAGATTTAATTTTATTTATCCAAGACATTTAAAAAAACCAAGAATACTGCGACAGAAAATCAGTTATATATTATTATATAAATTGAATAGTAACATGCTATAAACAAATATATCAATTAATAAAAAGTTGGCTTACAATATACACATTTATGCCTATTTCAGGTGCGCACCTTTAAAAACCGTACCTATATGCATACTTTATACGATATTATAGACAGGCGAGATACGATTAAAATACAAAAGTCACCGTAGAGCCATCACTCTCCTCGCAACGAAAGGACTATATATGGTGCGCGCGCTCCACCCAGCGCACGTATTCGCCCTATTCACAGCAAAGTTTATGTGTATAGCATAAGCGCGCGCACTCGCGGGGGCGTTGGACGCGCGCACAATACCCACCGCGAGGCGGCGAGAGTTGGATCTCCGAGGTAGTTATTAAATTATACGCGGCTTTCCTGTTCGTTTAGCTCGTTGGCGTTTATATGGACGACTTGCGCGCGAATAAGTGGCAGAAGAACTCCATATAGGTACAGTGTCTTGTTGAGAAATAACGTCGAAAATGCCGACGCAAGAAGACCATTGCCTATGCATATATATCCTTTTTACAAGTTCCTTTGTTTTAAATCAAAGGTTATTTAAAAAAATTTTTTTAGAGTTCTGCCCTTTCCATTTAATTTTCCTTTAAGCAACTGCGATATCATATTAATCTTTGTCTGAGATGGTCTTTCCATTTCGTTAATATAGCTGGATAAAATTAACCGCATTACTTCGCTGAAATAACGACGCTTATCTGGAAATTAATCAACACGCGTGCTCTATCTATATAAACAGGGGAATTTCAAACTATTTTCAATGAATTAATCAAGTATTCGTGTTTTTTAATTTAGAATAAATAGAATTTAAAACAATAGAATTTCATTATCAAATTCAATTTTGCTATTTTTCTACTTGATTTCATTAAATTTATTTTATAATGTATGTATTTTTAGTGAATTTATAATAAACTTGTTCAATTTTATATTGTTTCAAATCGTTTTCACTACTCATCCTATTTTTTTTTTTTTTTATAAAAGAAACAGTTCTAACAATGCCAATCCATAAGATTATCTAGCCTTCAGTCAGTCATGATCTCGGATGATCATAGGTTGTAATAGATGTGTTCACGACGCACGTACTTCACAAGACGAATTCAATTTCTCTACGTTATAGCAAACTGATTTGCCATCGGATCAGAAGGTGATCCTAGCAAGTTGTATTGACAATGGAATCGAGTGCGAACGAGCTTTTTCATCCGATCGCGCGCATGAATACCCTAACGATGACACTAATGACCCTCTCTTGCCAGCTCATTTAACGCCTCGACACGTTTCTCATACTGTATGCGGACCAGGTATTCGTTTTGTAATTCGTTACGGTATTATTAATGCTGAGATTTATGATACAAATACAAAGTCTTTGAGCTTAGGAATGCGTAAATATTAAAAAAGGTTACAGACAGACAGGCTGATGATTGAAAAGGTACTTATGCCGTTTCGACGAATAACTGATCGACTCGGTTTTATTACTCGCTGCAACACAGCGAGTAATTTAATTCTCTGCGAAAAAAGATTTGGGTGGTGTTCTGCCGCACTTTTTACAATATGTTAAGTACAATTATTAAGAAAATTAATGAATTTACGTGTTTAAATGATCATTTTAATTATTTGTATTTTTTTGTACATAATTATAAAGTATTTCTTTATTTTTTCCTTAAATTAGTCTAATTATTTTAATTTATTTATCAAAAGCTGTAATTTTTATGCATTTATTGTCTATATACATTTAAACAGGCGCGCGCGCATATATAATGTTGTAAAATACACAAATCACTTATTCTGCATCACAGAAACAAAAATTTACATTTGATTATGTCCTATATTTACTTCTTCTGCCTTTCTTCATAGTGTAAAAGAACACGAACTTTAAAACAATTCAGTTAATTATTTCTTAAAAAATTTGACAGAGGTATATTTAAATTTAATTTCTATACAAGAATTAAACATTAAGAAAAATAATGGTTAGTAATAGTATCAAACGTATACCTGTCAGTAATGATTCATTTCGTTGGTAAAAACCAGACGCAAATTTCTCCAGTCGATAATTTCATATTTTTCAAACATACACTATCAAACTCTCCGAAACTTCTGTTTCAAAAACTTTAGCATTGTATATTCGAGGGTCTGAGCAAAGATACTTTAGCACAACTATGTGTTAGTAAAATTACTAGTTGAAACAAATTACTAGCAATTTTTAATAGAAATTAATAGCTATAGACGTGGATGTATTACACTTAAATGAAGATACGCTTGCTTATTTAGCTACTTGACGCGCCATCGAAGAAAATGTCAAACTTTATAGACGACGGAGGGACTGAATGAGAGAGAGAGAGAGAGAGAGAGAGAGAGAGAGAGAGAGATTTTAAGCAATACTAAAAAATAAGACCGAAAACATTTCAAAAATGAATCCCAAAAATACTTCTAATATCTTTCTATGTAAAATAAATGATCTTTTAAGTAATTTTTATTGTATCTTTATATAACTAATATATATATATATATATATATATATATATATATATATATGAGACATTTATTCATTTTTTACTTTATTATATCATATGCCATAAATAGTAAGTTACAATAATGTTTGCGCGTTTGAAGATATATATAAAATTTATTATTACGAAATATCAGAGAAAATATATAATGCAAGACATTTAATATTCCGTTACGCGTGTAAAAAATAATGCAATACATCGCTTTAATTGGACAGTCGTCCTTGTTACAAAATAATGCTAGCATGGTTTGGTAGTGTTTAAGAATCCAGAGGCGGGAGGGACCAAAAGGAGAGAAAAGATAAAATAAGGAAAAAGCATTTTATACAGCCGTATATTTACGAAATTTCGAAATCGCCGCCGCGTACATGAGAGAGGCTCGCTTTGTACCTGTTTCCCAGCATTTTTTTTTCTTGTGCTCTTCTTCTCTCCCGTACATATATATATATATATATATATATATATATATATATATATATATATATAATACATTAAATATAATAAAATAAGCGCGCCCGCGCGCGCAACTTTGACGCGGCTCGGCGTCACTCCGCTATCCGCTTAGACGCGGGAGGGGAGGGGGTAATTTGTTACACGCGAGGTGAACGTGTACGCGCGCGCGCTCGTCGCCAACGTGATGTACACTTATACAGTGGTATAATGCCGGGACGATGCTAAAAGACTCCCTCTTAGGGGCCCTCACGCTCCGCGCATTGTGGCCCACCTCTCTGCGCGCAGCTTCGTCTTTGAAATTCGCCGTCCTGCTCTAGCCATTAAAATGCAAGCCGTTTATTCAAATCTTTTTCTAGCAGTTCTTTTCGTTGATGTGTCCGTTTCCTTTGATGTCGTTCTATGCTGCTCAACTTTGCCCTCATTTTCATATACAAGAATTATTAAACGCAAATGGATTTTTTATTTGACCGGACGGCACGGTGATCAATTCATTTTCGTGTCATCGTAAATAAAAATTTGAAAATTAACCTCTCTCTCTCTCTCTCTCTCTCTCCTCTTTTTCTTTTGACTTAGACATATATATAGTATCACACACACACACACACACACACACGCGCGCGCGCGCGCCAAACATTTATAAGTTATAAATTCGAAGAACCATAATTATTATTGTTTACATACACAATAAATTCTGTTTCCTAAAACATCAGAAATGTATATATCATACAATATATTAAATTTTCTATTCTGTTCCTTTCTTAACCTAATAATTTATCCATAATTATTATACAATGTTCAACATATTTTATGAATACTGTATATCTATTAAAAATCATTCAGATGGTTCGGTCTATTAAAAACGTAACTAACATAGTCGCAGAGCTTAATTAACAAAGATTCAGAAATCGGATAAAAAAGTTGGTTAGGTCAACGAGTTATAAACGGGGCGAGGAAAAAGAAAAGGCGGACCACACCGTGTATAAATGTACAGCGAGAGATAGGAAGGGGGGTTACGGTCAGACTTGCGTGTCTAAATAAAAAGCATACGGCATAGCACAAGTAGAGCTATATGTGTGCTTATAGAGTTTAGCAATGGAGAGAGAGAGAGAGAGGGAGAGAGAGAGAGAGAGAGAGAGAGAGAGAGAGAGAGAGAGTAAAAAATATTGTCGACCAAGACAGAGGCTCTTAAATAGAAAATACTATAACTGATATATGTAGTAATAAAATTAGAGCTCAGTAGAAACTAGCATAAAAGAACGTTTAAATATATACTATCGTTTGGAATAACTTAATGAACTTTATTAACATAAACCGAGATAAGCTAACATATACTTTAAATAATGTTTTAAAAATTATACATAAGGCAAGAATCGATTATACTAAATATCTTTTGTTGTCTAATGATTATTTTTATATGATGTTTTATGGTTATAATAATAATAATAATAATAATAATAATAATAATAATAATAATAATAATAATAATAATAATAGTGGTGTTTTATGGCAAGCACTTATAATAGTTATTTTGACATCAAAATATACTTCTTTTGTGCGATATTTAATGTATTATATTTTCATATGAATTAGAGTATATACACTATAAATTTTTTAAATGAAAAATTCATTTGTTTGAAGGCGCTATACAATATTACGTAAAAGCTATATTGTTCTAATAGAATAAAAAAATATTACCGCTGTTATATTAATAAAGTCTATATAGTTAATAAATGTTTATTTTAATGATATTTTTATAGTAATGTATGTTTTTCTCTATATTAAATATTACATATACTATTTACCATTTCTCCTTTACTGATTGTTAGTATTTAAATATTAATCTATTTATGTTCAATATTCTCCATAATGACCAATTATATGAATGACCATTAGAAAAGATAGTAAATTGAATGTGAATATGTATTAGAACCATAAAATTTAGACTATAAATATTCAACGATTGATTTACTCAATCCTAAATCGTATTTTAAAATGCGTTATAAAAATATAGCATGAAAATATATTTACGAACTGCGTCTATTTAATATAATTTCTAATATAGTTTGTTCGAGTAATAAATCAAAACAAAACATTAAAGTCACATATGAGCAAATTTAGATGAAATATTCTTCGATTGCTGAAAAAATACTTAAAAAAATTATGAAAGTCCATATATAACTACACACACATATATGCGAAGCGATAAGCATATGTAAGAAATGAACAACTATTTTATGCGCCGCGCAAGCGTATGAGTCAATTGTTGATTATCAAAGACCGATCATGTCCGTTGAAGCACAATAATGGCACACGCTCGACTTCGATATAGCGCGAAACCATCGTGCCTGACTCAGTTTTATGTCTGAAGTCGCTATTACGATATTATAGATTAATTCACAAAACACTGTGTTCTTGTGTACAGTAAAATTAAATTTGCATTCCCATTCTAAACTGAGTAGAGAATCGAATATTATAGTATATTATACAGAGACTAGAAGGCATAAAGTCATCTTATTGTCTTAACGTTTACTTCTGTATTTACAATTATAATTGAGTCGATTGCTTTCTGATATGCTTCATTAGTTCAGTTCAGTGAGGTTGAGAAAAGCCCGGGAAAAATTTGTAAAATTATACGATTTTATAGCTAAAAATAAATTCACAGTTATTAATAGCTCTGTTGATTAGAGACCATAATTATTCAATCAGATAGATGATTTCATGTGAACGACAGTAATTGCATACCAAATAGTGCAATACACCATTGTAACGATATTTAGATGTAATATTTTTGTTTATACTTTTTTCATAAACAGAAATTGGCTTTAGATAATTGATTCAAACATATCCACTCCTCTAATATTTCAAGTAATTTCCTTTAAATGATTCTTCGATTTGTAACAAAGTTCCATTTTCTTTTAACTTTATATATTTAAATTTTCAAGACTTATATTCTATATATCTATATATATGAAAAATTATGTACCTATACCTGTCACAACAATGCTCTTATATATGCGAAAATTATTGCTGAACGTCGAATTACTGAAATAGCTATCTGTGATTTCTCTTCGAAAATATTTTTTTCGAGGAAGCGAAAATTAAAAATAACTTTGCAAGATCGAACGTTAAAAAATTATTATTATATTCATTTTCTAGAATAGAATAATAAAGTAAGTATTAACAATAATTTTCTACGCAAAAGTAGATATTTTTAAATTACAAATAAAAAATTAATATTTGCAAAAATATTAACTATGATTGAGTTTTTCAAGAAGGCATAATCCTTGTACAGGTACCTGGTACTATACTAAAAAAGATTTAAAAAGGCTCTTGAATTTTTATATATTTTTGTACTAAAAAATATCTTAAAAACTTTTGAATAATTTTACTGCAGATAAAGACCTTGCTCGAAATCACATAGTGAGCTCGGCAATTTATAAAAATACTGCTGTTTTATTATGTTCCTGCTACCATTCCTCAAAAGAAAAATAACAAAATTTATTTATAAATATTTGGCTTAATTAGCTACAATTGAAGTAAAAGAATGAATTGAAAATTATTCGAAAGTGTATATATATATATATTATATATATATATATATATATATATATATATATATATATATATATATATAAAACTAGCTTTACAAGTTTGAAAATGTAATAAATTATTACAATTTAGAAATAGATAGAGAGAGAGGGAGAAAGAACGAGAGAGAGTGCGTATGCTTAAAAAATTATAATCTATTATAGAAAATACTCTTTGTAAGCATATTCAACTTGAACTTTTTTCGCATAAACAAACCCTGAATATTAAGATACATAAACTTATTCAAGCAATCCGTTAATTCTTCAAATTCTATTGATAACTTTATACAAAAAGTTTCGTAAGAATACATATTGTTCAATTATTTAGTATATAGGCTTTACTAAAACGTACAATAATATTGACACACGGTAAGATAAAACGCTATTATGATGAACACACTCCAGTCCACTGCTGCGGAAACTGTATCCTCGCACGCACTCACCATCTTATGTTTCCAACAAAGAAGTTGTTCCGTGATACGAAAAATATATAGAGCAGTCAATTTTTGTCCGAGTATGAAGTACGAAGGATGAAGACGTCGCGTGGACTTTATTTTATCGATTGCACGAGGCAGGGTTAAACAGTTCGATAAAATTGACCCCGACTAAATCCCTTGGCGGGAATCGTTGGACAGCGGTTAATGAACCGTGTCGTATTAACTCCTGACTAATAATATATACATGTGAAACGCATTGCATAATTGCATTACGTCCGTGCGAATTTTATTGTATTTCAATTATGGTAAAATTAAATATTCTTTTGAAGTTTTTTTTTCTTTTAGAAAAGCGTATTTTCACTCATCTGTTTTACATCGTTAGCTCGTTTAAATAAAAACGTTACAATGAAATACAAACGTGGAAAACAGAAAAATAACAAACGTAACAGGCAAATAAATCTATTTTACATCGTTTTTATTTCTAGACTATAGTGGAAAATACTTAACTCTTCGTGCAAGTGTATAGAGTGAGCAAAATATGTGATGATTGCTGCATTTACGCTTGCAATGCGCAAAATGATTAATCGTATTTCGGTTTTCAAGACAGATTTATACAGTAATAATAAAGTAATGATTTCAAGCAGCTAATGCGATAAAACACTATAGTATATTAAAGAAATGAATAAAAATATAATTGGCTTAATTACTATATTTAAAAGTACCTATATATGTTTCAAATTCTAATTTATCTTGATTTTTTTAATAAATACACATTCAATAGGTTTTTCTTGTATGCCTTTGTTATAAATGGACTTTCAAAATCGGGATCGGTAATATTTCGAAATGAATTGTGACACAAGCATTTTTTATTTTAATAAAAAACCTTTAGATTTAGCTTTAATTCTTTTAGTTTCAATAATTGCAAGTGCACATAAGAAAATCTTTAATAGATTTTTTTCACGTTTAAGTTTTGCATACGAATTTATGAGTCGACTGCTCTTTGAATGCAATAAAATCAATTAGTCATATATTTTACACGAATTATCGTAGGAGTCATATCATAATTTCTAGATTTACAATAAATATATATCATCATTTTAATTTTGGTTCTGAACCTTTAAAATACGAAGAAAGCATTAATTCATACACTGATAAGAAGTTTAATGAATTCCGGAATTTTCGTGAATCATATATGGCTTTACCCAAAATAGTTTTTCCAATCATCGCGTGCGTAAAAATATGCCCGTTTAAAAATACCAATCGAACACATGCGAACACAAGTGAAGACAGACTGCTATTTCAACCAGTCAGTTACGAAACGCGCAGGGCGAATCTTTGAATTAGACTTTGCCATTTATTTTCTCCCTAGATAGCAAACAAGGAGAAAACTTGATGGAAAAAGTTATTAATAGAAATAATATAACTTTACGTATAGAGAAATAAAATTAGAAAGTGAATGTCAGCAATAAATAACCCATTTTGAATAATCGATAATTTTTTTAATTTCTTCGTTGTCATTATATCATTAAAAAAAATTTGTAAAATAGCTTTAAAAATTGTATGTGTTTGGTTTTTATAAAATTAAAATAAATTATATCAGCTTTTTAAGAGGTGAAAACGTTATTATTCGTATATGTTTCGCTGTATAACGACAGAAATCTAAATCCTCTACTGCGCGAAGAAAATTAATTTTTTTCATTCATTCATTTATTTATTGTAAAGAAATCAAAATCAAATATAGACGATGCAAATGTGATATAGAACAAATATGCTATTGAAAAAAAATCTGATTTTTCAGTATGTAGAAAGATGTATTAAGACTATGAACAAGGATTATAATAAGCATAAAAAAGTTTACATAAAATAACTTTTTGAAGTATAAATAATGTTTTATTTCGCTCAGTATTAGATGGGATTGTTAATTCCAATACCACGTCTGTAGTATTTTTAAGTGCACTCATCAAGAAAAAAGAAAATCCACTCGGCTCTCCCAACCCCCCTTTGCTATTCCCCGCTGGCCTACCCGGAGAAAAAAGCAGGATCTCTCCAGATCATTAAAGCACTCAGCACGCGGAGCAGTTATTGCAGGCTCCCTCCCCTCCTCTCTCTCTCTCTCTCTCTCTCTCTCTCTCTCTCTCTATCTCTCTCCACTGTGCTCTCTCGGAAGTAAGCAAAAAATAAAAAGGAAAGTGCGTCAGCTTTACGCTTAGAGACCGAAACAACGCACGCACATACACGCGCGCGCGCTTTGAATTCTATGCAAAACTCCGGCGACGGTGCGCTCAGCACACGTAAGGTGCGAAAGCGAGCGCGAGAAGCGTCGCTGCGCGGGCGGCGCAGCGGCGGGGTGCCGCGTACATACTCCCTCTCGCACGATAAAGATTATATTTGCGCGCGCGCGCACGCGTCTCTAACCCCCGCCCCCATCCCTTAACCCCTCGCAGGCGGCTGCCGTAAGGGAAAGTGGCGGTTTTAGGGTGGGCGGGGAGCGCCCCACGGAGGCTCGAAAAAGTCTGCAATACATACAGGAAACACCGAATGCAATTCAGTTTATTGAGAACGGCGCGAGACACGGCGCAATTTCGCATTTGCATTTAACGATTATTATGTCATTTTTATAGTGGTTTGTTTTGTTAATAAATTTTTTATTGCGAAAGTATTATGCACTGTTATACAAATCGGAAAATATTTTGACATTGGCTTAAAAAATTCATCGGTTCATTTGTATCTATGTCGACCTCTATAAACTCATATAGCTATGGAAAAATTGTAAATATTCTATACCGAAATAAAAGATATACAAGAAAGATTTCACGATTAAATATAATAAAAGTAGGTATACAGTATAAGTATATATAGGTATATATCAATGGGGTATAGTGTAAAATGGGCGTTCTGTTTTTGCATTACTTTTTCGACGTACTCTATATATATTTTTAAATTTTTACCGTTTATTTGTCGGTTGGTCGTTGATTGTTGCTCTTTTTCCCCGCACAGTTACTGTTATGTGCATACTATAATTTCAATAAAAATAATTGACCGCCGTAATTTTTTTATGTAAAATCGCCCCAGAGCATTTAAATTTTATACAAGAGGTTCTCTCACATCTCGTGCACTCGAATAACAAAATAATGATGATAAGCATATAAAGTTTTTGTTAACATGTATTTGTTAAAAATAATATAGGTGAAAGTTATAAATATGATAGAAAATTTATAATTTAGAAACACCTTGTTCAGTAGAAAAAAAGGATTGTATATGAAAATTACAGTTACTCTATAAAAATAAGTAGAACACAAAAAGGACATTAGCATAGTTTTAAAGAAAGTTTGCACGATTTCTAACAGATACAGTTAGATAAATATATAGAAATATGATTCTTATAAAATATTGTTATACTTTGTATTTCAATATTTCGTCGGCTGATTACAGGAATTGCATTGTAATTTTCATTCAAATATTGCTCTTGGTTCGATGAAAGTTAGCCTGTGAAAGCTGCTTTACATAAAAACAAATTCACCGTTTTCAATATTAATATATTAAAACGTTAATCAATTCGCAATGTAGGAATATGTCATTATTTTAAAGGAGCAGCTTCCTCTATAAGATATAATATAGCTTCAGATATTCGATTCACTCTTTCTTTCTCTATCATTTTACTTCGAATTGTATATTATCTGTATGGAATGTAAAATTACTTTTTGTTTTTGGCATTTTTGCGCATTGCATTATTTATGTACAAGCACATAAATATACACGTTTTGCATGTATACGATTGTTATGCAAGACAAGGATACCAAGAATCGAGCAAATATTAAGTTATTCTTTCTCTTGCCTCTTTTCAGTGAATTACAAATGTTATTACACACACGACGACTCATTTTGTATATAGAGCCGCCTCTTATTGGACCGTAGTTCCGCAGCATGGAAAAAATTTGAAGCCTCTTTCGGAGGCTAAAATTTTTTGTTGCAAATATATTTCAGAATTTTCAGAGAAAGGATGCGCTTGCGGGGGAGGGGGAGGAAGTCGGCGCGACGATCGATCGCGCGGCTCCTTCGCCTCTGCGTCGTTATAACGTTCCTCTATATGTATCGCGCGCGTATCTGCGCGTAAGGAGAGGAGGAGGCGTAGGAGGAGGAGAAAGAAGAAAAACCTCGACAGTCTTATATCATAGTGGAGAGTCAGCTTCACATTCTCGGATGGATGCATATATAAAAGCATATAGACGCGGGATTTGCGCGCGGAGGAAAGCAGACGACCTGTTACGTGCGTTGACCCAGAGCTGGAGGAGAGAGTCGGAGAGAGAGAGAGAGAGAGAGAGAGAGAGAGAGAGAGAGAGAGAGAGAGAGAGAGAGAGAGCGGTAGCTCGACCTGGATATCAGCTGAAATGTGGATGCTTTATTGACCCCGATATCGAATAATGACTCCTGATGCGGCTAGTCCATGTTAACACTATCAGAGGCTGAATTTTATATATTATATAGTGCGTCAACTGTGTAGGATATGAATAATGCACGTATATAGTTGCTTATACTCTTTGCTCTAAGATACTTTTGCTCTGCTGTGTATGCTGGCGTAACCAGTGCAACGCACCAAGCATCTCGGCTCAACCGATGAAATAATCAAATATGTGCATGTTTTTAAAGCAATTGGAATACTTTTGAATATATATGTTAAAGATAATAAAATATTAAGGATAATATATTCCTTCCTTTTAACCGTTGAGTATTACACAAATTAGCAAATTTTTTTTATTTTCCAATACTCATACAAATTATTGCGCAAGAAAAAAAATTATGAACAATTAATATATGTGTATATTTGATATTTTTATTGATCAAATTAAATAAATAGGCAGATTTGATCGAGATCTGAGAACTTATTAATAGTTTTAAAGATATAAAACTCTAGATTATATTAAAACGTTGATAAATGGGAAAAAATAACTCTCGAAGAAAATTGGAGCACGCTGATAAAACTTATGCTCACAGCCTCGTATGCGTGTTGACAGGCCTTCCTAACCTCAATAAACTAATCAAAAGGCCCGAGAGTCGAGAAATAAATGTGTTTTATTCTAACTCGCCACGGACAAATAAGTAGATTGGGCATCTGATAAAATTTAATGATGAATAAATTATTCAAAAAAACTCAAACATTGCGACACATTGGAGGAGGACGCCCGCGCTAGCCCATATACACCTACACAAAAATCAACCTCAAAAGGTAGTCTCGTCCTCTTTCTCTTTCTCTCTCGCACTCCTTGTTTCTCTCTGCTCAGCGCACTATGTCACGATCTCTCCTATTACTTCTAATAGCAGAATACAGGCTAATAAAAAGCCCAATACAGAACATTGTGGCTCGGCTCACAGCCTCCTGCAGAAAGTCGTCTTCGAGCTTAATTCACTGACACACATACACACGCTGTAACGAAGCAGCCTGTAGCAGCCGGAGCAGCAGCAGCAGCAGCAGCTTGTGTTTCATGAATACAAGCGCGCGCGCGTATATAGCGAGATTTTAAGAAAGATATAGCGCGAAGGGAAAGAGGAGTAAAATTCGAGGACCCACCTTGCCAAGGGACCGCTCCTCTTCGCCCGCTGCCCGAGGATTTTCTCGACGACGGCTACGTTGCCGTTCCTGGCTGCTTCGAGCAGCTCCTGGTCCTTGCCCATGGCCCATTTATCCTCTCCGGCTCCCGGGTGGAGGCGGGGCACTCACAGCTCTCGGCGCGATGCACGTTCGCGATACCCCGGTCGGCTAGACACGCGCAAGCCGTCGAACCCCTGGAGGAACGACTCTCCGAAGCACCGCGTTCACGGGTAAATCGAGAGAGAGAGAGACAGAAAGAGAGCGCGCGCGACGGCTTATTTTAGCACCTCGCGCCTGTTTTACTACGCGATTTACTCGAGAGTTTCATTGATCGCAGCGTGGCCATCTTGGCCTGGGGCGACTGAGGCGACGCCGAGCGCACGCTCCCGACACTACCTGCGAGCTATACATACAATGCTGGCTCTATCCAGCTCTATCTTACTTTCGCTCTCTTCTCTCTTCCTCTTCTCCGGCGCGCAGCGCAACTCTTTTGGAGCTGATGCGATGCTCAAAGTCCGGACACCAGCTATTATAATAACTGACGATGGTGCGAATGGGTTAAACCTGGTTGAACGTCGCGAAAGTGCGCCGCAGTTATTATATACGTGGACCGCCACTGGTGCGGAGCTTTGCTTTATTTGGAACTTGCGGAAGATGATTCGGAATCTCCTCGTATGCGATACTGTGTTACATATCACGAGTTTTAAAGATGACTGTGGATAACGCGACGTCGGATGAATCCGATTAGTCATGCGGTTGGTATATATCTCCTCGGGTATTCTATTGAGAATTTCTATTTATCTTTAAATATAATCACACTTGATCAAAAGTACAGGGGATGAATATTTTAAACGGCATAATACAGTGACGAAAACATAATTATTGTATAATTAGACGCGCAGTGCTGCACTAAATTATTTGAATAACATCAACGGCATATGTTACAATTCAAAATTTGAAAATTGATAAATAATATACAATGTAAATAATATATATAATGAATACTATATTTATTATTGTATAAATTGATTATATTTATCTCGTGAGACAGTTTATAGCTCGGAGGAAAACGAGGGAAAATCATCGCTCGATAACTGCAATAATGCATTTGCATTATATATAGTTTCGAATGATATTTCATACAATCAATGATACTGGACTTGTGACTTTAAGTTTTAAGTATATAATGTAAAATATTATTTGCAATTATTTGTCATACATAATTTATTATAGTAATAGATATACTCGTACACTCGATATCGTATAATAAGAAATTACTTTTATATATATACTGTATAAACTTAAAAGCTGACGACTTTCAAAAAAGTGTTGTAAAGAACAAATTAGGTTTTCAAAAATAGTTATTATTATATAGTTTTATTAAATTTTAAAATTAAAAATAATTTTTATTTAAACGTCATGTTCTTCGAGTTTTGTAAATGAAGTTGTGAACATGTTTACCAAAATTTAAGTCCATATTTAATGTCATTGATTGTAATGCTTCAAAACAAGTGCAAAATTCTAGGAATTGTTCATATACATATAGGGATTGAATTGTACAATATTTAGGAGCAATATATTACATTTATAATAAATTAGGCCGATAGTAAAGTAAAATTTGAACTTTAATTTAATATAACTTGTTTAATAATGTTTTCTAATATACGCATAATATTTCCTTTAAAAATTTCAGAAATTTGAATATATATATTTTGATCAAGCTCAAAGTAGATGTAAAATAAAAAAAATATGTTTTAATTTAATATATATAAGAGTAATTTGTAAAGTTATTAATTTTCAGTACTCTTGTATTAGTATTACATTTTTCTTTTATTAAACCGAATGACCGCATTAAATGCTGTGTATATACTACCAATAATTACTGCATTGAATTTCTTGAACAAACATTATGTTGATAGAATCCACGCAGGTAACTGATAATAAAATCATGTTGTTTCCAACTCAAATTAAACGGGATTTTACATGCATTCTTGATCTGAAAATCAAGAAAAACTTTTTATAAGATTACTTCTGTAAAAGATTAGTTAAAACATAAAATTGTATCTGTAAACACAAGCGCAATTAATTTAAAAATAATTTATATTTACACTTCAAAAATAAGATATAAAGTCGTAATTACAAAGTTAGATTAATATTTTTAAATCAGTAAAGGAAAATCAGATGTGTGTTATCTTGTATTCATATTAACCGTATTTCTTTAAAATTAAATTCACCCATATAGATCTGAGGTATCACGGAGATAACAGAATTAAGAAAACTCTATTTCCTTTTATTTGTTAATATTCTTTAATGTACGCAAGACTCTTTTTCATAACAGAGTATTAATATTATATATATATATATATATATATATATATATATATATATATATATAGCTCCAACAGCGTGAAATATTGCTACATATTTTGAAGATTTTAATGTATAAATGTATATATAAATTTTTTCTATATATATATATATATATATATATATATATATATATATATATATATATATTAGATATATTTCATTCATCATTTTATAATTTATATCATCTATAATTGTATGTGCATAATATTAAATTGTACTGGCAACTATCCCTGCGCCTAAAACATCGTTTATTATATAGAACTCGGTAAATCGCTTGCTAATATTTAACTGGATTCTTCATTTGAATTATTATGACAATTATTAATTGCACGATAAAATTTAAAGTATCGTTTAATAAAAGTTAACCTTTCTTATTATTGTGCTACATTCTAATTTGGTGGTATATCTTATTAATAAGAACATTCGAAAAACATAGGCAGAGAATCTCAGTAAACAGATTCTTTAAATACTTTTTAAAGAATAAAGAAATGGAAATTTTGAACATAAATACATAATGATAACTTATAGACAATAAGCTGTAGTAACATACAATATCCAATATAAGTAGATGTTATAATATTATATTATACAAAATAAGAATTAAATGTTTATAAATGAGAAAATTTTAATTATCAAATGGGATGTCCATGATATATAAATGAGAACACTCGTTATAAAAAATGCTTTTGAATTTTATGATACATGATAATTTTCATGCTGTTGAATTGCAATTTTTTATTCATTGGATCTAATATATATTGTTAAATCACCATATTAAACGTTGCATTAGAAATTTTTATAATTATTTAATTAAAATATTATGTAAGATCTATAAAATCCTCAATCGGTAAATAATTTTTAAATTTAAATTATATGACGTATATTTCATATGATATAGTATTGATAGTTGAACGGTTGAATGCAAACAGAGAGGCAAGTATAGAAATGTGATATTGGTAATATATATATAGGTACATCGGCTCACACTGATTACACTATCTCTTTTGCTACCCCGCTGAGTGCTGCATAGCTGCATTGCTGCATACCCGCATACCTCTCATTTGATCATTTAGAATCAAATGTTCTGTTGCGACTTGCGAGATTATGTCCATTCGGACTTCATTAAACGTTATATAGTTTAGTTTTTGTAGATAATAATATACTCACGAATTAATTACAAAAAAGACTGAGGATGAACAATTTTTGTAATTTTTTTAGGTCTAGCTTATTTTTTATGGTAATTGTAAGGTGTAGTGGAATTGATATTTCGCCAATAACTTTGCACGTGTCAGGTAAACATAACCTCCAAATAAATACAAACATTGATTTCATTTACGTTTTTAATCATTTTTCAAACTATTATTTAAAAAACTTTAACAAGTTTGCTTGTATTAATTGATTTTTAGTTAAAGTTTATTTTGAAACTATAATTACAACTTATAGAAAATATCTATTAAATAACTATTTTGTTATTACAAAATGTAATAATTTTAATTCATTTATAATGAAAAAGTATTGCTTTGCAACTACATTTTTGATATTTTTTTGTATTAGATGGAAACGCAATAACTTTATCATTAAAAAATTATAATAAATCAAACTCAAACAGCGAAGAGCAAGCCTTTGTACAGTATTTATCTATAGAGGGCAATTCGAGTTTTGTAATAAATGTAGAAGATATACCCAGCGAAGTTGCTTTTATTATTGTTCAAATTCATTCTTATATGAACAATGTAACTATATCATACGATAAAAACATAGTGAATAGAAAACTTGGACGATTTGTAAAAGGTACAAATATTGGATTATTTTATGAAACCAATCATATTAGTGCCAATGCAGCTTATGTCATAAATGAAAATCCAATTAGAATTTCTAGCCTCGTAGCTATTGTTGCCTACCGTGATGAAGGTAAGTCTGAATCCAAAACCGTAATAAAAAGTATTACATTGCTATCGATTGAAATAAATATTAATTAATTTAAATAAAATAGTGTAGTCTGTGTAATTATTGTTTACTTAATAAAAGTATCTTTTCCACAGTAATAGATTTCAATTGCTTTAAATTTTGAATCATCTATCAAGATATAATTTATGTTGTATTTAAACTTTAATCTCATATTCAATAATTCATTCATATATAATCTACTTTCAAATTTATAACAAAAAATTTAAATTAATTTAATTTTTAGAAATTAAAAAATGAATAAGTTAAAAACTTAATAAATTAAAAAATGAATAAGCTTGATACTATTAAGTTGTGACTAGATAACTAAAAATTTAAACAATGAATTATGAATTTATACTTAATAAATAGTTATTAACAGTAATAATTTATATTAAAAATATTGTTGAGGTCATGGTAAGCTTATTTTTCCTTTCTGTTTATCATTGCAACAAAAATTAGTTTATTTATATTAGTTTTCCATTACATTTATTTTAATTACAATACAAAATAAGAAATTTACATGTAAAATGTTATTTCTTACTTGTAAGTATTATTTTCAGAAATATAATATAGTTTGATAAATAAATAGAATACACGAACTTTATTAGATTATACATTCAAAACTATTTTTTTATTTTAAGTTAATATTATTTTTATATTACTTGATACGTTAGCAATTTATGATTTCAATTTACATAATTTGAAATATTATTAATGTTTTTTAGGCTTAATATTATTTTATTATTTTATTATTAACTTTTGTATGTTTGTGATACAACATGTTCAGTCATTTATGTAAATATATATCTTTTCATTTCTGTTCATTATTGTAAATGGACAATTTTATTTCTTTCATTTTTAAATACTTCAAACATTAATGTATCGGATGAATATCATTTTCTAATTTATAATAATTATTTTACAGTTTAAAAATATTTTACACATTTCGTTATTAATTTAATAATCGACCTACATTAACAATAGATTTTTTATTTAAAAATTAAATATTGTTAATTAGTGAAGAAAAAATCTAGTAGATTAATTAATAGCTTAATAAATGCATTTAAAAAATTCTAAACATATTGATGGTAATGATAAGTATCTTCACTTGGATACGTCTGTCATAAAGTTATAGATAAATTACTTGGGTAATATATATTTTATTAGACAAATGAAATAGCCTAGTTAAAATGTAGTAATGAAATCATTTTAATCTGAAAATTAAAAATAGTTTAATGAAATTAATGAAAATCATTTTCAAAATTGTATATATATATATATATATATATATATATATATATATATATATATATATTAGATGAAGTTTTAACTTTCTAAAACTTCAAGAGAACAACTGATATAAATTTTAAGCTATTATCTTGATTTTCCGGTCCTGTAAAACTTAACTATGCCTTGCAAGTACTAGTTTTTCTTTATTTTGTAAATTCTTGAAAAATATTTTTTATTATTTTTTTGCAGTCTCAGATTCAAATTTGTCTTAAAATGAAGACTTATCTTTAATTTAAATTATTTTGAAAGATGTAGTTTATAGTGCAGATAAAATATAGACAAGTTTGTGTAAGAAATTATTACATATTATTAAAAAA
The DNA here is from genome assembly GCA_018907035.1 of Sycobia sp. Sy_11. Taxonomy (NCBI): domain Eukaryota; kingdom Metazoa; phylum Arthropoda; class Insecta; order Hymenoptera; family Epichrysomallidae; genus Sycobia; species Sycobia sp. Sy_11. Next base: position 1,578,490 of record JACCIC010000071.1, on the reverse strand, counting down.
TTTTTTTAATAATTTTTTTATTGAAAAATTCAAATAAAGCTAAAAGGTCCTGAGATATAATAGAAGTATACAGCAGTGAGCTAGAACTGTAAATTGATTTGCTTTAAATTTCATAACAATGTTACATCTAATAGGGCATTTTCATATACTATGTTTATATCTCATTTATAATATTATAATAGTATCGTTTTGGATTTTGGATAATCTTTACACTTACTACATTAGTTATCCTGAAAGTTGAATTTACTCCACAGCAATTTACAAATTTTGAATTTACAATACTTCAACGCTACAAGTAATGAAAATACGCGATTCAATATCATAATAATCATAATAATCAGTGAAAGGTAGTATTATCGTATCCGATTGCTCTATTCTGGTTATAGATTTCATTAATTGATCCACTGTCTCATTGCCTTGTACATAGGAATACAAAGTAAATACACAGAAAACTTTGTTATAAATAAGTGGATTTGTTTTTAGAAAAGTTTAACAAGCACGCTCAGTGAATCGAATATATAATTTAACACTGTTATATAAAGAAATAGTGTATAAAAATATTGGTTAATGGTATATAGAATATTGATTAATTGCGTCTGTTGAATTTTTTGTTACGGACAATATAAATAATAATTTTATTTAAAGAGCAATCGTAATAATACATGTACAAATTACAATTCCTGTATCATTTATTGTACTGAACAATTTTTAATTAGGCTTATTGAAATTTAGCATGTTTATGTTTTAACGTTTCCATTTCTCTTATGTTTAAGATATTTGTAAGAATTTTCAATCGCATTGACACATAATTAATCTGTTGCATATTTTTTGTTAAATCTATTGCAGAACAATTTACTAAGGTCGTTTAGCTCACGTATCATTTAGTCAAAGAGTTTAATAATAGGATTATTAAAAACGAACTTTTAGCTTTTTCTGTCTGATTTGCGGAATTCAATAGTGGAAAGAGATTATAGTGAAAAAATTTTAGGATAAAATTATTAATACGAAGATTAGAATAGGCTGTACATATTTCTATAAAATACATCATTACAAATGGTAAATGACTCTATTGGCAGTCCGATATTTCTGGTACAGGTGCTGGAAGATTTGGGCAAAGTTCATTTACACAAGGTAGGGTAGGCCGAATAAATAACGACTCCCGTATTTTACAGCGGATGCCCATGAACTGTTCCATTAATTCTGAGGACGGTAGCGGGCGGCGCGGATCGTGACGCAGACTATCCTGTGTTGTAATAACAGTAAGATCATCTTATTGTTATTGTTGTATAATGTATATATCTACCACATATAAGTCGTGAAAAAACGTTAGAAATATTTAATATAAATTACGATAGAGGCTTTTAATGCACAAGGCATAAGTTAATGACGAATTTGAAAATATTGTCGATCACACGTTTGGCATCGTTGTTTATTCGTTACTCACCTCTTCATATACACTGTTTTTACGGTTTGTACTTATTCGTGAATAGTGTAAGTGAGTGGCAAAGACAAACCTTGAATTTTTCTAAATGTTTTATATATTTTTTTTCCTATATTATTCTATATTCTTTTTTATTTCTATTCTCCTATAAGTAATATCTACAAAAGCATATCCAAGCTATAACATTTAGATATATTGGTAAATAAATGACAAAGTTTACATTTCATAATTACAATTTCAGTCGTATAATGTAATATATTTGAAATATAGAAAATAAAATAATAAGAAATACAGAATATTTTTTAACAATTACAGATTATTATTTTCAATAAATATATATTGATTTTACAGTATACTAAAACAGTATTGTTAATAACATTAAAAGAATATTATTTTATTCTTATTTGTGAAATATGTAAGTACTTTATAGTCTTGTTTATAATGGTTTTCATGAAAGTTTTATACAAAATAAAAATAATCTTTAAATATGTAGATCTGATCCCTATGAAATACTGTGCAAAACTTTTTACTGAAAAAAAGTTTGTTATCAATTAAATATTTTTTGTTTTGTACCGAGTAAATTATTTTCTTAAATTGAAAAAAGATCTTTTTAAATGAAGAATGTATTTACTTGATGCAAGAAGAGTCCACTTAAATCAAACGACGTCGTCTTAAATCTAGTGAATATTTTATTAATTTAAGAGCATAATTTACTTGGTATAAAACAAGTATATATTTACTTTAAAGACTTTAAAGAAAAAGATTACAAAATTTTGATCTTTTAATTTTGATTAATAAACTGTAGTGTTAATTTATTAGTATTAAGTTTGTTAAAAATGTCTTGCTGAACTTAATAGTGCTCAATTCTTTAAGTAATTTGACAGTATTATACTTTCTAAGTAAATGAACGTAAAGTGCTGAAGGTAATCTCTGCTACACAGGATAATGATGGCATGGATAGTTTTATGCCTATGGCCAGTCGATTCTGTCCATTGTTTGGAATATCTTTAACCGTGGTCCAGTGCGCTAACCTTAAATCTCTACTGCACCATCAACATGAAACTGCACTAATTTATCAGGCTTTAGGTTCGTTTAATTGTATTTCTGACTGTACACAAACACTTGACCATAACCGTTTGATAGAAAGACACTTGATGGTAATCTTATATATATCATTAATCGTTAGAGTGCCGGGATTTGAGAAATTTCAAAAACTCTGTTTTTTTCTATAAAAAAGTGAGTTTAGGCCATGCACAAAAGACTAAACTAAGGCCAAGCCTTTGGCAGATCGCCAGATCTAGATGACGCCTCCAGGAGTCATCTAGACCCGGTACTGTAATGTGTATGGTAATTATTTTCATTTTCGTAAAAAACGTTTAGAAGCTTTCCTAAGCCTGAAAATGTTTCCCTAGGAGTTTTTGGGGTTGCTGAATACGATTCTGCAATCAAACTTTCCTAATTCAAAATGGCGAAAGTAATATGTTGGATTTATACCGGGTGTTTTTTTTTAACTTTCCACCTGAATAGATATTCAGGTGAGATACAAACCGCGACGTGGATTGAAAATCAGCGAACTACGTATTCCATGAATTTGAGGAGGGGAGGGGGTAAAAAACTATCTAACTAGTTTTCTACCGAAAGTGGTAGAAAACAATATTGGAATCAACTTGATTTTTTTAATCAAAATATAAAAAAAACGCTGCATTAGTTTAAAAAAACATCATTTTGTATGATACCTATGGACTGTTTCTGAAGGAAACTCTAGAGATATGAAAATAGTTTCCAAATCAAAGTTTTCAATAAAACTTTATACAAAATTATTATTCGTGGCATCATTGATTTTAAATTTTATTTTTTGTTACTTATTATATCGCTTGTAGTGGTTAACACACAGTATAATATTTTCTCTCTCAATATTTCAATAAAAGATCCTGAACAAGAAAAAAAATTATTGACATGAATAAATCCAACATAGCATTACCAGTTAGTAATTTTTAATCACGTTAGATACACATTATTTATCTTAAAATAGTTAAAGAAGTTAATTAGAAATTGATATATTGATGTATAAATGAGGATGGACAAGCTGTGGTGGTACTAACTAACGTGTGAAACTAAAGAATCGTGTTATATAGACACAGAAATGAAAAGATCTAGCGAAATTCATAAGATACCTTTAACGTTAAAATAGGCATGAATATGTTCAGTATATTGAACTCAGTATATTAAAAAGGAAAGTATTTTCCATTGACTTTCCCGGCTATTTCGATTCTGCTGGCGAATCGCGATTTTAATTAGTAGTATGTTTGAACTGATCACATTTAGATGTCAACATAGCTGTCAGCTACTTTATTTGTATGGAAATAATTTTTGACAAATGTCCTACTTATCTGCATACAAAATAGGGTATTCAATCTGTAAAGTAAGACGAGTTCATTGTGCCGAATCATAAAAATTTATCTGTTTAGTGTAATATAGACCCAATAAGTTGAAGAGCAATTTACTCGAATCCTCTTCTTTAATATGTAATTTGTGATTACTTAACTACAAATACTTCAGTAGGTTTAATCAAACTTATTGTTAATGATTTATATATGAGAGAAAACTAGGCCCAAATAGTAAAATGTGAACAAGCTTTAATCTTAGACTGTGTTGAAGATCTAAAATTGTCTGACTATACATGCGCCATTGGTGATTTAGTGAACAAATGCAACATACTAAGTGCATCTAGAATCTCAAGAAACCGAATATGTATATACTTAGCTAAAGAGGAACTTGTAATACAACTAACCGAAAAACAAGATAATATATTGATCAATAATCAAAAGGTAAATATTAGACCCCTCGTCTCCCAAAATAAACGAATAATACTTTCTAGCGTATCACTAGAAATCCCAAACTACACAATCGAAAACATCTTATGTCAACTGAATATAAACTGGAATAAATATTGAAAGCTACAGCCACGTACTAAGTTTCCGACTTCAATTTTATCTTACAAATCTGTTGGTATACAAAAAATTCCAGAAGTCTTTAAAATAAATTTTGCTAATACAGAATATTATATTTATTCCAACACTGACACAATGAAATGTTTTATTTGTAAAGAAGAAGGCCATCTGGCCAGAAACTGCATCAACACAGAAATTTCTGAAATTCAATCGGACTATTTACAATTTACAAATCTACGATAAATGAATAACATACCTAAAATCGATCACAGTGTCGATGTTAATAAGCATATGAATACAAGCATAACAGAAGCACAGGTAGACTCAGCAATATTTACAAAACCGAGCATTGACAACAAAAGAACACACTCCATTATAACTTCAACTGAATCTGAAATTCTAGAAAATCTTAACAGCAACCAAATAAAAGAAGGTAAAATTACACTCCCAAAGAAAAAAAAACAAATTCAAATTTAAAAACAAACAGATTCAAATTCAGAAACAGAAAATATAGAAAATTTAACTGAAACTAAATTAAAGAACAATAAATTGAAAAACAAACAAAAATATAAAAAAGATACACTAGATAATGATCTAATAAATGTTAAAGACTACTTAAATTCAAACAATACAAGAATTAACTATTCACAGTTCAAAAGCCTATTGGAAAATACTAAAGGAATTCGCAATCCAATTGATATTATAACTCAGTACACAAATGACCTGGAAGCATTTATCAAATTCCTACAAACTGATATTTATCCTAATGTACGAAACTCAAATAATAAACTCAAATATTAAAATAAAAGATATACAGACAAACAAATCTCCTCATACCAGTCCTCAAAATACTACGGATAATTCAGATTCAGAAAGTAACTAAAACAATCAATAACAAAATGGGGAAAATAGCGCAATGGAACATTAATGGAATGAAAAACAATTACGAATTTGTACAAGAACTAATAGTAGCAGAAAATTTAGAATTAGTCTACCTACAAGAGACCAATCTAAAAGATGCGAATTTCATTCAATTAAGAAATTATACATGCTAGAACAAAAACAGGGACGATTGTAAGAATGCAAGTGGAGGTGTGGCAACTCTAGTCAAAAATACAATGTACAGTCAAATACAACCAATAACAACAAATTTAGAGGCAATTGCAGTTAAAACAATAATAGATAACAAAACAATATATATCTGCAATATTTACCTAAGTAACCGCGACGAATTAAATATTCGTGAGCTAGATAACTTAGTACAACAATTACCAATTCCTTTCATTTTACTCGGAGATTTTAATCGCTATAATACTCTTTGGAACTCATACAAGACAGACAAAAGAGGTAAAATCCTAGAAACATTTATCAACAATAACAATATAATATTACTAAATGATGGTTTACCAACGTACTTCAACTCAAGAAATGGAAATCTCTCAGCAATCGATCTTACTCTATGCAGCAATAACTTAGCCAGTTACTTAGAATGGCATGCGCTCAATGAGCTATATGGCAGTGATGAGGAGCCGTAGCGAGCTCGAAACGTTGGACAAGTCTTCAATTAGGTAAGGGTGTTGGGGACAGTCAGACTGCACTTTACTAACAAAGAATTTTTTCAGCTAATATTTTATTTTCAGATTAGTCTACGGGGGTGAATGTAAACAAGGACAGTCTGACTGTCATTATAATTTTAATTTAATTTTTAATTTAATTTTTATTTTTAATTTTTATTTTTTTATTTTATTTTTATTATTTTTATTTTTATTTTTTATTTTTTATTTTTATTTTTATTTTATTTTATTTTTGGATGGAATTGATTGGACTGTAAGACCAATAAAAAAATATTTATTAATTTATATGGCAGTGACCATTTTCCTATCATTATTAAAATCAACACACCACGTATAGATTCGAAATTAAATTACAACAGATGGAAATACCACGAAGCCAATTTGCAATTATAACAAGAATCAATAACCAAAAAAATAGATGCATTAACAAGTACATAGATTCTTCCTCTAAAACAACTAAAACAAATATAAACAACATAACAGAAAAATTTACTTTAATAATACAAGAAGCTGCCGATCAAGCCATTTCTAAAACTAAAGGAAAAACACAAAAATATCACACTCCTTGGTGGAATAATCAATGTGAGGAAGCTATAAAAAATATAAACACGTACTTAATACATATAAAAGGAACAAAACTGAAAATAATCAAACCGAATTGAAAAGACTGAAAGCTATCGCAAAAAGAACAGTTAAAATTAACAAGAAAAAATCATGGCTAGAATATTTGAAGTCGATCAGCAATTATTCAACTACAAAAGAAATGTGGCAAAAAATAAAGTCAATTGAAGGAACAAAAAATAACACATACATAACAGATTTAGAAGAGAACGGAAAAAATATATAAAACCCAAAGGAAATAGCAGACACCCTCGCTAAATCATTCGCTGAAAATTCAAGCAACCAGAACCTTGAACCAAACTTTATAAAAAATAAATTAAAAAAAGAAGAAGAATACAATACCACGCTCGTTAATCACGATTCAACAAATCCACTCTATAAAGAAATAACATTGAAGGAACTCAACTTGGCGATCAGTAACACCAAAAATACCAGCCCGGGGCCGGATAATATAGTGAATATGCTTATCAAAATGATTTCACCCAATGGTATTCTATGTTTACTTAAAATTTATAACATCATTTTGGTAAACAATATCTTTCCTGACTTATGGACATTAGCTACAGTAATTCCAATACTAAAACCTAACAAAGGTAAAAGGAAAAAAGAAAACCATCGACTCATCGCCTTAACCTGCTGTCTATGCAAAATAATGGAAAAAATAGTTAACAAACGATTATTATGGTACATCGAAAATAATAATATATTAACAAAATATCAAAGTGGCTTCAGACAGAACTGCTCAACAAATGACTGTTTAGTAACACTTGAAACAAAGATTTGTGAAGCCCTCTCTAGGAACCACCATTTAATAGCCGTCTGTTTAGATCTACAAAAAACTTACGGTATGGTTTGGAGGCAAAGAATATTAATGTTAATAACGAAGTACGGAATAAATGGCAATATGTATTATTTTATTAAGAACTTTTTTCCAATCGTCAAATTCAGGTAAGAGTCAACAATCACCTCTCAGATATTGTAAATATATTCAATGGGGTACCACAAGGATCCGTAATAAGTGTCACGCTTTTTCTAATAACTTTAAACAATATACATGACTCAATATCACCACCTCTTTTATATACTACCTTTGCAGACAACATAACAATTTTTATTGAAGGAAAAAGATTAAAAACCAAAATTTTAATTCAAAATACTCTCGACCAGCTACAAAAATTCACTCACGCTACTGGATTCAAGTTTTCAGCTACTAAAACACAGGCAATAATATTTAAAAAAAGGAAAACCAAAAATATCAAGAAAAAGTTAGCATTATACATAAATCAACAAAAAATAGAAGTAGTTGACCAAATTAAGATACTAGGGCTCACCTTCGACAGCCAACTAACATGGAGACCTCATATAAAAAGTTTGAAAGATCAATGTCTTAAGAGAATTAATATATTAAAAACACTTTCTGCGAAAAGCTGGGGAGCAAACCAAAAAACAATCACTAACACATATAAAGCCTTAATCCAAACTAAACTAGACTACGGCTGCATAGCTTATGGCTCAGCAAGTGAAAATATACTAAAAATACTAGAACCAATACTCAATACATCTATAAGAATTGCCACCCATGTATACTGCACAAACCCAATTTCCAGTATATTAGTCAAGGGCAGAGTTCAACCTTTGTACATAAGAAGAGCCTACTTAGTCCTAAATTATGCAATAAAAATCATGTCTTATCCAAAAAATAAAGCACACCAATTCGTCAAATTACGTACTTTAAAAATTATAACAAAGAAAAATCTAAAAAGAAACTCTTTCAGCAAAAGAGTTAACCAATTCTTCAAAATGCTTCAAATAAAAATACTCAAAATACTAACACACCAAAGACTTGAGTTCTGTCCATGGGACTTTCCTCCCGAACTGATAAGTAATGAAGAGGACCAAGTGACAACACTCAACTCGATAACAAATAAATATTAAGGATATTTACATCTATTCATTGCACACCATGAAAGCCAACATTTACAAGGAGGTGCAGTTCTCCTTCCTAACGGCGAATCAATTCTCCACAAACCACGAAAAATAAACAGCACTACTAGCTGCAAAGGTATATCAATAATGAATGCAATTGATTTAATCAAAAACAAAATCAAAAACTCAGATAATAAATTCGTATTATTTATACAAGATAATCCGCTGATAAACGATAAAATATTCCCCACTGATGCCATATTGAAACTGATTCTAAATGAAATATATAAATTAAAGGATAGAATTAAAATCTACTCAAATAAAAGCCATGAATCAATAAGTGCAGAAGTAAAGCATGCAGCAAATCTTGCAAGTAAACTAAAATATCCTATAAGCAACAAAATTACAGCACATGAAGACATAAAGAAGCTAATTAAAACTAAAACAAATGAGAAATGGAATAAAGATTGGATTAACAGTAAAAGAACTCATCTACACGGCATTAGAAATAATATGAAAACAATCCTGCTAATAAACTAAATCGACCAGATCAAATACTCATCACTAGATTACGTATTGGCCACACTCAAATCACTCACCAACATCTTATGAGTAAATTACCCATTAACATGTGCCAATTCTGTAATACACCCCTAAATGTAAAGCACATTCTAATTGAATGTAATAAATCATTAATTATAAGAGAAATAAAACTACAAGGAAGCTGCATCAAAGAATTACTGCAAGAATCTGAACAGTGTAAACAAGTGATAAATTTATTAGATAAACTAAGATTAGAAAAATCTATATAAAATATTATTCATGTTAAATTGAATATTTAATGTAATATAAATAATGTAAATATTGTATTTAAATTTGTATTGGTCGCTAATACCTTCCAGGGGATCCTGGAATAAATAAATAAATAAATAAATGAAAAAGAAAAACAAAAAACACTTTCATTTTATTCTATTAATAGCTACAAGTTTCGATTTGTACTATTTATTTTACAGAACGTATAAATACCATTTAAATATATGAGACAGAATTTTATAATTAGCATTATATCATAATATTCAGTTCTCATACTTTTGTCAATTAACGAACTTCAAAATTACTGATAAAGTTTTATTGCGTTTTAATTTTTTGTCCAGTCAAACATCGATCTCGATAAACATAAAACGAGAAGATGAATATTGTTCAGTAAATAAAAATCAAAAATTAAAAAATATAAGTAATAAATGATTCTGATAATATATAGACTGTGTTTCCGAAATAACTTTTCAGTATGATTACTATATGAGGAACATAACAGCAAAAACGTATTTCGAATTTTTTTAAAGTCTATCACTTTTATTAGGAATACTATTGTTAATATTTTTAATTTTGGTTAACGATTGATAATTAAAATTAATAAGTAAATCCTTCTATCTTTAACAATATTGTCATGCTGGAAAAGGACTCGGTTATTAGATGGTTTCTACTGTGAAGTCACATGGTAGTGTGTATATTTTTTCACACACTTAACCAGCATAGAACATTGTTACATTTTTATTAAAAACTGTTGTTTTATATATAGTTGAACTGGGATTTGTAACAGTAGATTTTGGGAATGTACCGCAAATAAATTTATTTAATGTGGCTTAATTTTTGAGAAGCGATGATAGATTCATTCTAAATCAATTCTATATTATAAAATTCATAAAATTCTATTTTTTTTAAATAGAGGATTATTTTTCTTAAATTTTTCTAAACATTTTTGATTTACATAACCATATTACGTTAAAGAGAAAGCGCGTCAAACGAATTTTTAAAATGTTAATCTTGTATAAATAGCATAAATTGTACGTTAAAAATGTTTTTAAATAAACAAACAATGGAAAAGTATATAGATGACCAAGGCAACAGAAGTTATTATGTTTATTTGTAGAAACCCTTTTCTAATTCATTTTAACAATATGGGGTGGATTTTTTGTAATGGATCATCAAAACATATATTGTTTTAAAACACGTACTCATCTTGTTAATACTATGCTCGATGATTAATTTATGAAAACATACACTGTAATGCCAATTAGTCATTGATCATTGTCAATTATTCTCCCTGAAAAATTATTTTGAATTAAATTTTTATAAATAATTTTTTCTAAATTGACTAAAGTTTGATGACTACATGTCAAACTACTTGATTTTTCATTTATTTAAGATTTTTTAAAAATATTCTTAAAAATATTTCATTCTTTGGAGATAGATTAGTTACCTTTATATATATAAAAGTCTAAACTTAAAAAGAACTAGAAAAGGTATTTTTAAATAAGTTTCAAATAACTTGAAGTATTTTAAAGTAAATACAAGGAGTTTTCTAAATAATACTTTTCCAAAATTTTTTTCAAAGATAGTTTAAATTAATGTAAAGATTTTGATAGGAAATCTTGGTATTAAAATTTAAAAAGGTTTCGAAAAATATTTTGAAAGTGATTTGAAGTCTTAGATTATAAAGTTTTAAAATTCTTTTTTCTAAAATAGATATCTATTCTAAGCAGACTATGCTAAAGTCGTTCAAAATTGAAAAATCAGGTACTTCCAAATACTCGAGATTTTAATTGAAATTGGAAAATGAATTTTCCAAATCTTTTGTAAATGTTGATTCAAGAAACTTATAGAACATAATATCGAGTCAAATTTGTGGAAAAAACCAATAGTAAATTTTTATTGTATATAAATAATATAATAAAAAAATTATAATCGATTAGATTATGAATTATATATTTATATAATACAAACTATATGGGATTTTCAATTATTTTATTTTGAAAAGTAAAAGTTAAAATAATTGAATTTGTTCGCAATTAGTAAAAACTTTCAAATAATGTTGTATAATTTTCAGTACCATATCCGGGAGGGTGCAACATGGAATTTGATATTAAAATATCGCCATTTCAAAAACTTTCTTATGATAATATATCGATAACAGTCGATATTCAACCTGCAGCCATTCCAAATATTGGAAAATTTCAGCCATCTTGTGAAAAATATCCGTTGCAGCACGATGCATATCGTATGTATATGCCCGAACAAGACTTTACCAATGAAACGTACTTTGCAGCTGTCACTTCCATGCTTACTGTTAAGGATATTGAAGCAAATGCAGATCTTGTAAGCTTTTTGATTTGTATGATGATGATTTATCAGTTTGATTTATAAAATATCATGATATCGTTTTTTAAATATGAGTATATTTATTTTATTTTTATGAGCTAGTTAGTCAAAGGAAAACAGTGAAAGCAGAACCCTTTTTTTTGCGTACTTTGAGCTGTCGAATTCAAATCTGCGATAAAAATAATTGGTCTTGTTAGCCAATTCCGAAAATATACAAATAAAAGTTTTAAGCTGCTGTTAAACATTTTTAGAGTGTTAACACGAATAATAAGATTTACTGAATGAAACAATCAATATAAAATTTATAGCATTCTTCTTCAGCATGGTCACTTTGGTCTTGATCCTAACATAACTTGGAACATGATTTGAAAGTCAAAGTAAATTTGTTTAAGAAAATCTACATTTTTATGATAGAAATAAAATTGAGAATTTTAGAAAAGTACATGACTTTAAGCATCTGCAGATTCTTATGAAGGCCAAGATTACTTTTCGTTACCAAATATCTGTTCTAAAAAACTGATAATTTGAATTAATGTAGTATTAATTAACATAGATACTTTATATATAAAAAGATATTTTCGCTTTCAACAAATTTTTACTAGAGATAATTGCTCGCTTATTTATATATTTATATTAATACTCCCCTTCCAAATCAAAGATTTCATCAAACTGAGTGTAATGTGCATATTATATTTACAATAGTAGCTTCTAAAGAAATTTTCATACAATATGATTTTGCTGAAGGACTACACAAGAAACATCAAGTCCTTGCAAACTTAAACTAAAACCAATATGTAGATCATGTGAAGGCAAAAGAAACTTGAGCAAGCAAAACGTTAGATAGTGTTACTATTTCTACAGAAGGAAGCTCAGGAACAGTAATACCGAATTATTTTTAGCCAAAAGTAAACTTAGTTGGAATGTTACAATAAATTTAATTTCACCGAAAAATTAGAGATTTTAAAATAAAATATTGTCTTGATACTCAAATAACTTTTTTAATCAGGTGATGAATGTTGCGAGAATTTTGTGTTGGTTGTTTGTTTGTATAAGGTTTATTGTTTATGTGTAACTATACAGAAACTTTACAGGATGTTTCAAACAGGGTAAAAGATTTCAATTCCGCAGCTCAAAATACGAGGTCAGACAATTAAGTAATGCGACTGATTTTATTCCTTGGCCTGTGGTAACACTGCGAACCTGTAACTCTACCACTGTAATAGTAGATCCCAATTTTCTCGATTGAGACCTTAAAAACTCTTGTACGATCATTTCTTCACCAGATGTTTATTATTTTGTAACAACGCGCGAGTAGTGCATGTCACCATAATAGAACAAATAAATTTATAGCAACGCTGTGCGATAAAATTTTGTGCGAAACTCGGTGAAACCGCGAAAAAATCTTATGAAAAAGTTCTTAAAGTGTATGGTAGTGATGTCCTGAGTCGTAGTTAGGTACTTCGGTGGCATGCCGATTTTAAAAAAGGCCGTGAGAGCGTCAAAAACTAGACGCGGAGCGGAAGGCCAATTCAAGTGTGAACCGACGAGAATACGTAGCGCGCTCGCGCCCTTATTCGTCAAGACTGGCAATGAACCATTCGAATTTTGTCTGACGAGTTGAATATTAACCGGGAAACAGTTAGGAAGATTTTAACAGAAGATTTCTGCATGAAAAAGCTGTGCGTGAAGATGATACCGAAGATCCTTTTAGATGAGATGTTCATTTGCTTCTTCGACAGCAAAAAGGTGGTTCACAAAAAGTCTGTACTACCTGAAAAAATCGTAAATCAAATATTCTACTGCAATATGCTCGAAAAATTACGAAAAAAGATGCTCAGAGTGCGTCCAGAGATCGCGAAGACTTGGGTTCTGCATCACGACAATGCTCCCTGTCACAGTGCGTTCAGTGTCTCAGTTTTTGACTTCTAAAGGAATCTCAACGTTACCACAACCGTCCTATTCACCGGACTTGTTACCCTGCGACTTTTTCTATTCCTCCATTTGAAGAAAAATCATCAAAGGTCGATATTTTGACTCCGTTGAAGACATCCTAGAACCTGTGACGAGGATACTCGGAGAGGTTCCAAAAGAAGTGTTCCAGAATTGTTACGAAAACTGTAAAACTTGCTGGAATAAGTGTATAGATAAGGGAGAGAACTACTTTGAAGGGGATCGGAGCGATGTACCTTAATTTTTAAATATACTCTATTTTTTTATTGTTGCATTACTTAATTGTCTGACCTCGTATGTAGACTAAAACTGATTCCCCTTTCCACTTTATTTTTGGGCTTGAATTTTCTTTATATATACTTATATATTAGGAGGCGAACTTAGGTTACGACCTTTTTTAACGGAAAAAAGACATTTGTGATGGAAAATGGATATACGTTAACTTAATCAAAATATTTTCCATCATTTTCTACTACTTTTTCCCATCTTTCTGGTAATATGCCGATATCGTCGCGAAAAAACGGTGACGGTTTCGAGGCGATCCAATCATCGACAAATTCTCGCACTTCTTGAACATTTTGGAATTTCTTATCAACTATGTCTTGCTGCATCAATCTGAATAGGTCAGAAGTAGCTCTGTCTGGTGCGTACGTGGGGTGCGACAGCATTTCCCTTACGAGCTCCAACAGGGTGTTTTTGACAGCTTTCACAACATGTGGCCGAGCGTTTGTCATGCAAAAGAATGACATTGCGCCTATTGCTCGTAGTTGCTGATCTATGTTCGATCAATTTCTGTTGCAAATCACTCAGTTGGAGTTTGTAAACCTTGGCTGTGACGGTTTCATTCGGTTTTAACTGCTCGTAGTACAGTACAACCTGTTGGTCCGACCAAATGCACAGCAATACCTTTTGGCCGTGGATGTTCCGATTTGGTGTCGATGTGGACAGTTGGCCTGGGTCTATCCACGATTTTTATGCTTACTATTGTCCTAGTAGATCCACTTTTCATCATCAATCAAAATACGCCACAGAAAACTCTTCTTTTTTTGACTGGCAAGGAAAGACAGTGCGATGTTGAATCAATTCATAATGACACTTTCGGTCAAATCGTGTGTCATTCATTTTTCGTCTTTATGAATCTTTCCCATCGCATGTAAACGTTTGCCAACTGCTCTATCACTGACTCCTACCTTATTAGCGAGTTTTTTTGCGTTTGAGTTGATTTTTCATTCAATAATGCTTGCAGTTCACTATCTTCAAATTTTTCGGTTGTCCAGAACGTTCTTTGTTATTAACATCAGTATCTCCATTTCTAAACTGCTGAAACCGCTCTTTACATGTTGTCAGAGATGGAGCTTATTTGCCATAACATTCTTAAAGCAATCGATAAGTTTCTGCTATACTTTTTTCAAATCTAAATAGTGAAAAAGGACATATCGAAAAAACAATTTATTCCGATTCATTTTTCACTGATGAAAAAATTATAATATTTACAAAAATGATGGCGTCAGTTAATTGAACTTTATTGGTGAATGCCAAAACTAAAAAATAAGTACTAGATCCGACACATCTGATTTTTCGTACTACTTATATCGCCATTTAAACGCGAAGTTCGGAAACTAAGTTCACCTCCTAATACTTATATACTTATACGGAAATGCTACACTTTTTGTTTTCTCCGTGATTATTGCGTGCAGAGACATATAGTATATATTTATTTGTTGATTTAAGGTTCGCTGAAAATTCTGTTTAACAATTATCCTTTTCAGATACCACCGTCCATCTACGGATCAGTGATGAGACGCGTATATAGCGCATATCCCGGAACGGGATCCGTTTATGCGGTAGTGGCGCGCTTCAATAACAAAGCTGCCGCTTATGTTCCGATCATCACTTACGCGTGCGATCCTTCTTTTTGGTTGACTTCGTGCACTCCTTTAAGTATGATAATGTTCGAGTATTTGGTATGGGGTATTACATATACAGTATTATAATAATTATTTTTTTCAATTTTAGCAACAACGCTCTCGAAAGTTATTTGCGCACTGTCTTTCTTCCTGGGTTTATTCGTCACGATGCGCGGACAATACAACTTTAAATTGTCGATGGTTCTCGTAAGCATATTAATTGGAAGTCTTTTTGGTTACACAGTGGCTTCATTCTTTGACAATTTAGATATTACAGGTACTAAAAAGCCTTTAGTATATTGTTTAGTAAAAATTTTATTGCCTCAATATAATTGAACTAATTTCATTATTTCAGGTGTGACAATAGCAGCAGTATGTACGGGCTTAGTGACGAGTATACTATGGCTGATATTATGGTCGATAAGCAGTAGCGCATTTCCTTCTGTAATCATATCAAGTGTAACGTTCGGCTCTTTTTCATTTTACATCCTTTACTTCACCGTCCCAGGTACAATTATCGATATTTTATAAAATTATAAATAGTATTTTTCGAAAATAAGACATTTTTTTCCATGTACAGATTACACGTGCGTATTTTCGATTTTTATTGCGCTTTTTAGCCGTAAAGTCAAACGAGAAACCGAGAGACGTAGTAAAAGAATAGATGACTCGCAGTAAATTACAGAAAAATAATGAAGGCTAGTTTAAAATTCATCTGAATCCGTGTAGGCGGGAGGCTGACAGCCCCGAAGTTACTACTATGCAAGTTTGGCGAAGGGATGAAACTCGCATATACATAGTCGGTAGTTGGTAGCGGTTCTCCCCGCATCGCTTGTATCAATGCCGTTCGCTCATGTGGAAATTTCTCTCTCCGAATCCCCCGCGTGTCTCTCTTGCCTTTCTCACCATAACGTTGCCTTTCTCTCTTGTTTCTGTTCCCCTCGTTTCGCGGTCACCCTCGCACTGAACGAAACTTTACTTTCATCCCCTTCTACATATGTGTATCTAAGCGGAGGAGGCCGTCGATCGAGAAAAAAAGGCTCAGAATCGCACGGAAATTTCGTTCAACCAATTCGCCGAAGAATCCCATTTACCTAATTGTGCCCTTATATTTATTTAGTGCAGAACCTATTTAGATTACACGCTCTAGCTGTAGAGAGATGATAGATTGCATGTTACGTAAAAATATTATCAATCTGTTAGCTCGTACAGTGGACGAAAATCCTTCTGATTTTTTCCCATTTTTGCGATATTTTATTTCGAATTCCTATTAAGTAGATTAATAAAGTATTTTTCCTCATTCTAACCTAGAAATCGCACCTTCACCGCTTGATTCCGGTTCTCATGAGGAAAAATATAGTCCTTACCTAGTGTGAAAAGACTTTTTTACGAACCTCGCTACAACCCTCGGCTTCACCTCGGGCTGCAAACTTCTCGTTTCGTAAATAAAGCCTTTCCATATTCGGTAAGAAATGTACTATTCCCGCACTCGGGGCGCAAAATACGATTTTCTGCAGCTGTCTAGAGGGAGCAAAATTCCCTAGGGAAGAAAAGTGTTTATGGCTACTTTCCGACCAATCAGAAAGCAGAATTTTAATTTTCCTCCCTTGGAAGGAAAAGTGAATGAATGGAACCGTGTAGTTCGGTAGGATTCTCAGTTTTCTGTGCCTGCATAACATCTGGCATTTATGATGTTTAGACTTACGAGTATATGCGCTAGTCGACCGCGGACTCGACCTTGTTTTTTCACTTTGAGCTAGGTATTCAAGATTTGAAAATAAAATAAGATTTATATTCTATCTGAAATTTATTATAAAAATACTTATGTTTTTTAAGTATTAAAAATTATCTATATCTTTTTTTTTAATTAGTTTTAATTTTAAATTTTATTTATTATACTATTAAATATTTTAAAATTTTAATTTGAGCGTAGATTATTAACAAACTTATAATCTTCAATTGATTAGTCTTATTTATTTATAGAATAGAGGGGGGGCTCCGCTCCCCAACCCCCGGCGGGGGTTTCACCCCCTGCACCCCCACCACCCAATCGTACATCTCTTCTTAACATAATAAATTAATTTCCAAATAAGAGAAAATTATTTAATTTAATTTTATTCAATTCAAGTAAATTGCACGTATAACCTTAAGAGAAAAACGATAATATTATTTTTTTTTTCAAACTCAACGAATTACATTTTATGTTAGGGCAACTTTTTTCAGAGCGAGTATCATTTGGAACTTTAGATTTTATACCTGCTCGCTCTATATAAGCAAGACTAACACATGGGGGGGGGGGATTTGACATTCTTTAATTCTGTGAGTTTTCCGTTTAATTTTTTGTGCATTTCTTTGAGAAAGAAAAAGCGCCCTCGTATGGGAAAATAGTATGTGACACACGGGAGCAAAGGCGTTTTCGGACTCGGATAATATGACGCCCTCGCTTCGCTCGGGCAGCAAACATATCCTCGTCGGAAAACTCCTATTTTGCTCCCTTGTATCACAATGCACTATTTTTAATTCGTATACGATGCAATTGCAGTACAAAAAATGGAATGTTTTGTCATTTATACACTTAATTAGAAATGATATCAAATATACTTCGATATAAGTAGTGATCAGATATGTTTATGAGAAAAGTTATTCTGTTTCAGTTGGAGTATTTTATCTTGAGGTCACTGCGTATTATTGGTTACTTTTTTCAACATTCATAATCCTAGCATTATTAATCTTCAGTGTGATCCCTCTTGTTGGTAATATTTTGTGTTTTACTATGATGGGCTCTTATACGTCAGTATTCGCTATAGATTACTACATTGGATCTAATCTTAAATATATAATTATCAATGGTATAAGGCGTACCACTAATCCTGATTTCAAGGTGGCTGTTATTCAACCTCCATATCAAAGCAAAGGTATCATACAAAAACTTGAAATATTTTTTTCTTATTTAACTCATTTTTCATTTTTGTATTTTTTTCAGATTTATTACTCACTTTTTTCTGGGCATTTCTTATATGTTACGGGTTGTACAAGCAATCCATTACCAATTGTAATCGTGCGCCGTTTCCTCGACGAAAATCAAATCAAGCAGCTAACGAAAGAGATCCACTTATAAGAAAAGGAAGAAATCAATATTTAAAAAAAAATATTTTTATATGTTTATGAATTTACAAATAAGAAATTTATAAAACATTGATGTGGAGAAAAGTATTATTGTTAACATTAGATTTAACTTTCAATATTTGAAAACCTGTTTGAAAGAATAATAATAATAAAAGAGTTTTAGTTAGTGAGATTTTCTAGTGAGAATATTAAGTTCTTTCATGACTGATGAATAGACAAATCAATAGTATAATAACTGATAAGATTAGGATGTTTTTATAAATGATTTAATTAGTATTGGGGGTCTATGATTTGTTTATAAACAAAATAATTTTTCATTGTGATGTTTATGCCAATAGACCGGAATTAGGAAATGAACTTGGGGTTACCGAATTATTAGTCACTCACGCTACTGATGAAGTTGTCATAGGTCTCATACGAATAAAATAACAAATGTTTTTTATATTGAATGTTAAATATAATAAAATGGATAAAGGATAAATGAGAAAAGTATAAGTTATAATTACATATAGAGTTTTTGTTTTGTACTTATAATAAAGAAAATGATTTAAATGAAAAATTCATATTTTCTGTGAGAAAATTCCAGTAACGTTTATTTCCATCCTAATTTTTGCCTCTTCATTCCACTTATCGTAGGTTATTACAGTATTTTTACGATTTGTCGAACATGTGCACGCACACGCAAACATGGACGCACGCATCTTATATCTATTTTTTCTTCATTTTTTTTTGCGAAATGCAATCACCGTTGTTTAAACTGAAGTAACATTTATTGAATTCCAGACATTGTGACATCTAACAATTGTTTTTTTGTTTTTGTTGTTTTTCCTCTAATGGCTATTACTTACAATCTTAAGAGGTAATCACAGCAACAATATTATTCTCATTATTCACAACACTTACATTGGATTACTGCCGCGATATAATTATATTTTTGATAATCAGTTTGCTTATACACGATGGATCTCGTTTATTAACGCTATTACAGATAATGACTGGATTCTCGGAACATCTCATCGTTCTACTTCCCAGCTTAGTGTCACAGATAATATATACCTAATTGCGCAGATAAATGAATGCTATAACATTGTTTCGAACTAATCTGCCGAACCGACCTATGCTGCATATATGGTCTATGTACAAGACGTTTTCTTCCATAAAGGAGTAAGTTTAGAAATAAAAAGAAATAAAGTCCAATATTAATGTTTCCTTTTATTCGAATATAATAATTAACAAAATGAATGTGTGGGTAATATACAATAAAACACGAACACAAGCAAATAAAAATGGTCGCTTTGTCGCACTTTCCTACATTCTATTTACATTATTCCGATCGCTAGTGAGGAGTTTTGATTCGTCCTTAGGTTACATGTCATTGCTTTGAGCCAGCGATATTGCTTAATAGAACGCCAATATAATTAAAAAGTAACGAAATAAACGCTTCCTCTATACGATTAAGCGCCTTCAGTTGTTCGAGCATGACAAAGAGAAGAAGCGTCGTTAGCCCTCGATCATTCCGAAATAAAGATCGATTTACAAAGCCAATTACTAAAGAAACTCGCAATCAGTCGTATTAATTTCACCGCTATTGAAGCTTACAATAAAGAAAGGATCGTTTTTCCACCTCGTTACAAATAAATAGTCTGCAACGAGAGAAAAACCATCTCTCCCGATGCCGGCGGCGCGTCGAAGAATCGTAGCCGAACGAGCCGGAGCGACGCGCGAATAAACGCAGGAGAGACGCACCGCTCCGAGGTGGTTTGAATAATAATTTCCATAATGAGTGCGCGCGAGCGCGGAAAGCCCTTTCTAATTATCACGCTTAACGAGACGCGCGCACGAGCGCCAGCTATAGCCGGCGTACGCCTTTCTGTACCCCCATGCTCACTCCCTCCCACCCTTCCTCACCCTCTTACTATTTCCCTCTCTTTCACCGTTACAGTTTAAAACTATATAAGTGTGCATCTTTAGACCTATGGGAGATACCAAATTTCTCCCTCTTATCGACTACCACTGCGAACGAGAGAGAGAGAGAGAGAGAGAGAGAGAGAGAGAGAGAGAGAGACATGAATAGAGCGAGAAAGATATAGATATCTTCACTGAAAAATATTCACCGTGCTTCGTCGCGTTTTGTCTCCTCTAAGACTGAAATTCCCCTTGCTCTTTCATCCCTTCTTTCTCTTTGTTTCCACTAGCTCTGATGTGATGCTTTGCGATGCGGACCTATGATGCACCTCGCTTTTTTTACAATCTTTCAACGGTGTACACGTGGTCAGACTTTCTAAAATACTTTTAAATATTATATTTATATGTATAATATTCACGAACTTAATCTTTACTCTTCGCGTGTCTTAATTCTTATTGTACATGTATCCTTGTTTTCACTCGTTCCATTTTCATCCGAGTAATATTGTGTGTGTGTGTGTGTGTGTGTGTGCGTGTGTGTGTGTGTGTGTGTGTGTGTGTGTGCATGTCTATACTCGTAACTTTTATTGGGTTCGTAAGATCCAGTCGCCCCTTACCGAATTTGTTACCGTCAAAGACATTTTTACAGAAATTTTCTTTTTTCTTTTGTATATTCCCGTTACAAATCATAAGCATTCTATTATGCTTTGACTTGATGTACCTTATAGGTAAACTGCGGACCAAATTTTGATCGAGTTAAATACAACATTGATGAGAAAGCATATATGTATCTATAACAAAGAATATCTTTTACGATTGGAAGCTTTACAAACCTGTAGATGCGGGTGAAGAGAGATTTGCGTTTACATGGTTATTATTATTATTATTAATATTATTATTAATATGATTATTATTATTATTGTTATATGAATAAACACAATGATATTGTTCGTGATTACTTATTGGCAGCGATAAAATGGTGACTATCCTGTTCATGTCTATTATTAAAAATTCATCGTCTATATTTATTACAATTGTATGGTTTTTGCGGATGAAAGTATTCTGTCCGAGTATCTTCGGGAACACGAAAACGTTAGTTTAGCTTGTCTACTTGTTTGGGCCCCTCCAAATAACTTTCCTTACATTTGTTTCCCTATTGCTATCGCGTTAAGAAAATTGGTTCAAAACATCTATTGCATTATATCGTGTATATGTTGTGTAAAATGTCTTCGCGGATTATTAAATATAATCACGTAGCCAGGATAAACACACGATGTGTGTACACTAGTAGGCTATGATTCGTAAAAAATTTCTACTTAAATTATGGCACACAGTGAATAAAAGGATGTAAAATAAAATTTTATTTTAATTCAAAAGGCCCTCTTTTAATATCTTGCAATCTAATGGAAATTTTTCTATATACGAAAAATCAAATCCCGATGAGTTTCAATAAAAAAAATTGTTAATCGAAGCCTCGAAGTGTATATTAATCCGGGATCAAGCAATTATAAAATTCTGAACTCGTGTTCGTTCTCATCATCCAATCCCATTTTCATTCTTGATTTAACGAGACCGAAAGAAAAATCGAAGCGAATACGAGCGAATAATGAATTTATATAAGCAAGATATCGAGAATTTTATTTGTCGATAAATCGAAATAAAATTAATTATAAATAAATGATATTCGATGTTCTTGCATACCGTGTGTATCACAATGCCGCGCCTCATTTATTTAATAATGCAGTCTGCCCCTCTCCCGCCCCTTCTACCCATGAATTTAATAACGTTGGCTAAATTTATTAAATTAATTAAAACTGCAATTTAAATATATGTATTAATATTACCCACGTAACAATATACGTATGTATATATATATATATATATATATATATATATATATATATATATATATATATATACTTGCGCCGTTGCGATACTCCCACGGATGACAACATGGCCGCGGATTTTCGGGCTGCGCAAATATTTAAATGGCGCCCCCCATGTTATTCACCGCCCGATCAACTATATATTATATTATAATTTTATAGCCGCATAGATCCCCGGCGTTATACTGATAAATAGATAAAAGGGATATATATGTAAGCTCGGATTGTTATTGTATATAGTCTCCTCCGCGCGTTTGATCGACGAAGCGGGGCATTGCAGGTCCGCAGCTGCTTGTCTATTCGGTCGCGATTGCCTCTATTATAAAATCAGTATATAATGTACATATACTTTGCTCGAGCGATAATCTTCGTGTCTCGATTGCGGAGTAAGTGTATTTCTGTATATTTGTGTATATGCCTTAGATATGCACGTGTGTCCTTTGCGAATGGATATTGATGAGTGCTATATATTATACTGCGCTTGAATCAATCGTGCGCAGAGGCTAAATGAAACGTATAGAGATCTCGGGATTTTATTTTCTTTCCATTCGTCCTTTCTTTCATTTTCACGGAACGACTGTTGCTTCTACGCAGTATCACTCTCAACCTTTTCCCCTATATGTGTACCAGAACTTTATATTCACAATGCTGGCGCGTTTATCTCTATTTTTTCATTTTCTAATATATACTAAGGATCTAACGTAGGTATAACAAATGCTATTTTACAGTGTCTCTTTATTCTTTTGTACACAACAAAGAACTGAAGAACTGAAAAAGATAAGTTTCATTCTTGCAGGAGTACTCTATCGTTTCACGCTGATCGTAATCGACTTTTTTTTTAATACATCGATGAATGGTAAAAACTCTTTTTTCGCTTTGTTTCTATGTTTCTCGTTCTTTTTTATGTCCCGCTCTTTATTGTATTTCGAGATTTTTTTCTATGTTTTATTTTAATACATTCGACAGGTTTCAAATACGAACGCATGTATATAGTATCGAAAGTTTTGTTATTCATTTATGTATATAATAGGCGTATCGTAAAGTGCGATGCGTAATTTTGGAAAAAGCAGACGTTGGCTAAAGTAGCGCGCATTCTCTGTTAAATAAGATTTGGGATTTTTACTAAATTTATGGAACTAATTTTTTTCTGTTGGAAGATCAGTTGATATTTCTTTATTTTATTTTTTATGTACTTTCTGCATTATTTTGTATTCGATTGTTGATTGTTCATGAAAATTATTTATAAATTTTGAGAGAGAACATTTTCAATAATTTTGAAAAAGAAACGATTTTCATATATGATATACCGAAGAAATGTTGCATTTATTTGGTTAATTGTTCTATTTTTTTCAATTTTTAGACTGTTTTAATTTTCAAATGGTTTTTTATTTGCATTGGTTGAGTCAATTTATTTATTGAATAAATAAGTGTAGGGGTATCCATTTTAATGATTATGCAAGTTTTGATAACAATATAATAATAATAATAATAATAATAATAATAATAATAATAATAATAATAATATAATCACGAAAATTGATTATATTTATCGAATATGTAACTTTTGTTTTAATCAATTATTTAATTTAAAATTAAAATAAATATTTGTATTTCATTTTTGAACATAAATATAGGATATTATATTAAGCTATAAGTTGTTTAATGAAAATACGATCAAAGATTTAAATAGTTTAATTTTCTAAAATTTGAAATCAAATCGATACAAAGACAAATTACTGAGTAATCTAAATGCTATCAGAACTTTAAAAACTGAATCATTAACCAAAAAGCATGATTGGAAAATAAATAAGTTCAATTTTTTAAAAAGTAGAAATGTATCAAAATATATTTTAAGGGACTTATGTGAATCGGATCAAAATTAAAGCAGATATTACTGAAGTTATAAGACGAACTCACACGATTTTAGTTTCAAGGAACAAGTGGATTAATTCGAGTAAAGAGAAATGGTTATCAGATTCATTGCTTCGTCGTTACATCGGTAGCGCGCAATACTTATTGCCATTGCGTTATCTTAAAGAAAGAAGGAAAAAACATTACACTGCCGAAAACTACACGAGGAAACAAGCCAATAGTATAGAAATGCAGCGCGAAGACGGCACCGTTAAAAAAAATTGGCCCACACGGGACGCACACGCGTGGCACGCATACAAATCGAGTCGCGCGTCGAGCCGGCAAATTCGCGCTCGTCCGCGCGCGCAATATGGGCGCGCACGGTCGAGCGACGCCGGCGCCCGACGCCATGTCTTCGGAGCGGAGCGCGATGGCCGACCCGAGCGCGCGCGGAGAAGAAAGCCCGCGAGTAGATAGAGAATGAGAGAGGGAGATGCGATGAGCGCGTCACTGCGCGAGTGTAAGCCTCTCTCTCTCTCTCTCTCTCTGCAGGCACCCATCGCCACCCCCGCGCACGCGAGCACGCACGCGAGCAGAGAGGAGAAAGGCTCGACCGAACGCGCACACACACACACACACACACACACACCCACCCACATATATATATATATATATATATATATATATATATATATATATAATATTCTCTCCCCCACGATTACCATAACGCTCCTTCTGCTCTCGCGTGCTTGCCGCTGGCGCCGTCGTCGCCGCCTTCGCTTTCTCCCCGCGACCGCGCGTATAACGCACGGGCATTGGGTGCGCAGACGTGGGCCGCCGCGTCGAGCCTCCCCATCGATCTTCGACGACAACTGCGTGCGGACGGAGAGAGAGAGAGAGAGGGGGGGGGTAGGAGGAGGATGATGACGGGGTGGAGAGGGAGGGTGAGAAAGCGAGACCAAGAGAATAGGTACGCACACGCGCGCGCCCTCTTCCTCATTTATCTTTTTCCGTCTTCGCGTTTTTCTCGCCGCGGGGTTGAGGGGACGTGGAAGGGGGATGAGGGAGCGACTGTCTCGAACATAGAAGGACCGCTCGAAACTCTTACGCTTCATCGGCATTCATTCGTTCAGACTCGGTAATACGCGTCGAGTCGTATAGATATTTTTTTCTTACGAGGGCGCGGATACATGGGCACATGGCGCGTTTCGGAAATTTCGTTTAGCCGATGATGCGGGACCCGGAATTGACGAGTGTCACGATTTGTAGGATATGGGTATATAGATATGCGCAATAGAGAGCGTTATTATAATAAACGACTCGTCGATTTGGAGGAGCAGGCGAGGGAAAATTCTGAAGGATGGATGTGAGGTTGTTTTGAGAAAAAAAAGAAAAGAAAAGTGTAAGAGTAATTTTTGACACAGAAATTTATATTTCTATACTTTTGAAAATCATCTGTCTATAATATTTTAATATAATAATCTTCATCAATCAAAATATATAGTCGTACTGTCTTTTAGCGATGTTTTTCATTATATTTAATCGAATATGATATTTTATCTAAATAAGTTCTACAGTTCGAATAGGTTTTTATTATTTCTTTCAAAATATTGGACAATCGTTTATTTTAATATTTATTCTCGATTTACATGGACTTATATTTATTTGTTTTGTATCGACCATACGTACAAATGAAGATATTGAAATTTCTCTAAACTGTCAATTGTATGATAATATGAAATTAATAAAAACTGTAGGAATACTGTGTTTTAAAACTCAAATGTCTATTTCATTCGATATATAATAATACTAATACTAATACTACTACTACTAATAATAATAATAATAATAATAATAATAATAATAATAATAATATACTAAAGAATGCTTTGTACAATAAAAAGCTTATAAACAAACTTAAATATTAAAGATTGAACTAAAAATAGAACAAAACCCGTCTCCTCGTGTCAATTTGAACATGACACTCACGAAGAGGTTGTAAATTTTTGCAACAGTAATTTTCTGTAAATAAAAATCGAGCAATTGATCAACGAGCGCCGACTTAAAATGTCAAAATTACATTCATTGAAGGAATACACAAGATTTGTAAGTGTATTAATTGACAGTCTCGTTGAAATTGCTATCGAGTTTGTACTTAGCAAATTAGCTTGTCAGGGAAAGAGAAGCGAACAAAGTTACTGAAAATTATTACGGAATTATTGACGGAAAAGTATTTGCCAATCGAATGCGCGCCCTTCGCCTCGCTTGCCCGAGCGGCGAGGACGTCTGAGAAACAGACGGGGACTTGAACCGGGACGAGCCGTTCCTCGTAGCCGCGAAAGCGGCCGAACGCCGCGCGCGAGGACTCGAACGATTCTATCCGTTGCGTACGGGCGAGGATGGATAGAGGGCAGAATCCAAGCGCGAGGCACGGCCGCCGGGAAGGAGCACGGCCCGCGCCCGGGAGAGCCCCGCCAATCGCGCTAGCCGCCCGAGCCCTGCCGCGCGCGTCGCCCTCGTCATCACTCACTGGCGTCGGAGCTGTGGAGCGGCGTGCCGCTGTCGGGCGTGGCCGGGGTGCCGCCGTGGCCCGCCGCCGCCGCAGCAGCAGCAGCAGCAGCAGCAGCCGCAGCCGCAGCCGTCGTCGTCGCGGTGGTGGTGGCCGCGTGGGCCGCCGGGGGCTGGTGGCCGAGGCCCAGGCTGGCCAGGATCTGGTGGGGCCGGCCCGCGAGGCCGGCCGTCGGGGACGCGAGGCCCCCGGGCGTGGAGCTGGAGGGCGCCGGCGGCGGGCTCTCCTGGCCGACGAGCAGACTCGCGGCCGGGAACCCGAAGAGCTGGGATCACTGGAGCCGGGGCCAGTAGTTGCCCGTGAGGTCCGGGGTCTGCGAGGGGATCTGCACGGGGACCGAGACGCCGGCTGATATCACACCTGGAAGCAGAACATCGGGAAAAATGGGCGTTAGTTAGTCGGGCGCATTATTGCGAGGGTGATATATGCATATATGTTTTTTTTTCAACGCTGAAAAGACACTTCTGTTTTCCGTCGATTGAGTTAGAAGAATCTAAGTACGGCCACGTGAATCATAGGTCTTACATTAAAGTAACTCTTTCTCCATGTACTTTTATAACGCATACATTTATATAATCACTTAGCTTTATCTTACTAAAAACAATAGCAATGCAACAATCGGAAAAAAGTTCAAAATTTCTCCTTTTTGCTAGACCTACTATAGGACTAATCATGGAATAAAAAATGGCAGCTATAGAGATAATTATTAGTAATACCCATTCCTTGAATAAACACGATAACGACTATTTTAAAAATTGTCGAGCGTTGAATAAAAAACATTAGTTTACTTATTATTGGTTATAGTTAGTTATTAAATGAATGTTTGTTTTAATTAAGTTAAACTTGAAGGTACTAAATTAAAGCTTTTGGAAAAATGGACAGCTTGAGAAAAAATGGAATTTTTTGAAAAAAAAATAAGACCAGGAGGTTTTATTTATAAAATTAATCTCAAAACTTTTAATCGATCCACGTAATAATGCAAACATTTCGGCTTTTTCGCTTGAAAAAGTATTAAAACTTATGTTTTGATTTCAAAAGTTTTTGAATCGAATTATTTCTGCACTGTAAATATTATTGTCAGGCCTTTCGAAAATTTCATTTTTGTTACATAATCAGTCTAAGATTACTTCTACAATTCTCAGAGAAAATATATTTTACATCAAAAACAAAAGCAGAAAGTTTGATAATCTTATACCGTTTACCCTTAAAATTCGTACTGTAAATCATTACTGATAAAAATATTTTACAATAAAATTATAATTTTAGACAACAAATTAATGAATACTTTGTTGCAAATATAAATTATAAAATTAATTAATTTTTACTATTCTTCTAAAGCTGATACAGATTAATACTAGTCAGAAATGAGAAATATGTAATCTTTATTATGTCTTCTGTATTAGCAGAATTTTTCGTCTCTGTCATGACATTGTATGCAGACTACAGGAAATTCTACATTTTTCAAACGTATTCCCAATTTTTACACTATTACAAAAGAATAATAACGTTCATTAAATCATATATATATATATATATATATATATATAGATTTAATACAATTATTCAACGAATTCAGAGGAGAAATCAAGTGCTTCTCACTCTTCAAGTAAGGAAATTCGGCAGACGTAAGTACATTTTCCCTTCGTGAACTACAAACTCGTCATTAATTCACCAAAGGAAAAAGCCTATATATATATATATATATATATATATATATATATATATTCTCACCACGCACATATAGACTTAATCGGGCGCATACAGTATCCATTTAAACAGAAAGAGCGAGCGAGAGAGAGACAGACAGACAGACAGACAGACAGACAGAACGACCGGGGCATAGAGCGAGAGAGTGAGACCGAATCTCGTTGAGCGCTCGTCTCCTTTGTGTTCCGCCATTGCGCGCGCACTCGCTCATCCTCTTACACGCTGTTCTATTCCCAGGCACGAGGATTTGCACGCCCGCAATCTCTAGTCCTCCCCGACTAATGGAATGGCTTTGCTCGAGCGCGTATCGATTGGAATTTGCCCCAGACCACGGAAAAATCAGATTTCGATTATAAATTCCGTTGAAAAGGATTCAGCGTGCTACTATATATATTTCAATGATACTTCATTTCATATCTATGTACAGTTTTATAGATTTATCTAATTATAAGTATTTATCATTGAACTTTAAAGCATATTATTACGGCTTATTCAACAATAATGCTTTATGAAAAACATTTTACAGCAATGAACATGGAACGGTGTAAAACACAATGGTTTTCACAGAACAAAAATATCGCAGTTGCAAGTAAAAAGTTCATCAGCCAAATATGTATATTGCGCAACCATTTGTCGAAATATAACGTTGAAACTGACGTCAAAAAGCTGGAGATTGAAAAAAATGGAATACGGCGTATTCACTATTTATTCGAAAGCACAAAAAAATAGCGGTTACGCGTATAACTGTGGCACGAAGCGTGTATTTCAAAATAATCCAGAACGCGTATACTGCGATGCATTCTTTGCGGGTAGTTTTCGAAAAATACAATTTTAAAAACGTCCCTTATGTAAAGTTTCGCGAAGCGCAAAAAAGAGAAAAACGAGAAAAACACGGCTGCGGTGACCAAGAGAGCCCGAGGGAGGCTTTGTCGCGCGCGGGAAACGCGGAGTTACTCGTTTCATTTAATAAAATAAAAGGACGAGGGGATGGGCGAAAGGGGTCGTCAGAAGAGAGACGCGCAACAGAGAAAAAACAAACTTGCGAATATTATATATACGCGTGGTTCTCGCTTAAGCGCAATACAGCGTGCGATTTGGGTGGAAGGGGGGGGGGCAGGCCGCGTGTTCGGTAATGCACCGAGGGCGCTCGCATCCACGCGTTTGGACGGTACGTGGTAGAACAATGTGGAGGGGGAGGCTAGCGCCGTAACCGCGCGCGCACGCACCGTCGCATGGGGAACGAGCAATAACGCGCGGCAGTGCGAGTGTACATCGTGCCTAGATATGTACATGTGTGTGTGTGTGTGTAGCACGTAACTCCTCCTCCTCCTCCTCTTGCCTTCCTACCTCCTCCCTCCCTCTGGCCGTTCGCCGTATTTCCTCCCCTTTGGGTTCGCACGTTATTGAGCGCTCGCCCAGCCGAGGCGAGACCCAACCCATCCACATCCTCCGCTCGCTTGGTTGGCCGTCCTCTTCTACCGCTCTCTGTTTTGCAAGACAGAGACCGCCGTGCGAGGAGTATGGGGACGAAAGAGAGAGAGAGAGAGAGAGAGAGAGTGAGGGAGGGATGAGGGGGTGGGAGCGGGTGTCAGGGGCTGAGGGTGGCAGGGAGAGATTGTCGGTAAAAGCGACGGAGATATAGGGAGAAAGGGCGAACGAGAGAAAAGGGAAAACGTGAAGACAGTAAAGATAGAGAAGCAGCGGGCTGCGGCTACGGGTGGGAGTAGAAAAGGACGGGAACCGACGGACACGCTGAAAAATGAGGCGCGCAGAAACTGTGCTGTATTACTGGACGTAAAAGGGAAGACGGCTTCGGAGTGCGAAGGGGAGAGAGGCGGAAGGGGGCGAGTACAACAGTCGAGTCGAGAGAAGGAAAAAAGTGACGAAGAAAAAGGGCGAGCAAAAAATAAAACGGACGGCAGTGGGCGATGGAGGGAAGAGGGGTGTAGAGCCCTGTACAGATATACGCGCTGCCGTACAAGCGGGAGAAAAAAAGACGGAAAATGAGACAGAGGTAGAGGAGGCAGTAGGAGAGAGGGTGCGAGAATCGAGAAAATGGAAAATTCAGCCTGAAATCTCCCCTCCTCGTTCCCTTCGACTTCGCGGACTCGGGGAGGAGAGAAAACCGCCGAACAGTCGCTCCTTTTCTATTCCGCTCTCATTTCATCTCTCGCTCCCACGCTCACTCCCCATCTCTCTCTCTCTCTCTCTCTCTCTCTCTCACAGTCACTACTTGCATCCATGACCGGCGCCTCTCTTCCTCTATCTGTTTCTTTCTCTCTCCTTTTCTCTCGCTCTCATTGCCCACACCACCGAGTTCTTCGATTCAGCCCACGGCGCCATGCGAGATTTGTTTTAAAATCCTTTTACAATTCCAGCTCGCCTCCGCTTCCCCGCGCGCTCGCCCTTCGCCGCTACGAGTCTCCCCGCCTTCGGCCCTGTGTAGATTACGTGCGAAGAGACTCGGAGGTAATCCTCCGCTTGTTTTTCACATTCTTTCTCATCTCTCTCTCTCTCTCTCTCTCTCTCTCTCTCTCTCTCTCTCTCTCTCTCTGTCTCTTTACGTTTTATTTTTCATTTTCTTCGAGCGTATATCTTTTCGTAGGCGTGCGATCGTTGACGCACGCGAAGCGAACGCGCAGGCAAGGACGCGTCGGACCCGTAAGTGAAAAGCACCCTTTTAAGTCAGACGTCGTTTATTTCGTACGCGCGCGTCGCTTCGCCAAGCTATCCGCACCTGCGTCGGTGCGCTTATCTCTTCTCCCCCTCCACCTGGTCCCGCTTCATCCAAGTGCCATTTATTTCGACCAACCCATCCTCCTGCACGTTAGGTTACTGACTCGCGTTCTTGGGAATTGAATTGCGATAGATGCGCTTCGGGCACGACTCGTCACGTCGAACAATAAATAGGCGAGCTCAGCTTTATGCATGACATAAAATTCCAATGGCATGAGGATCTGCTTATGAGTTCCTTTCCGTTGAGTTTTGTGGAAGTATCTGTCAGAATTGTAGTTGAGTGTTGTCTGTTTTACAACTTTTCAAGGCTCGTTACGATGCGCTTACTTCTTTACTTTTATAAAATATCGCACGATACGCGACTATATTGAAAATGAAATGTAAGACAAAGTATTGAGAGACCGTCGCGCGATATAAATAGAAAAGAAATGCAAAAACTAAATTTATCCAAATTTTACACGACTGTTTTTTTTTTTAATTACTTCGAGAACTGGATTGGTTGAATTCGCGAAATATTTACTTTAATATGCAATTGAAAAGGTCCGAAAGCCATTTTTCTAGTACTCGCAATTTCGACAAAGTGCCACCGTTTCCATGGGGATGTACGGGCGGCGTCGCGTCGGTTCAGAATTCACGCATTATAGTTCGCGTGCGCGGGCAATAAACGACGACCGAATTCATTTCTCCTGCAAACAATAAATATCGGGATATGAGAGAGGCAGCGGGGCGGCGAGGGGGGAGGTAGGGAGGATGGCTGTCTGCGCGCGACGACCGCGTATATGTGAGATCGAAAGCGTGGGTGTATGCGGATGAGAGCGCGCTGTGCGCACAGTTACTAATTTGTGGAAGAGTAACTTCGCGATAACCGCTGTGGTGCCGATCGGTGCGCGAAGCCGCGAGCCGGCGTGCTTATGTAAACATTTTCTCGACGGTGCAAGGGACTTGAATTTCCGGGAAAAAGAAAGAGGAATGTCTGCCACGTTACGCCGATTCTTTAAATTTCCTTTTCGGCTAAGTCGAGGATTAGGACTCGGATCATCGAATTACTAGTCCTTCGTTATAGCAATCGAGCCATAGTTAATTAGCTTACTGTTGCCGAAAATTAATTTTCTCTCTTTAATTTCCAAAGAAACAATTTATTCAGTTACAATATTTGCATTATTTATTTTGTTTGTATCTTTACGCGGTTCATTTTGATTTATCTACTTATTCACTTGTCTCTCTGATCCTCTATCTCTTTTTCTCTTTCATTCAATCCTTGAATTTCAATGCTTTAATGTCAACTTTTTATTCCTGTGTCACATGCACTCTCTCTCTCTCTCTCTCTCTCTCTCTCTCTCTCTCTCTCTCTCTTTCCCTCTATTTTTTACCTCCCCATCCATCTGGTATGCTTGCTCGGTAGAGTTTATAATGATCCACCTATTTTCACCGCGCTCCTCCCCTGTGTTAACTTCAATGTAAGCCCGGACGGTTGGAAAAACTGCACGGATAACAGAGACCACCGAGGACATAGAAATAAATACTAAATGGAACGACAAAGGCTAAAAAGACACAGAGAACTCGACGATTTGAATATTGTGCGTTCGCGACTAAAAACTCGATTCGGCGATATCGCATAATTGCAGAGGGTTACCATTTGTATATGAATGGGTAAGGACGCGACAGAGTCTATATACACCTCTCGTATTCTATCTGTCTTGTTCTCGCACGAACTCCTGCGATTCGTTTATTTCGCAGGTTTTCCTGCAGCTATTATGCAGCTTTTCCTGCACAGGGATCGGAGAGGTGCATTGTTTCCGGGGTTTTTTTCAGACTGCCAATACACAGAGGATCGAGGTTGCTATACGGCAATACTACGACATTCGAATTCACGGAAGTTCATTTAATTTCAAGCATCGGAAGCGTCGGAACCTTCGCACAATGGCGCACACATTTTAATGCGCTAATGGCAATTGAAGAGATATTTAACGAAATTTAAATTCCGACTGTTGGGCTTACGAGAAAAAGAAGTGGCTGCTTTTAGAGAGATATTATTTGTCCATTACGAGCTGAAAAAACATCTAATGGAAAGAGAGTGTTCCTTTTATACTCTTTGATTAGGGCAATTTAAATTTATTTATTTTAAAATATTATATATATATATATATATATATATATATATTTTTTTAATGTTAAAAATAAAGATATAATTATTGGTCAAATTCTTATGGTACATAATCGTAAATAAAATTAGAGTAATCGTTATTTATATAATTTTGCAATACATAGCAAATATATAGTTTGAGTATCAACATATACATGGATAGTCAAGCAGATTTAGAAATTGAAGAAATTTAATAAATATAAATCCAGAAAGTTCAAAATAATCCATTCAAAATTTTCAAGAATACAAAACTATAAGAACGTTCAAGAACCTATTAATTTTGGCACGCATTCGAATCTATCAGTACTGTTGATTTTAATTAAATCTTTTGGTAAATCCATAATGAACCTAACGCGAATAATTGAAAATGTAAATATAATTGTACATAGTTTTTATATAGGGTATTGAAAAAGAAGGATAAGAAGTATAATTTATTTTTTTGAAAATTAAGAATGAGTGAAATGATTTTAACATATGTTTTTATGCATTTTTCACAATCGAATCTATATGTTTAAAGTTCTTAAGAAACGAAAAATGAACGGACCCTTGAAAATGATTATACAAGGACAGTCCGATATTCATTATAGTAGATTCTTGTACGAAGTCTATAAAACTAATAAAGATATTTATTAAAATAATTCAATAAATCATATAGAATGTTCGAAAAGATTACACTAAAATATTCCCTAAATTAGTAAATGAGTTGTACAAAGTAGTAAAGTTACTTTTGATATCAAAATAATATTCAATTTTACAGAAGTCACTCTTTAAAACCGGGTAAACAGAAAAGCTGGCCAGTTCCAAAATTACCCTAAAGCCCACTTACCGCGAGAGAGGAGTCCTCCAACGGTAGAGACCCGAAAGAAGAAGAAGAAGAAGAAGAAGAAGAAGAAGAAGAGCGAGAGAGAGCGAGAGAGAGAGGACGTAGAATCTGTGGCTTTCGACTTACCGGTCGCCGACGACGTCGTCGGCTGGTAGGGCGCGCCCCCCGGGCCCGCGGGCTGTCCGCCAGGCGTGGTGGGGGTGCCGGGCGCGTGCGAGCCGCCCGGTATGCCGCGGTGGGGTTGCGAGTGCGCCGCTACGGCGGCCGACTGGTGCGCCGCGTGCGAGTACGACTGCGTCAGCGAGTGAAGCGGCTCGTGGAACACGTAGGCCGGATAGCCCTCGGCGCGCTGCTGCAGGCAGCTGCCGCCCATCGAGCCGCCCAGGCTGCTCGTCATCGAGCTGAAAAAGTGAGAGAAAACAATAAGGCGTTATTTTTTTCTTCAAAAAATTATTGTTCATTTCTTGTTTTGATAGGTATTGTTGGCTTTTTACGGTAGATTTTAGCGATACTAAAATCTAATACTAAAATCGATACTAAAATCTAAGCATACAAATTGAATGCTCGTGGATGATCGTGCGATAGGTTCGAGTGTTTGAAGATCACTAAGTTTTTTCTCAGTTTAATGAATACGCGAGAGAAAAATAGTATATTTAATTAATTACAAGCTTAATAGTTGTTTTAATCAATGGAGCATACAAGCAAGTATTTAGTTAAAATATTTTTAAAATTATTATTTTGAATACTAAAATATATAATATGAAATAGATAAATCACTAAACATATACTAAGCGACACTTAATGAAGTAATAATTATTATGAAATTTAATATATATATATATATAAATATGACGTTGAATGTCAAGTGAATCTCTATCTGATCTAAAATTAGAACAACTAACTAAAGAATTTTTGCAATGTTAGATAATCTCAAAACCCTTTTATGACTCCGGGGTAAAATAGAATTTCACCAATTCAATGACCCCATGTTAAGAGATTTAAAATTTCTGATGTTTGTAGTATCTTGATCATATTATTTACTTTAATATGTTTGCACTTTTGTCTAATAAAAGATATTGTATGATTGAAATGGTCGAAGTTCACTGAAAAATTGAAATTTCTGTCATTTACTTTCGGGAATTGTGAAAATTGTCGAGATTATGAACTTTTTGCAAATAGTTCATATGGCAATTTACAAGAGCAGTACGATGCTCATTTGACAACAACTTTGATTTAATTGAAAAATACGAACTTTCAATAACTTTTAATAAACAAATTAGCTTCTGAAATTCCAATACTCTAGTAAGTTAAAATACTTAAAACTAATTAAAAGAAAGTCACCCCAACTCACCTGTAAGTGTCGGGCATCGTGGCGATCGGCTGCGGTATCGAGGAGTACATGGCGTTGAAACCGGCGTTCAGCGGTATCCTCGGCGTAGCCGGGGTGGCCGCGGGCGGCGCCGAGCCGCCGACGCCACCGGCGCTACCGCCGCCCACCACCTGATCGACCGCGGCCCTTCTTTGGTTGCGCAGCTTCTCCTCCCGGCGCCACTTGGCCCGCCGATTGCTGAACCAGACCTGCGCGATCCCAGAAATCGACGTTAATATGCGCGTCGTTCGGCGAGCGCGCGAGTCGCAAAGTATAGAGACCTAGCTCTCAATCACCCAACACTCCTTACTCTCTCTCTCTCTCTCCCTCTCTCTCTTCTCATCTCTCATTTTTCTCTTATTTTTTATGCAATCGTACATGTATACGTTGTTACTGTAACTGGTAATTATTTTTGCGGTTGGCTTGAAAAAAATCATCAATATTTAATTTAGGAACAATAAATAAATTTTGTGCATTTTTATTCATTTTTTTTAAAGCTGCATTCGCTCGTTAAAATAGTTTTTAAGATAACCAAGTCAATGGTTGGCATTAATAGAATAATCAAATTATAATATGATTAGTATTGGTAAGAAAAGCATTTAAGAATGCTATTAAGAATGTCATAAATTTATATTAAAACAGTTTTAATTGCTGTTATTTCTTTTAAAATCTTAATATAAAATATAAATAACATTTACGTTCATGGACTGATATATGGACGTACTTGCTTATTTATATTCTTTACTTATAACATATATCACATGGACTCATTCTTATATTAAATTGCTTTATTTCTACTCCTTTAAAAAGATTAGAGTAGCGTAATTTATTTTTCAAATCAATGCAGTTAAAGTAACAATGTAGTTTGCACTTTCATTTATTCGGTTCATCAAATCGCTGCCACATTCACCATGAAACATTCCCCAGTCACATACACCGTTTCACTCCAGTATATCCATTCGCTCTCAACCGCTTTTTCCCTTCTTTCTCCGACCACTTGTCCAAACTTCCGTCGCCTCCAGGGTGAACTCCGGCTCTTTCAATTCCTGACTCTCTTTTTGTCGCTAATTTTTTTTTCACCCTCCTCATTTTTTTTCGCCGAAACGTTCGGACAGCCCTGCTCTCGCTCGGAATCTGTTAATTGCGATTGAGCAGTTGTCAGGCGGGAAATTAAGTTACCCGTGCTCGCTTTCCCGGTTTCCTCTTTCACCTTCTTTCTCGACTTTTCATTTTTGCAACTTCTATAAGATTAACCGTAGTATACCTTTTCGTTACATGTTGGGAAATTATTAACTAAAAAAGTATTAGGATGGAGCTTATAAGTGGGTCGGCGCCAATGCGTTTTTGATCAACAAACAAATGATAGTTATTTTTTAATCTAGAATTTTACATCTGACTCTCATTCTGATAGTTTCAAAACTCTTTCAGAGTAGTTCAAAGAAAAAAAATTATTCGAGAGAAAACCAAATTTTTACATTACTTAAATATAATTAGAGAAGACATTTTTTGGAAAACTTTTGGTGCGGTTAAAGATTTCCATCGATACGCTACTTTAAAATAAACTAATCCTTTATCAGTTATATATCGGACGAAAAAGCCACATATTTTTGTATTTTTTACTTAGTTTTTTATAATTAAGCATTTGATAATTAGATATATTAATCGAAAATAATTTTTGAAACTATAAAAAATATTCTTGAATTAAAGTTTAAATTATGTTAAACTGGATGTTTGCAAAAGTACTGAAGCCGTATTTTATCAATATTTCCACAATCAATTACTATTTTACAATGGAATGATTTCACTACTTTCATTGATAATTTATACTTTTTATGAAACTATGAAAACTGATTAATTACTCAACAAGAAAATAAAGAGAATTCTATTCTATTTGAAAAAAACACACACGCATATATATATATATATATATATATATATATATATATATATTTGATTTCTCACAAAACCGTCATGCCCCTGATATAAATTAAATTTGAATAAAGGGAAAGTCATCGCAACAATTTACACGCCCAATGTAAATAATCTCTCCTGCCTCGCAGGCGACGAGAGAGAGAGAGAGAGAGAGAGAGAGAGAGAGAGAGAGGAGGGAGAAAGAGAGAGGAAAAACGACAATTCACGCATTGATCGTCAGTAAAAAGCCCCGGTGACGAACCGATAAAGTATCGGCCCAACAGTCGCGTGTGCGCTCGCCCGGTGTCGCTTCGCGCTGTTGTGTATGCCGTTGCACGGCCGTCGATTGTTTTCGGCCTCACCCTCGCGGTTTTCTGTTCTACCCGCGCTGCACGTAGCGCGCGGACGGATGCGCATGGATCCCCGCCCCGATGGCCGGTTTACAATCGTTTCGCGCCGGCAAAGAGAGAGAGAGAGAGAGGAAGAGAGAGGGAAAAGTATACCTCGCTCTCTCGTTGTCCGATCGTTTACGAAGCGCGAAGAGAGAGGGGATGGCTTGGCTCGCGCGGCAGATGGCCCAACACGAGAGATAACTCGGGAGAGTGGCGATGGGTGGCGGGGGAGGGGGGGTCTTTTTGGCCGAGCGCCGCATCGCGCACCCGGTGCTAACGAGTTTTGCGTCGACGAGGTTGTTTTTTTTTTGTACGGAAGGAAGGGATTGGAGGGGGGCATTTTGTTTACCCGCTTTTGGGGAATTGCCGATCTTGAAAATAAAACAAGAGCTGTAAGAATTACTCGTGCGCTCTTTCATTTCTATTCGAGTACGAGACGTTGCATATTACGCTTATTGAAAATAAGCGAACGGAGAATAATTAAATTTCCAAGCAAGGTTCTGTATAATTTCTTTTCGACAAGCTAAAACATTTGTAACTCCATTGTTCAGTTGCATTACTCTATACAACGTCTTTTCCTCCATTTGTCTCTCATAGCCTCCTCGCCCCCTCTGTCTCTCTATCTTTCTCTCTCTCTCTCTCTCTCTCTCTCTCTCTCTCTCTCTCTCTCTCTCTCTCTAACCACTGTACGGTTTCTCACCGACTAGCCCGATCCATAAATCGATGCAGCGGATTTATTGCCCCTTTTTATGCCCGAGCCACTTTCCGTCCCATTAAGCGCGCAATGAAGTCGCCCCGGTGTTAAATCTTGCCTCCGAAGCTTTCAATCACGGATTCTCAAAATCTTTTGACGTGCCTCCCTCCTTCCTCCCTCGCCCTGTCTTTTCCTCCGTTCCTTTTACGGCGAGCTTCGTTACATCCTCGATGGTAAGCCCCCTCTTCATGCCATGCGCATTAATTACTTGTGCTCGCTCTTTATTTTAGTATCGCGTAGAAAATCGATATAGATTTAGATTGCGCACACTTAATGGTATATACAAGCGGTCCGATGGAATATTCTTCGTTTGTTTCAATTTCCTCTTGAAAAATACTCGTCTATCGATCGGTATCAGTAATAATAATATCATAACTGTATAAACAGTTATACTTTAATTATGTTGCTTCATATCAATATTCCGAATTAATGTCATAATAGTACGATTAATTTAATTCTATTATTAAAATCTCAGGCCGAAGAATTCGTTTTCTTTCTTTTACATAAATTAACATAATATGTAAAACTAACTCAGGGATAGAACGTACTGTACGGAAGATCTTTCTATGTAACTGAACACTTCTTGCTGCCTGTCAGTTTTTGGCTCGCGTCACTTGTCTTCACTGTTTAAAGATATTTTAAAAATTAAAATTTAGCCGCAGACCTATTCTCTCATCATCGAAAAATATCGCATTACAAGCCCCCTCTCCTCTCGCACCCCGTCGATCCCATAAAAATCCATCTGTTTCATAAATTACGTGGCCTGCGGCGGATCGCCTGCTCTCTGTCCAACTAAATCTAATACTTTCTCTCTCTCTCTCTCTCTCTCTCTCTCTCGACCTCACTCCGCCCTTAAAATAAAATCCCTCTTGCGCATCAGCGAATCTCTCTCTTTCTTTCCCGCGACGACCGGGGATTTCGCGGCTGCCCTCGCCCGCGCCGGGGGGAGGGGGTAGGGTGATGTTGCGCTGTGTTTGTGAATGGGGGAGAGGAATGGATGGGGAGGAAAGAGGGGGATTTCGGCCATCGCGTATACAGGCTCGTTCGCCCTCGAGGCTCGAGAGATGCGAAATGATAATCGCGTTCAAAAGGGAGCCCGCGTGGAGGGACGAAGGAGCGAGAGAATAAGAGCGAATGTGTGCGTGCGTGCGTGTGTGTGTGAGAGAGAGAGAGAGAGAGAGAGAGAGAAAAGGGGAGAATGAAAGAGAGAGAGAGAGAGAGAGAGAGAGAGAGAGAGAGAGAGAGGGCGCGTAGGTGGCGTGCTATATAGGTAGAAAAGCGAACAGAACGACCAATCAGAGGGCGAACCTCCCGGGGGACGACGCGACGTTGCCATGGTTGCGCAAGCCTCGCGCGTCCGAACTTTACTACTGCTGCTGCCGCGGTTGTTACTGTTCTCTTGGCCATCCTCTCACCCTCTCACTTTCTTTCTTTCTATAAGTCGGTCTCTTATGGGCCGCTTTCGTCCATTTTCTATTGTCGCTTCTTCTTAGGCCTGGTGATTATACATTCGGCAAACGCAATCTCTCGCGACTTTTTCGCAGCTCACGGTTCTTTCTCATTATTCGGTTCAATTTCGATTGTTTCGTCGCCCTTTTTCGTCGTTCCGTCTCTATTTATCTGTTCGTTTGGAATCGACTGTAAAACGCTAATATCGTATCTGAGAATAATTTTTTGCCAACTGTCTAATTCTTTCGAAGCTATTCCAGCTCTGTTATTTAATTAAAATCCGACCGGCGGCGAATCTCCGCGTCGAAGACATTTTTCGACTTTTCAGAAAGTTACCTTGAGCTCCCGAAAAGAACAAGCTTAAGGACTTAAAAGCTTCTAGACATTTTCCCCGCAGCTTTTTCCATATTGCGAAAAACAATTAAGGAGGTCGGGGGACAGGGAGGCCGCCGCGTTAAAAGCGCCAACTGCGCGTAACGCTTATTTACGTTGGTTGCGATATAAGGACGCGAGTTGCCCGTGCGTTTACGAGTAAATTATGTACGCTCGCGCACCTCGCCGCGCATCGGGTCGTTGTATACTCGGGCTTCGCCGAGCGCACCTAATATCCTCCGCCACCGGCCCCCAGCCCCCGGCCCCCGGCCCGTACTTTAGCATTTGCAATTGGACAGCTGTACACAAAAGATTATCTTCCCACATTGTATAACAGTATATTGTACTAATCTTCATATAGTTTTTAATATGAATTTTCCGCATAAATGATGTTATACAGTGATTGATTTTCAAACTACATCTAAATTTAATTGAAAATGTAGTAATCATAATATTTATTCATATGATATATTTAAAAAATTTTGTTTTGTAAGTATATTATTTTTCTGACAATGTATTATAGGTGTAATGAATATGGAATTCTATGCTTCAACAAATCGCAAACACGTCTTCACGTTTATGCACGACGGGAAAGCACATCTGTATTTTCGACTCAAAACACAATATAATAAGGTACATTTTCCTCTCTCCATTGTTTCTTTGCTATTTCATCTCTTCTCTCTCTCTGTCTCTCTTACTCTTTTTCTCGTTGCACTATCTCGCTTCCCTCTGTTCGCGGCTTCGAGCCCGCAGAGCGCGGCACAGTTGATCCACGTGCGCTTGCAAGTCCAGAGAGTAGAGCGCTTCGCGCATTTATCCTCCGCTCTCTCTCTCTCTCTCTCTCTCCCTCAATGCCTCCCGCTACGTATACGTCCTATCATTTCCTCTCTTTCACTCCCCTCTCTCTCTCTCTTGCATTCGCTCTCGCTCCTCGCTTCCTGCACTTAGCAAGATCAATACCAGCCAACGAGGCTTGAAAACATGCGTCAACATGGTCTTGCACTGTTTGTACGTCCACATAACGCTGCGCACCGCTCTGGCTCCCCGAACTTTCCTTCCCTCTCGTCGCGACCCCTCCCCTTACTCCTCCTCCTCCCCCTTGCCCCTCTATCCGGCCACTTCGCAAACCCTCTCCCACGCCAGATTCGCGCGACGAGGCGAGAGGGAAAGAGAGATGTAGGGGGGTATTGGGAGGGCGGCTGTATACAACCGACTCGCTTACCCATATACCGCGACGTCCAAACAATGTCCGACAAGGCTACGTACATATTAGCTCGAGGCCCGCGCGTACGCGAGTGCGAATCCATGTGACTGGCTTGGTTTCTGTCCTTCTCTCTCTCCCCCCCCCTCTCTCTCTCTCTCTCTCTCTCTCTGGCCTGCACGCTGCTCTTCGCGTGTATTAATTAAAATAATTCACGAGCGCTCGGTGCGAGCGCGTTCGGCAAATCCCAAGTCCCCGAGGTGCGTGCACTCGCTCGCACACAGATGCATGCGCATAGAAAACACACGCTTCGGCCCAGCAGTCCCTCACGGATACCGTCGAC
Organism: Sycobia sp. Sy_11; assembly: GCA_018907035.1. NCBI lineage: Eukaryota > Metazoa > Arthropoda > Insecta > Hymenoptera > Epichrysomallidae > Sycobia > Sycobia sp. Sy_11. The sequence continues at coordinate 1,536,424 of JACCIC010000071.1, read as the reverse complement.
CATTGGAAAAGCGCGATAGACCGCGCCACGCTCACCGCCGCTGCGTTCTCGCCTGTTCCGGGAGCCGAGCTATTTTGTCGATGAATTTTTGGCCCACTCGCTGTACATACAGAGGCGGAAAAGAGGTCTTGCATTTTACATTTTTTGCAGTAAAGGTTTCAGGTAATACTGGCGACGTATCGCCATGCAAGTCGTTTGTTGTGGATGTTTGTGGACAGTTGCCGATGTTGTTTTTACCGATTCGAAAGAGTACCGGAGAATGCGGTACGGTGTCTCTGACGAATCTCTGCTTATACTGCTCGACGTAAAGATAATAGAAAAATAATTATTGAATTTTATTTTCTGTATAATTAAAATGAAATAGAATTTCGAGATTGTGGTTGATATTTATTTTAAAAGACTAATGAATCGGCTAACAAACTAATATACTCGTTGAAGAATCAAAGTAGCCTATCGGTTATCAGCTAAATTTCACGCGGTATGTTCAGGTTGAAAATCAATTGCTATCCCAGAGACATGCAAGTGTACGCTTTCCCGTGGCTCATAAAAATTTAATGACGCGGTTCCGGCTTTGCCGAGTCGAGTCTGCTGCCACGTGCGACCGAGCTTTGCGTGCTCCATCGCACGTCAAATCACCCGGAGCTCGTTTTCCTGTTCGAAAGTAACTTTGGAAAGCGGCATCGTGCACGGCTCGGGAAATTCGATCCGGTCGAGTCCAGCCTCGAATTCGGACAGTATTGATATTTTTCGATCGTTGCAGGTTTATAATTGAGCTCGTACGGGGCAAAAATGCCTGCGAATTTACTCCAGGATTTTTCGGAAAAAGAAATCCGCGCAGTGGCATCGAGGTAATCGAATGAAACATCGGTCTAAACTTGCTCAGTCCTTGTAGAAAGAGGGGAAAAAGCTAAGCGAACGGACCCCGGCAGACATAAATAAAGGCCCTCAGGAGTGTAACTCTGTCACATTCGCGCTGCACATTCACACTCACCTGGATACGTGCCTCAGGCAATCCAATCTTCTCGGCGAGGCGCTCCCGCGCGAACACGTCCGGATAATGCGTCCGCTCGAATTCTGAAACGTGAGAAACAGAGGTCGCAACAAGTGCTTCGTTATTTGACATGTGGGCGCTCCTTCGAAAGACCGCGGACGCTTTTAGATGTATATATGTGTGCATGCGTGTGTTAGTGCGTGTCTCAGTATGTGTATGTTTATGTTATTTTGGATGCGCAAAGTATGCACGAGTGCTAGATCGCGTGAATTTGTACTCTAATTAAGTCTGTCGTTCGTCCCGACTAAATGCGTCACGGGTCACGCCGCTTACGAGCTTATAGTGTATTTCGAATGAATTTCTTATTGCGAACAAATGGCGGAAGCTCTTGTTATTTTATCTTTTGATCGTTAACAGAATATTTTGTTCTTTCGAACAAGGTACATATTTTGAATAGCGAGCTTTCCCCGATAATTTACATGGAATATTTTGACCGATTGTTATTAAAGACGATTTTCAGCAAATTACAGAGCAATGAAATATTGAGCTGAACGTCAAATAACCAAAATATTGCGTACCTTTTTCGAGACTGTCGATTTGTTCATTGGAAAACGAGGTCCTATTGCGCTGAAGCTTTCGTTTCAGCCTCAATCGTACTTGCGAATCCTCATCACCTGACGAATTGTGTTCAGAATTACCGTCGGACGTCGTCTCCTGCTGATGTGATAACAAGGATCCCGTGTCTGCAATCAGAAAAAAATAAACTTTATTTAACAATTGCTTGGACAATAAATAACGGAATAATTTTTCAATAAAAGAATAGTAGGAAATACATAGAGCTTAACAATAATTCTATTTGATTGAATAATTGAACAATATTAATGTTTATCCATTTTTTATTCAATTTTAAAGACCATTTATTAACGGGTAGTAGTATATTTGAAGAGTAAAATTTATTGCATTTAAACTATTGTCTTGAAATTGCGCAAAGAATCAATCTTATGAACATATCGATTGATCGCCCAATCGAATCGACTTAACTATTTAAGAAATTCTTAAGTCGACCGAATCGGCGTTCGCGCAAGGACCCGCCCCTTCCCTGTAATTTTAGACAGAATGATTTTTCCACCAATTCGGCTTCTCGAGCAGAAAACGCGATTCTAACCGAGGCGCTACGCGGTCGCCTCCCTGTCGCCTCGCGAGTCGTATAATTCAAAGCCCCGCCGCCCGGCGCTCACGATCGTGAAAACTTTATTACGGAGCGCGATGGGCTCGCGCATTAAATCGATTCGCTCTCGATGTATACCGACGTACGTATGCTGCGCGCGCCCGAAGCGCGCTCTTCAAAGCGGCTCCCGGCGACGACTCACAAGCGGAATATTTTCAGAATCCCGTCAGAAGGAGACGGCGGGGAGAGCGGGAGCTAGACCGCTCTCGCGGAACGAGAGCGAGTCCGGCTTTTTTCCAGCGCTCGCCACTGATCATTGACCGCTGAGAGCGCCGGGGCTGTAGTCTGATGGACGAGACACAGGCGGACCGTGTCCGTGGCCAGGAGCGTAGCTGTAGAGAGATTTTTGTCCGTTAAAACAGTTCTAGAGCATTTCGCAAGTTTTAGAAGCAGTGGTACTAAAGCTTTACTTTCTTTTTCAAAAATATTTGTTCCAGTGATAGATTCTTTACTGACTTTTCACTTGATGTTCGAACAATATTTTTTTTATAATGCTCGTAGAACGTTCTTTAAAAATGACAGTATTCATCTTAAATTAATAAATCTTATAACTATATTATTTTATATTTAATATATTAGTCACATTAGTGTATAGTAAATATTAATAGTATTTACCAAATAATAAAATAATCACATAACCGAATCATTATTTTTATTTTCTAATGCCTCAAATATTTGAAAATTTATAGCTGACAAGTAATACTACGGTTAATTTAATAAAAAAAATCGATACCAAATTTTTTACACAAGACAACTAAATAAATTCAATAGCGAATAATGAATATTAATTTATTATTATATGAATTTTTTATATTAATATTAATCTTTTATTAGTATATTATTAAGCGGAATGATAAAATTCACATGTAAACGGTATGTAATTTTAGAATTTAAAATATTTGTAATCACATTAATCAATTATTATACCTGGATAGCTGTAATACGATACGTAACCTATCATTTACGGAAAAGAGAAATATTTAACACACTTTAATCTGGAAGCTTTTGAAAATACAATTTATTTAGAAGTAGCTTTTGTTTCAAAAAAGATTTTTAATTTCAATAAATAAAATCATACGGATTTTTATGCAAACAAATGCAGTTTTTATGATGACTTTAATCTTTTATTTTTTCTCATTCAATCAATAGACATATATGAAATTTACAAATTACAAACTAATACGAGTAACTTACTATTCATTATTTCACTCGGATAACTTCTATTTAATAACCATTTGAATATTCGTTAATATATTTAGAAATTATATATCAATATTCCAACTGAGCATATTAACATATTTGAACAACATCCCAGTATTTATAAAAGATGCAACTGATGAATATTAATTTTAAATTGATTAAACTGCTTTAGATTTAGAGTGTATAGTTATTTCAGCAACATAGGGCACGAAATAATTATTGACTTCAAAGTTTTCCAACGCGCCAAAATTATTTCAATTCAATTATTTCAAACTACAGCTACTTATTCATTATAAGCTTGACAATGCTCAAACTTGGATGTTTTTTCGAAGTAAAGTTAAGAAAGAGCAGAAATTCGTGGATACGAGTGAAGGAACAATGGCTGCGCGGAAAAAACACCGTGTATAGAAGAGGGAGCAGAGGCTGGAGCTTGCAAAGTTTTAGACTAGCACGCGCGCCATCCTCGGTCGCGCGTTTCGTGGATGGCCGATATTGTTAAAGTTGG